>CM067167.1:232589851-232661024 GCA_034093135.1 Erigeron breviscapus | reverse complement strand
ATAACATTTGTCCATATGCGTATGAGACACCGTATACAAATATACACTGCAGCTAATTAGAAAATCTATCATGTTACTATAACCTGCAAGATGCGTATGCTAGTAGTGAACCCACATTTGACCTTATGTGGAAGGTTTGCAACGTATAGAAATAGACACTATGAATCACTAGACTATCAATAATGGTCCCGTAACCTATAGTCTGCGTATGGTAGTATTGGTCCCACATTTGTCCATAGGTTAATCATACATATGGATGGCTACGTGTGACATATATTCACATACTCGGCATATCAACGTATATGTAACGTCTAGTTGGTATATATGAAAAAATCATACGTTGAGATGTGGTGAATAAACATATATAATAATAATAAATATGATAAAACTTAAATACATTCATAGTGAGGTCTGTTAATGTATCTGAACACATTCGATGTGTATCCAAGATGGTCACCAAAAGTATTCTGAGACATTAAACAGACGTCAATTTGAGGGTATACAGAATGCTTCGTATATCATGGTTGGGAAGGTGTGTTGTTGTGAGTATGGATAGATTGGATATTTAAAGAAAATATGAGACGCAACGTGTACCTCTATACGCAGCGTCTTACTCGATAATCGTTCATGTTCCTGGTGGCTACAATGTGCGTATATAAGTTGTGGCTCCACATTTGTCCATATACGCATGAGACGCACCGTATACAAATATACGCTGCAGCTAATTAGAGAATCTATCATGTTACTGTAACCTACAAGATGTGTATGCTAGTAGTGGGCCCATATTTGACTTTATGCGGAAGGTTTGCAACGTATAGAAATAGACGCTGCGAATCACTAGACAATCAATAATGGTCCCGTAACCCATAGTCTACGTATGGTAGTATTGGTCCCACATTTGTCCATAGGTTAATCATACATATGGATGGCTACGTGTGACATATATTCACATACTCGGCGTATTAACGTAAATGTAACGTCTAATTGGTATATATGAAAAAACGCATACGTTGAGATGTGGTGAATAAACATATATAATAATAATAAATATGATAAGAACTTAAATACATTCATAGTGAGGTCTCTTAATGTATCTGAACACATTCGGTGTGTATCCAAGATGGTCACCAAAAGTATTTTAAGACATTAACCAGACGTCAATTTGAGGGTATGCAGAATGCTTCATAGGAAGGTGTGTTGTTGTGAGTACGGATAGATTGGATATTTAAAAAAATATGAGACGCAACGTGTACCTCTATACGCAGCGTCTTGCTCGGTAATCGTTCATGTTCCTGGTGGCTACAATGTGCGTATATAAGTTGTGGCTCCACATTTGTCCATATGAGTATGAGACGCACCGTATACAAATATACGCTGCAGCTAATTAGAGAATCTATCATGTTACTGTAACCTACAAGATGCGTATGCTAGTAGTGAGCCCACATTTGACCTTATATGGAAGGTTTGCAACGTATAGAAATAAACGCTGCAATCACTAAACTATCAATAATGGTCCCGTAACCTATAGTCTGCGTATGGTAGTATTGGTCCCACATTTGTCCATAGGTTAATCATACATATGGATGGCTACGTGTGACATATATTCACATACTCGGCATATCAACGTATATGTAACGTCTAGTTGGTATATATGAAAAAATCATACGTTGAGATGTGGTGAATAAACATATATAATAATAATAAATATGATAAGAACTTAAATACATTCATAGTGAGGTCTCTTAATGTATCTGAACACATTTGGTGTGTATCCAAGATGGTCACCAAAAGTATTCTGAGACATTAACCAGACGTCAATTTGAGGGTATACAGAATGCTTCATATATCATGGTTGGGAAGGTGTGTTGTTGTGAGTACGGAAAGATTGGATATTTAAAGAAAATATGAGACGCAACGTGTACCTCTATACGCAGCGTCTTACTCGATAATCGTTCATGTTCCTGGTGGCTACAATGTGCGTATATAAGTTGTGGCTCCACATTTGTCCATATACGCATGAGACGCACCGTATACAAATATACGCTGCAGCTAATTAGAGAATCTATCATGTTACTGTAACCTACAAGATGTGTATGCTAGTAGTGGGCCCATATTTGACCTTATGCGGAAGGTTTGCAACGTATTGAAATAGACGCTGCGAATCACTAGACAATCAATAATGGTCCCGTAACCCATAGTCTACGTATGGTAGTATTGGTCCCACATTTGTCCATAGGTTAATCATACATATGGATGGCTACGTGTGACATATATTCACATACTCGGCATATCAACGTATATGTAACGTCTAGTTGGTATATATGAAAAAAGCATACGTTGAGATGTGGTGAATAAACATATATAATAATAATAAATATGATAAGAACTTAAATACATTCATAGTGAGGTCTCTTAATGTATCTGAACACATTCGGTGTGTATCCAAGATGGTCACCAAAAGTATTCTGAGACATTAACCAGACGTCAATTTGAGGGTATACAGAATGCTTCATATATCATGGTTGGGAAGGTGTGTTGTTGTGAGTACGGATAGATTGGATATTTAAAGAAAATATGAGACGCAGTTACTCGATAATCGTTCATATTCCTGGTGGCTACAATGTGCGTATATAAGTTGTGGCTCCACATTTGTCCATATACGCATGAGACGCACCGTATACAAATATACGCTGCAGCTAATTAGAGAATCTATCATGTTACTGTAACCTACAAGATGCGTATGCTAGTAGTGAGCCCACATTTGACCTTATATGGAAGGTTTGCAACGTATAGAAATAAACGCTGCGAATCACTAAACTATCAATAATGGTCCCGTAACCTATAGTCTGCGTATGGTAGTATTGGTCCCACATTTGTCCATAGGTTAATCATACATATGGATGGCTACGTGTGACATATATTCACATACTCGGCGTATTAACGTAAATGTAACGTCTAATTGGTATATATGAAAAACGCATACGTTGAGATGTGGTGAATAAACATATATAATAATAATAAATATGATAAGAACTTAAATACATTCATAGTGAGGTTTGTTAATGTATCAGAACACGTTCGGTGTGTATCTAAGATGGTCACCAAAAGTATTCTGAGACATTAACCAGACGTCAATTTGAGGGTATACAGAATGCTTCATATATCATGGTTGGGAAGGTGTGTTGTTGTGAGTACGGAAAGATTGGATATTTAAAGAAAATTTGAGACGCAACGTGTACCTCTATACGCAGCGTCTTACTCGATAATCGTTCATGTTCCTGGTGGCTACAATGTGCGTATATAAGTTGTGGCTCCACATTTGTCCATATACGCATGAGACGCACCGTATACAAATATACGCTGCAGCTAATTAGAGAATCTATCATGTTACTGTAACCTACAAGATGTGTATGCTAGTAGTGGGCCCATATTTGACCTTATGCGGAAGGTTTGCAACGTATTGAAATAGACGCTGCGAATCACTAGACAATCAATAATGGTCCCGTAACCCATAGTCTACGTATGGTAGTATTGGTCCCAGATTTGTCCATAGGTTAATCATACATATGGATGGCTACGTGTGACATATATTCACATACTCGGCGTATCAACGTAAATGTAACGTCTAATTGGTATATATGAAAAAAGCATACGTTGAGATGTGGTGAATAAACTATATAATAATAATAAATGATAAAACTTAAATACATTCATAGTGAGGTCTCTTAATGTATCTGAACACATTCGGTGTGTATCCAAGATGGTCACCAAAAGTATTCTGAGACATTAACCAGACGTCAATTTGAGGTATACAGAATGCTTCATATATCATGGTTGGGAAGGTGTGTTGTTGTGAGTACGGATAGATTGGATATTTAAAAAAATATGAGACGCAACGTGTACCTCTATACGCAGCGTCTTGCTCGGTAATCGTTCATGTTCCTGGTGGCTACAATGTGCGTATATAAGTTGTGGCTCCACATTTGTCCATATGAGTATGAGACGCACCGTATACAAATATACGCTGCAGCTAATTAGAGAATCTATCATGTTACTGTAACCTACAAGATGTGTATGCTAGTAGTGGGCCCATATTTGACCTTATGCGGAAGGTTTGCAACGTATAGAAATAAACACTGCGAATCACTAAACTATCAATAATGGTCCCGTAACCTATAGTCTGCGTATGGTAGTATTGGTCCCACATTTGTCCATAGGTTAATCATACATATGGATGGCTACGTGTGACATATATTCACATACTCGGCGTATCAACGTAAATGTAACGTCTAGTTGGTATATATGAAAAAAGCATACGTTGAGATGTGGTGAATAAACATATATAATAATAATAAATATGATAAGAACTTAAATACATTCATAGTGAGGTCTCTTAATGTATCTGAACACATTCGGTGTGTATCCAAGATGGTCACCAAAAGTATTATTGAGACATTAACCAGACGTCAATTTGAGGTATACAGAATGCTTCATATATCATGGTTGGGAAGTTGTGTTGTTGTGAGTACGGAAAGATTGGATATTTAAAGAAAATATGAGACGCAACGTGTACCTCTATACGCAGCGTCTTACTCGATAATCGTTCATGTTCCTGGTGGCTACAATGTGCGTATATAAGTTGTGGCTCCACATTTGTCCATATACGCATGAGACGCACCGTATACAAATATACGCTGCAGCTAATTAGAGAATCTATCATGTTACTGTAACCTACAAGATGTGTATGCTAGTAGTGGGCCCATATTTGACCTTATGCGGAAGGTTTGCAACGTATTGAAATAGACGCTGCGAATCACTAAACAATCAATAATGGTCCCGTAACCTATAGTCTGCGTATGGTAGTATTGGTCCCACATTTGTCCATAGGTTAATCATACATATGGATGGCTACGTGTGACATATATTCACATACTCGGCGTATCAACGTAAATGTAACGTCTAATTGGTATATATGAAAAAAGCATACGTTGAGATGTGGTGAATAAACATATATAATAATAATAAATATGATAAGAACTTAAATACATTCATAGTGAGGTCTCTTAATGTATCTGAACACATTCGGTGTGTATCCAAGATGGTCACCAAAAGTATTCTGAGACATTAACCAGACGTCAATTTGAGGTATACAGAATGCTTCATATATCATGGTTGGGAAGGTGTGTTGTTGTGAGTACGGAAAGATTGGATATTTAAAGAAAATATGAGACGCAACGTGTACCTCTATACGCAGCGTCTTACTCGATAATCGTTCATGTTCCTGGTGGCTACAATGTGCGTATATAAGTTGTGGCTCCACATTTGTCCATATGAGTATGAGACGCACCGTATACAAATATACGCTGCAGCTAATTAGAGAATCTATCATGTTACTGTAACCTACAAGATGTGTATGCTAGTAGTGGGCCCATATTTGACCTTATGCGGAAGGTTTGCAACGTATTGAAATAGACGCTGCGAATCACTAGACAATCAATAATGGTCCCGTAACCCATAGTCTACGTATGGTAGTATTGGTCCCACATTTGTCCATAGGTTAATCATACATATGGATGGCTACGTGTGACATATATTCACATACTCGGCGTATCAACGTAAATGTAACGTCTAATTGGTATATATGAAAAAAGCATACGTTGAGATGTGGTGAATAAACATATATAATAATAATAAAATATGATAAGAACTTAAATACATTCATAGTGAGGTCTCTTAATGTATCTGAACACATTCGGTGTGTATCCAAGATGGTCACCAAAAGTATTATGAGACATTAACCAGACGTCAATTTGAGGTATACAGAATGCTTCATATATCATGGTTGGGAAGGTGTGTTGTTGTGAGTACGGATAGATTGGATATTTAAAAAATATGAGACGCAACGTGTACCTCTATACGCAGCGTCTTACTCGATAATCGTTCATGTTCCTGGTGGCTACAATGTGCGTATATAAGTTGTGGCTCCACATTTGTCCATATGAGTATGAGACGCACCGTATACAAATATACGCTGCAGCTAATTAGAGAATCTATCATGTTACTGTAACCTACAAGATGCGTATGCTAGTAGTGAGCCCACATTTGACCTTATATGGAAGGTTTGCAACGTATAGAAATAAACGCTGCGAATCACTAAACTATCAATAATGGTCCCGTAACCTATAGTCTGCGTATGGTAGTATTGGTCCCACATTTGTCCATAGGTTAATCATACATATGGATGGCTACGTGTGACATATATTCACATACTCGGCGTATCAACGTAAATGTAACGTCTAGTTGGTATATATGAAAAAAGCATACGTTGAGATGTGGTGAATAAACATATATAATAATAATAAATATGATAAGAACTTAAATACATTCATAGTGAGGTCTCTTAATGTATCTGAACACATTCGGTGTGTATCCAAGATGGTCACCAAAAGTATTATAAGACATTAACCAGACGTCAATTTGAGGGTATACAGAATGCTTCATATATCATGGTTGGGAAGGTGTGTTGTTGTGAGTACGGATAGATTGGATATTTAAAGAAAATATGAGACGCAACGTGTACCTCTATACGCAGCGTCTTACTCGATAATCGTTCATGTTCCTGGTGGCTACAATGTGCGTATATAAGTTGTGGCTCCACATTTGTCCATATGCGTATGAGACGCACCGTATACAAATATACGCTGCAGCTAATTAGAGAATCTATCATGTTACTGTAACCTACAAGATGTGTATGCTAGTAGTGGGCCCATATTTGACCTTATGCGGAAGGTTTGCAACGTATAGAAATAGACGCTGCGAATCACTAAACAATCAATAATGGTCCCGTAACCTATAGTCTGCGTATGGTAGTATTGGTCCCACATTTGTCCATAGGTTAATCATACATATGGATGGCTACGTGTGACATATATTCACATACTCGGCGTATCAACGTAAATGTAACGTCTAGTTGGTATATATGAAAAAAGCATACGTTGAGATGTGGTGAATAAACATATATAATAATAATAAATATGATAAGAACTTAAATACATTCATAGTGAGGTCTCTTAATGTATCTGAACACATTCGGTGTGTATCCAAGATGGTCACCAAAAGTATTCTGAGACATTAACCAGACGTCAATTTGAGGGTATACAGAATGCTTCATATATCATGGTTGGGAAGGTGTGTTGTTGTGAGTACGGATAGATTGGATATTTAAAAAAATATGAGACGCAACGTGTACCTCTATACGCAGCGTCTTACTCGATAATCGTTCATGTTCCTGGTGGCTACAATGTGCGTATATAAGTTGTGGCTCCACATTTGTCCATATGCGTATGAGACGCACCGTATACAAATATACGCTGCAGCTAATTAGAGAATCTATCATGTTACTGTAACCTACAAGATGTGTATGCTAGTAGTGGGCCCATATTTGACCTTATGCGGAAGGTTTGCAACGTATTGAAATAGACGCTGCGAATCACTAGACAATCAATAATGGTCCCGTAACCCATAGTCTACGTATGGTAGTATTGGTCCCACATTTGTCCATAGGTTAATCATACATATGGATGGCTACGTGTGACATATATTCACATACTCGGCGTATCAACGTAATGTAACGTCTAGTTGGTATATATGAAAAAAGCATACGTTGAGATGTGGTGAATAAACATATATAATAATAATAAATATGATAAGAACTTAAATACATTCATAGTGAGGTCTCTTAATGTATCTGAACACATTCGGTGTGTATCCAAGATGGTCACCAAAAGTATTCTGAGACATTAACCAGACGTCAATTTGAGGGTATACAGAATGCTTCATATATCATGGTTGGGAAGGTGTGTTGTTGTGAGTACGGATAGATTGGATATTTAAAAAAATATGAGATCAACGTGTACCTCTATACGCAGCGTCTTACTCAATAATCGTTCTGGTGGCTACAATGTGCGTATATAAGTTGTGGCTCCACATTTGTCTATATGCGTATGAGACGCACCGTATACAAATATACACTGCATCTAATTAGAGAATCTATCATGTTACTGTTACCTACATGATGCGTATGCTAGTAGTGGGCCCACATTTGACCTTATGCGGTAGGTTTGCATCGTATAGAAATAGACGTTGCAAATCACTAGACAAGCAATAATGGTCCTGTAACCTATAGTCTGCGTATGGTAGTATTGGTCCCACATTTGTCCATAGGTTAATCAGACATATGGATGGCTACGTGTGACATATATTCACATACTCGGCGTATCAACGTAAATGTAACGTCTAGTTGGTATATATGAAAAAAGCATACGTTGAGATGTGGTGAATAAACATATATAATAATAATAAATATGATATGAACTTAAATACATTCATAGTGAGGTCTGTTAATGTATCTGAACACATTCGGTGTGTATCCAAGATGGTCACCAAAAGTATTCTGAGACATTAACCAGACGTCAATTTGAGGGTATACAGAATGCTTCATATATCATGGTTGGGAAGGTGTGTTGTTGTGAGTACGGATAGATTGGATATTTAAAGAAAATATGAGACGCAATGTACCTCTATACGCAGCGTCTTACTCGACAATCGTTCATGTTCCTGGTGGCTACAATGTGCGTATATAAGTTGTGGCTCCACATTTGTCCATATGCGTATGAGACGCACCGTATACAAATATACACTGCAGCTAATTAGAGAATCTATCATGTTACTGTTACCTACATGATGCGTATGCTAGTAGTGGGCCCACATTTGACCTTATGCGGTAGGTTTGCATCGTATAGAAATAGACGTTGCAAATCACTAGACAAGCAATAATGGTCCTGTAACCTATAGTCTGCGTATGGTAGTATTGGTCCCACATTTGTCCATAGGTTAATCATACATATGGATGGCTACGTGTGACATATATTCACATACTCGGCGTATCAACGTAAATGTAACGTCTAGTTGGTATATATGAAAAAAGCATACGTTGAGATGTGGTGAATAAACATATATAATAATAATATGCTAAGAACTTAAATACATTTATAGTGAGGTCTGTTAATGTATCTGAACACATTCGGTGTGTATCCAAGATGGTCACCAAAAGTATTCTGAGACATTAACCAGACGTCAATTTGAGGGTATACAGAATGCTTCATATATCATGGTTGGGAAGGTGTGTTGTTGTGAGTACGGATAGATTGGATATTTAAAGAAAATATGAGACGCAACGTGTACCTCTATACGCAGCGTCTTACTCGATAATCGTTCATGTTCCTGGTGGCTACAATGTGCGTATATAAGTTGTGGCTCCACATTTGTCCATATGCGTATGAGACGCACCGTATACAAATATACACTGCATCTAATTAGAGAATCTATCATGTTACTGTTACCTACATGATGCGTATGCTAGTAGTGGGCCCACATTTGACCTTATGCGGTAGGTTTGCATCGTATAGAAATAGACATTGCAAATCACTTGACAATCAATAATGGTCCCGTAACCCATAGTCTACGTATGGTAGTATTGGTCCCACATTTGTCCATAGGTTAATCATACATATGGATGGCTACGTGTGACATATATTCACATACTCGGCGTATCAACGTAAATGTAACGTCTAGTTGGTATATATGAAAAAAGCATACGTTGAGATGTGGTGAATAAACATATATAATAATAATAAAATATGATAAGAACTTAAATACATTCATAGTGAGGTCTCTTAATGTATCTGAACACATTCGGTGTGTATCCAAGATGGTCACCAAAAGTATTATGAGACATTAACCAGACGTCAATTTGAGGGTATACAGAATGCTTCATATATCATGGTTGGGAAGGTGTGTTGTTGTGAGTACGGATAGATTGGATATTTAAAGAAAATATGAGACGCAACGTGTACCTCTATACGCAGCGTCTTACTCGATAATCGTTCATGTTCCTGGTGGCTACAATGTGCGTATATAAGTTGTGGCTCCACATTTGTCCATATGCGTATGAGACGCACCGTATACAAATATACACTGCATCTAATTAGAGAATCTATCATGTTACTGTTACCTACATGATGCGTATGCTAGTAGTGGGCCCACATTTGACCTTATGCGGAAGGTTTGCAACGTATAGAAATAGACAATGCAAATCACTTGAAAATCAATAATGGTCCCGTAACCTATAGTCTGCGTATGGTAGTATTGGTCCCACATTTGTCCATAGGTTAATCAGACATATGGATGGCTACGTGTGACATATATTCACATACTCGGCGTATCAACGTAAATGTAACGTCTAGTTGGTATATATGAAAAAAACATACATATACAATAATAATAAATATGATATGTACTTAAATACATTCATAGTGAGGTCTGTTAATGTATCTGAACACATTCGGTGTGTATCCAAGATGGTCACCAAAAGTATTCTGAGACATTAACCAGACGTCAATTTGAGGGTATACAGAATGCTTCATATATCATGGTTGGGAAGGTGTGTTGTTGTGAGTACGGATAGATTGGAAATTTAATGAAAATATGAGATGCAACGTGTGCGTCTATACGCAGCGTCTTACTCGACAATCGTTCATGTTCCTGGTGGCTACAATGTGCGTATATAAGTTGTGGCTCCACATTTGTCCATATGCGTATGAGACGCACCGTATACAAATATACACTGCAGCTAATTAGAGAATCTATCATGTTACTGTTACCTACATGATGCGTATGCTAGTAGTGGGCCCACATTTGACCTTTTGCGGAAGGTTTGCATCGTATAGAAATAGACGCTGCGAATCACTAGACAAGCAATAATGGACCTGTAACCTATTAACTGTGTATGGTAGTATTGGTCCCACATTTGTCCATAGGTTAATCAGACATATGGATGGCTACGTGTGACATATATTCACATACTCGGCGTATCAACGTAAATGTAACGTCTAGTTGGTATATATGAAAAAAGCATACGTTGAGATGTGGTGAATAAACATATACAATAATAATAAATATGATATGTACTTAAATACATTCATAGTGAGGTCTGTTAATGTATCTGAACACATTTGGTGTGTATCCAAGATGGTCACCAAAAGTATTCTGAGACATTAACCAGACGTCAATTTGAGGGTATACAGAATGCTTCATATATCATGGTTGGGAAGGTGTGTTGTTGTGAGTATGGATATGGTTATTTAAAGAAAATATGAGACGCAATGTGTACCTCTATACGCAGCGTCTTACTCGACAATCGTTCATGTTCCTGGTGGCTACAATGTGCGTATATAAGTTGTGGCTCCACATTTGTCCATATGCGTATGAGACGCACCGTATACAAATATACACTGCATCTAATTAGAGAATCTATCATGTTACTGTTACCTACATGATGCGTATGCTAGTAGTGGGCCCACATTTGACCTTATGCGGAAGGTTTGCAACGTATAGAAATAGACAATGCAAATCACTTGAAAATCAATAATGGTCCTGTAACCTATAGTCTGCATATGGTAGTATTGGTCCCACATTTGTCCATAGGTTAATCAGACATATGGATGGCTACGTGTGGCATATATTCACATACTCGGCGTATCAACGTAAATGTAACGTCTAGTTGGTATATATGAAAAAAGCATACGTTGAGATGTGGTGAATAAACATATATAATAATAATAAATATGATATGAACTTAAATACATTCATAGTGAGGTCTGTTAATGTATCTGAACACATTCGGTGTGTATCCAAGATGGTCACCAAAAGTATTCTGAGACATTAACCAGACGTCAATTTGAGGGTATACAGAATGCTTCATATATCATGGTTGGGAAGGTGTGTTGTTGTGAGTACGGATAGATTGGATATTTAAAGAAAATATGAGACGCAATGTGTACCTCTATACGCAGCGTCTTACTCGACAATCGTTCATGTTCCTGGTGGCTACAATGTGAGTATATAAATTGTGGCTCCACATTTGTCCATATGAGTATGAGACGCACCGTATACAAATATACGCTGCAGCTAATTAGAGAATCTATCATGTTACTGTAACCTACAAGATGCGTATGCTAGTAGTGAGCCCACATTTGACCATATATGGAAGGTTTGCAACGTATAGAAATAGACACTGCGAATCACTAAACAATCAATAATGGTCCCGTAACCTATAGTCTGCGTATGGTAGTATTGGTCCCACATTTGTCCATAGGTTACTATTGTAACATCCGTGAGTTTTGATCGTTTGACTTTACGTGCAATTTGACTAACAATTTAAGTTAATGAAATATTTGGGTCGTTTTGTGATTAAATGACAACGTGGTATATTCGTCGGGTCGATAATATGTTTTAATCGGTGTTTAAATGCCTAACGTTTGTATTATGGCTTGTGAAGGAAACGGGTCGGCCCGTGGGTAGTCCAAGACCCACCAGCCCCAAGACCCATTTCCCCTCCCCCTTATCCTCCCCCTTTCATTTCTTATTTCTCTATCTATTTCCCTTCTCTTTTCTCTCTAGCAAAGCAAGAACTTCACATATCTCTTTCTCTTATC
This sequence comes from Erigeron breviscapus, assembly GCA_034093135.1. Classification (NCBI taxonomy): domain Eukaryota; kingdom Viridiplantae; phylum Streptophyta; class Magnoliopsida; order Asterales; family Asteraceae; genus Erigeron; species Erigeron breviscapus. Next base: position 232,648,470 of record CM067167.1, on the reverse strand, counting down.
AATTCTTGCATCATTGAGTGTGTTGAATCAAAATCTTTACAAGATCATCATCTTCTTCATAGTATTAAAAGCTTGAATCCCATAGTGCAAGATTTTTACCCATTTTGACCTAAATTCGGATTTGAGCTCAAAGAGAAGTTTTGGTAAGTTAAATTAGTCTCTTTTACTCTATTTATACTTGTTTATATGTTTCTAGTCGAATTGTTGTGATTCCAAGTCTTGCAAATGGTGAAAATTGAATTTAGGGTTTTATTAGGGTTTGAACGACTTTGGGTGATTTTGGTGTTATGAATGGGTTTTGTGGAAAGGGTTAAGTGTTATTAGGTGTAATAATGTGTATTCATACTTCAAAATAAGTTTCAAGTTCATACAAATCGATTTGGAGGTCGTTGGATCGTTTTCGGGTGTGTTTGGGTCGTTTTACTGCACTTGCAGCTGCTGGTTCTGAAGCTACAGGTTGTCCCACTGCGGCGCAGTGGGAGGGCATAGTCCCCACTGCGGCGCAGTGGATTTCCTCGGCATTTTTGCTCCTTAGCCCACTGCGGCGCAGTGGGCATGGTTTTGGCTCACTGCGGCGCAGTGGATACTTTCGGGGAAATTTTGCGCGTCAGTTTTAAAACGTTAATAACTTTTGATCCGTAAGTCCAAATAAGTCGTATGACCTATCGTTGGAATCGTAAGAGAGTCTAGTTTCTAGTAGTAACACTCTTTTTGTATGAATCCTTCTTCCATTTCAAAATGTGTCGAGTCAAAGTGTCTTGTTCTTACTCGTTCAGGTTGTAAAGGCGTCTAGGGTTTGCGATTTGACCTAATTGTGCTAAACCAACTTGTTTAAGATTGTATAGTTGACATTATGGTATTATGATGTATATTTATAGGTTGTGGCCGTGCGGATCCTACTACTCTCTATTAATCTTTTATTAACTTGACTTAAGCTTCTTTGCCGATCAAGGTGAGTTTCGTATCTCCCTACTCACTTGAGATCCGGGCTGAAAAGTGTAAACCTGGTGTGTTTACTTGCATTTGATTGATTGATTGTTTGATTGATTGATTGTTTGATTGATTGTTTTAGTTGTTGGATTGGTGTGATGGTTCCTGTCGTGAGATTGGTTAAATTGGTTCGAGTATTGAATTGTTGGGACGATTATCATGTTTGAATGACTTAGTTTATATTTGTTAAGTATCTAGTAATAATAGGATAGATGTACATACATGAAAGTCGGTTATGCCTTCGTCGGGTTTTAGATGTGGTGGGAAGGCTGCGGGTGACCCTATATATAAGCATCTGAAACTCGAAGGAAGTAGAATCCTCTGAAGTATATGTACGTATAGTTGGTTTAAGTTGTGGTTGATGGCTTATGGTTGTCGAATGTTGATTAGTGGGTTAAGATTGACGATTATTGATTATTAATTTATGGTTCATCATATGTTGATAGACTTGGTTAATATTTTGGTTAAGTATTAATGGCTGATGTTGAGGAATGGTGATTATTGGTTTATGATTGACGATTATTGATTGATGGCTCAGATTTGGCGAATATTGATTATTGATTCATATTCATCGTATATCGATCGTTGGTTTATGATTTATGCATTTACCTTTGATTGTAAGCATTGCATACATTATTGTTGGACCCTCGGCAGGGGATTGCCGGCATCCTGGTGCATAGATGTATGCACCCATTTTGGATGTAGACCTGACCCCGAGTATATAGACATATATATCTCGATGTTTTTGAGATACAGCCCTGTCCATGGCGATGGCAGAGGGTATCGTTGCATACGTGATTGAAGGTCACGCTTGGGATAGGCATATTTGCTTATTCATTCATTCGGCATTTGCATTGGTACATACATCATTTGTGCATCCTCATTACACTCTCATTTCTTTTGTGTAATCTTGTTGTTGGACGATATTGTGTTTCTTAGAGGCTCGCTGTAAGTCATGTCTAGCCTCTATTCTTATATTGTGTTATTGATGCTGGTTCGTTATGAACCATTACTACGAACTCACCAACCTTGTGTTGACTATGCTTAGTACACTTTTCAGGTAACCAGGTTATTCAGGACGTGGAATTTGATTGTTTGCTTACTGTTGAACCCGGACTGGACTGATATGGATCAAGGATCCATTTACCTTATGTTGCATTGTATTTAGGATTGATAGCCTTCTTTTGTTGTCGGTTGTAATCGTGATGTTTACTTGCTCCGGTTGTATTTTGTTACTTGTTTATCGTTTGTATGGATTCACTGAATCCTTTAATTGCATTTAGTCTGTTCTATTGTAATTCCACCTGGTGCTATGTGATTTCCGTGATATTCCGAGCCTCGGCTTGGGGTGTTACATAATCATAATTGAATCTGGTTTTACTAGATCAATACTCGGCATATCAACGTATATGTAACATCTAGTTGGTATATATGAAAAAAGCATACGTTGAGATGTGGTAACTAAACATATACAATAATAAAAAATATGATAAGAACTTAAATACATTCATAGTGAGGTCTGTTAATGTATCTGAACACATTCGGTGTGTATCCAAGATGGTCACCAAAAGTATTCTGAGACATTAACCAGACGTCAATTTGAGGGTATACAGAATGCTTCATATATCATGGTTGGGAAGGTGTGTTGTTGTGAGTACGGAAAGATTGGATATTTAAAGAAAATTTGAGACGCAACGTGTACCTCTATACGCAGCGTCTTACTCGATAATCGTTCATGTTCCTCGTGGCTACAATGTGCGTATATAAGTTGTGGCTCCACATTTTTCCATATGCATATGAGACGCACCGTATACAAATATACGCTGCAGCTAATTAGAGAATCTATCATGTTACTGTAACCTACAAGATGCGTATGCTAGTAGTGAGCCCACATTTGACCTTATATGGAAGGTTTGCAACGTATAGAAATAAACGCTGCGAATCACTAAACTATCAATAATGGTCCCGTAACCTATAGTCTGCGTATGGTAGTATTGGTCCCACATTTGTCCATAGGTTAATCATACATATGGATGGCTACGTGTGACATATATTCACATACTCGACGTATCAACATAAATGTAACGTCTAGTTCGTATATATGAAAAAAGCATACATATACAATAATAATAAATATGATAAGAATTTAAATACATTCATAGTGAGGTCTGTTAATGTATCTGAACACATTCAGTGTGTATCGAAGATGGTCACCAAAAGTATTTTGAGACATTAACCAGACGTCAATTTAAGGGTATACAAAATGTTTCATATATCATGGTTGGGAAGGTGTGTTGTTGTGAGTATGGATAGATTGGATATTTAAAGAAAATATGAGATGCAACGTGTACCTCTATACGCAGCGTCTTACTCGACAATCGTTCATGTTCCTGGTGGCTACAATGTGCGTATATAAGTTGTGGCTCCACATTTGTCTATATGCGTATGAGACGCACCGTATACAAATATACGCTGCAGCTAATTAGAGTATCTATCATGTTACTGTAACCTACATGATGCGTATGCTAGTAGTGGGCCCACATTTGACCTTTTGCGGAAGGTTTGCATCGTATAGAAAAGACAATCAATAATGGTCCCGTAACCCATAGTCTACGTATGGTAGTATTGGTCCCACATTTGTCCATAGGTTAATCATACATATGGATGGCTACGTGTGACATATATTCACATACTCGGCGTATATCAACGTATATGTAACGTCTAGTTGGTATATATGAAAAAAGCATACGTTGAGATGTGGTGAATAAACATATATAATAATAATAAATATGATAAGAACTTAAATACATTCATAGTGAGGTCTCTTAATGTATCTGAACACATTCGGTGTGTATCCAAGATGGTCACCAAAAGTATTCTGAGACATTAACCAGACGTCAATTTGAGGGTATACAGAATGCTTCATATATCATGGTTGGGAAGGTGTGTTGTTGTGAGTACGGATAGATTGGATATTTAAAGAAAATATGAGACGCAATGTGTACCTCTATACGCAGCGTCTTACTCGACAATCGTTCATGTTCCTGGCGGCTACAATATGCGTATATAACTTGTGGCTCCACATTTGTCCATATGCGTTTGAGACGCACCGTATACAAATATACGCTCCAACTAGTTAGAGAATCTATCATGTTACTTTAACCTACAGGATGTGTATGCTAGTAGTGGGCCCACATTTGACCTTATGCGGAGGTTTGCAACATATAGAAATAGTCGCTGCGAATCACTAGACTATCAATAATGGTCCCGTAACCTATAGTCTGCGTATGGTAGTATTGGTCCCACATTTGTCCATAGGTTAATCATACATATGGATGGCTACGTGTGACATATATTCACATACTCGGCGTATCAACGTAAATGTAACGTCTAGTTGGTATATATGAAAAAAGCATACGTTGAGATGTGGTGAATAAACATATATAATAATAATAAATATGATAAGAACTTAAATACATTCATAGTGAGGTCTCTTAATGTATCTGAACACATTCGGTGTGTATCCAAGATGGTCACCAAAAGTATTCTGAGACATTAACCAGACGTCAATTTGAGGGTATACAGAATGCTTCATATATCATGGTTGGGAAGGTGTGTTGTTGTGAGTACGGATAGATTGGATATTTAAAGAAAATATGAGACGCAACGTGTACCTCTATACGCAGCGTCTTACTCGATAATCGTTCATGTTCCTGGTGGCTACAATGTGCGTATATAAGTTGTGGCTCCACATTTGTCCATATGCATATGAGACGCACCGTATACAAATATACGCTACAGCTAATTAGAGAATCTATCATGTTACTCTAACCTACAAGATGCGTATGCTAGTAGTGGGCCCACATTTGACCTTATGCGGAAGGTTTGCAACGTATAGAAATAAACGCTGCAAATCACTAGACAATCAATAATGGTCTCGTAACCTATAGTCTGTGTATGGTAGTATTGGTCCTACATTTGTCCATAGGTTAATCATACATATGGATGGCTACGTGTGACATATATTCACATACTCGGCATATCAACGTATATGTAACGTCTAGTTGGTATATATGAAAAAAGCATACGTTGAGATGTGGTGAATAAACATATATAATAATAATAAATATGATAAGAACTTAAAATAAAATAATATACGTTGGTGTTTATAATTAAAAAACAACTTTATTAAAATTAAAAATTTACAAATCCTAAAAAAGCAAAACATTACAAATCCTAAGAAATAAAAAGTATTACATATCCTATAAATTAAAAACATTACAAATACATATTAAACACTATGTGAAACAAGAGAGTCCGTATACGATCTGTACATAAATAAACGCAACATATATGTTTCTCTATCTATCGTAATTAGATGCTTTGTCAAGCAACAGTTGCAGACAGTATATGGATAAGTCTATCGAATCAAAAGCTTTATTTGATTTCAAGTTATACTTTGTGTACACCCATAAACGCAATGTATGTCTTTCTATATCCTTAATTATTGGATGTCCTGTTATCACACAGTATAAAGGGATGATAACGTGACATGTTTTGTTTTATACAACTTTAAAGTGTGTGTGGGTGGGATAAGTATTTGTCGCGTATATGTGTATAGTTCTGATTAATGGCTAATAAAGTCACACGCTATTGTTAGTTAGACGCCACGTATATTTGTAGACGTTGCGTATAGAGAGCTTATTTATATGGCCATATATGTTTACTTGACTTTCGTTTTCACCAAACCCAAACAAAGTGTATGAATGATTAATAGAAATTTCCTTGCAGAGATATGTGAAAATTGCATAGATTAATGGCTACCGTTTTGGTCGTATGTTTTGCTCAACGATGCATTTTGTAACAACCCTCAATTTCCGAGACATTAACCAGACGTCAGTTGGGTTATGTATTCTCATGCGCCCGTGGTTGCTTTCTGCAAGTGATTTTGTGTTCGTTATGAACACACCGCATTTACAGCGAATATTAGGGCACACTTTTAAGTATCGGAAGTGTATCCAAAACAGGCGTTGAATATATGTATCGGAAAAATTGTAGATAGATAAGTAGTTTGCGTTGTCCCAAACAAGTGTCCGAATTATTTTGTATTGCTCTATGTTTAAAAATTTTTAATACTTGTCATACTTAGTGACATTGTATTGCCGGTTTACGTGAATTATGTTCGCATTTAAATATTATAAAATTATTAAAAATTGCATATCAAGGAAGTAAAAATCATTACAACACGGACTAGCATATTGATAACACTATAAATATTAGTAACCAAATATCTAAAAATCATATATGTATTGATATACGCGGCGTCTACTAATATACGCGGCCACCGTTATTCACATAACACGGACAATCAGACGAGATATTAACCAGACGTCATTATAACAGTTGTTTTGGTTATCAGTAAGGAGGTACATTTGCCGTTGGAATTTTAAGATATTGGATGAACGATGGTAGTCTATTTGATGTACTATTCGTTCATTTCACAAATCTGTTGCGGAAATCTATCAATGGCATAGAATATCCCCAGCCGCCCCTCACTGTAATGATATCTTGGTGGAGCTCATTCGCCTTGTTTATCATTACATGAGAAGGTATTGTATAATCAGTAATTGAGACATTTGTAACACCCCAACTAAGGCGGAACATTGAGATGTACAGAAAGTCGAGTATTCAAAACAAAGGATAATAGATAACATTCACCATAGCTTTATTTGATAAAAGAATTTACAAATGCACAAGCATGTGAACCAATCCCCAAGTACAATGCGTCTACCATACTTGGATATTGAGTCCACGAAACAAATAACAAATACATGAGATGATATACTACAATGATCAGGCGGATTCCATTGCCCATCACAAGGTTTGATCTTTGACTCCAAAATGCAATGCAAACAATCATGATGCATATAATTCCTCAAAGTTTATGCTAATTCCTGAAAAGCATGAAGAAAAAGTGTCAACTACGAAAACGTAGTTGGTGAGTGCATAGGTTTTTAAGTAAATTTCGTTACATAATCATTTCAATACTTAGAAAACATATTATTAGATATCAATATACCCAAACCACATGGCCGGCAAAATTCCCATATCAAACCATCAAGTTTTTCAAATACCATAATGTCATTTCAAAATAGTTGAGAATCCATGGTAAATTATAAAGTTCTCATTTGTCAAATTTATCGTGAGAGAAAAATATATAAATCGATTAATCATACATCACACCAAAACCATTCGGTCATCAAAATTTCAATATCGCCAATTTCAACAACTTTCAAGATTCCATATAAGGTCCAATACCCAAACCGTATGTTCAATCCATAATAACCAACCATAAATAATATCAATAACACTTGGGCAAAGGCATATTTGATGAGTTTGGCTTGAGCCACTACTAAGACCCTTTCACGTCAAAATAATAATGATAACCTGTCCCGAAGAAGTAATGATGGAAGCACATGCTGTCAATCACGTGCAATAATAATAATAAATGGGTCGTGCCATGGAGACGACCAATAATATATAAAGTAGATTAGAGCACCCCTAGGCAGACCGGAGATGAGGGCGGCCACATGAGGCGGCCAGTCAACCCGCTGCCATCTTGGTGAGTGAGGGGACGAATCCTAGTTGCGCAACCCTTCTAACTACAGGCCTCAATGAGTTAATAGTAGTGTACAGGGGACCACCGTTTGACAGTACTCAAGCTCATCATATAACATATAACACGTTGAACATACAATATAATTCCCATATCATTATCATTATTTCAAAGAATCATTTCATAAGAGAAAGTCATTTTTAATTTAATCATGCTTTTCACCCCGCAAGTAAAACATATAAAAGAGTTTGAAAGGGGGCTATGACTCACCTTGATATGCCGAGCATTTATATACTTATCCAAAATGGGTACTTCCCATCTATAGCTTCCTTGATCTTATATTCCTTACGCTCCTCATTCGCATTTCAAAGCCAAGACTATTCCTACGCGAAACTAAGGCGAATAAGGTCCTATCTTAGGTTATCATATAGAAATGCCATGTTAAGTTATGTTATTCTTATTCATCATTGGATGTGTAACCGATTTTAATACGAATTAGCATTTGTGATGTCAATTTATAGTTTGGTTAACGTAATTACTTATGTTTATTCCACCTAGTTATCTTTTGTGTCACTTTGATTACGCTTATCCTTTAACTCACATATTTCTCGATATGTCTTATGATTATTCGGGTTTATGAAATTCGTTTATGTGTTATGGGTCATCACCAATTGAGCCTAAGTGTCATGGGCTTCTAAATGTTTTGGGCTCAATTTAGTTGTTGGGCTTAACCTTATTTGGGCTATATGCTTGATGGGTCATATTGGTTATTGGGCTATATGGGTTATTGGGCCAAGTGGGCCTACTGATTTATGGTTCAATGGGTTTATTATTTGGGCCGGGTTAGCCCATTATGGTCTTTAGTGTGTTCTTAGCCCATTATACAAATTATAAGATTACTTTCAAATTTTCTGTTTTATACTTTCTTTTTATAAAATGTTGGCTAATGTTTAGTGATTGAAACTAATTATTTGGATCTCCTGATTTTTATACAATAACCTATATGTGTCCACTTATTTTTTAATTTTTGGCTTAATTTATAAAGAATGTTTACTACCTCTAAATATTTTTATAAGTGAAAGTGGTCAAAACAGCCACTGTTTTGTGTATGAAATTGTTTTATAAAAGTTCTTTGGGTTATACTCTTAATAAAAATTCCATGATTTTATTTTAAGTTTAGGACACATTGAACTTACTTCCTACCAAGTGTGACCTTCTGGAACCTTATGGTTTAGGAGATAAAAATTGTTAAAGTTGCTAAAATTTTCAGACAAAAGTGCAGTTTTGACCAGTTTTAGTAGAAAAATCATAACTTTTGTTTGGTTCAGTATTTTTGAGGTGATTCCAGTTGGTGGTGAAACTAGACTCACGTATCTATATTTTCTAATTTATGGTCAACACCCAGTTCGTCCAATTTAAACCATTTTTACACGTTCCAAGTTCAAATACAGATTCTGTGAACTTTCTTGGTAACATAAAAGCATGTTTGCTTTATTTTAAATTACCCAACCACTTCTTTTGGTAACCCCAATGCATTTTATTCATCCTAACCCATCTATTAACATTTCATTAGTGTATTTCCAGATTTCATATTACATTTTTATGGACAAATCACTTGATTTAAGTGGTGAAGGTTTATATTTGTTTTTGGTGATTTTCGGTTATGATTTTGAACATAGTTTTGCCTTGATTCATATAAAATCTATATTTCTTGTAATATTTCCTTTAAATCCAGATTATTATCATGTATTTAACATCCAAGAATATATAAAATTATCATTCAAAGATCCATCTCAAATCCCATATCAAAAACAACTCAAACTAGTGCAAATCTAAGCATGCATGTTAAAATCTAATATTTTGAACAAGATCACTTATCATCTTTTATGTGTGTGACTTTTTAATGATTATTTCTTGTTAATCCATCATTTAAATATGCATGCATGTGTAGATCTAGAGTTGTTTAGCTCAAGAAATGAAAGATTAGTGAAGTGAGATTCAAGAGAGTTCAAGCTAACAACCTTTGAAGATCAAAACAAGAAGATCAAGAGTGTTGTTGGGTCTTGTTATTGGTGGCTGTTCTTGGGCTCTTTGACGGCTGTAACAAGCTTCAAGAGAAGGGAAAATAAGCTACAAAATGAAGGAAAAGATGAAGAACAATCAAAGGAACATGTTGGGTACCCATTGATGCTCAAGAATCAAAAGAAAGTGAGGAGATAGGGGCTGTTTGCTGCCCGTTTTTGCTGCTGCCGATCAGCCACCTTGGAGGGCTGATTTCGAGACTCCAAGGCCTCCCAAGAGCTCCATCCTTGATCTACCTTTAACCCTTATCTAGTTGATGACCCATAGATGTTATTATTATGTTTTGTTAATGAGATTTGAGGGTGTTTTCATCCATTTTTCTGCTAGAGCCGAAAAGAGAGAGAGAGAGAGAGAGAGTTGAGAGCATTTTGAGAAGTGTGTGTGTTGTGTTGTGTGAGAAATGAGTGTGGAGTGGGATTTTCCAGCCATATTCACGTGGGGAAGGGAGGAAAAAGAGAGGGGGAGCAAACTTATTGGCTAGTGGGGGTGGTAGGTTAAGTCCCATTGGTTGGGTTAAGTGGTGAGGTGTTGGGTGGTTCCATATGTAGTCTAGATTCAAAATAAGGGTGGTTTTTGATCAAGTTATGTAGTAGTGGTTTGATTATGTAAGTTTTATTTATACAAGTATTGAATTTGTAATTATATATGTATGCATGCATATATAGATATGTATTTGTGTTATGTGCAAAAGTTAGCTATTGCAAGATATAAGTGTATGTATGTATGTCGTGTTATATATATATATATATGTAGTGGCACTAAGTTCATAAAATTTACTTGATATACCTTCTATATTTGAGTTGTTGATTATATTTTGGATACATAAAGACTTGTTTGTTGGATTGAGTACTTATAAACTTGTTGTTATTTAAATATTCTTGAAGTTGACTTGATAAGTTATGGTTACATTCTTATAAGATTGTCATTATTTCTTCACTTTGAGATTGTCTTGAATAATTATAATTATTGCGTTTGGCATTTCTATGATAACTAGTCATCTATGGGCATTTCGTTGAACTAGAGGGAAATTATTACCATGTCGTATTGTCAAAAGGGAAAATTCTCTTAATAGACCTCTAGGGGTAAATGTCTAGTTAAGTCCAAGTAGATTGACCTAGTCGGAAATTGAGGGTTGTTACAACATTAACCGAACGTCTATCATTTAAAGTGTTAACATGTGATGTTTATAATTTGTAGTACAAACTATTATGTAAATTGTTTGTTTTTTTATTGATGCAATCGATTTATAAATTTTTTTGGGAGTAGTTCAAATTTGAAGAATAACAATCATACGCCACATCTATAATCTGTTTTCGGCGTGTTTATAAAAATTACGAAGTTCTATCTTTCGGAACTTTATGCATATGGTACGCAACGTGTAACAGCTTACGATGCGTCTATTTATTATTCAGCAAGTCTTGTTTGCATGCATGGGGTGGTCCCGTGACCCTACATATGGCACTAGCACACATACGTATCGTACATACCTATATTCGACGTATATTACAACAAATAAGTGAATATAAAAGGTTAATTTAAAAAACATTCGTTCATTAGATTAATTCAATTTAGTCTAACATACAAATTTAAGGGACGTACACTATATAGATTAAATGTGTTACATAAAACTGTCTAGCCGACCAATTCTACATATTGTGGGAGACCACCTCCACCCCGACGGGCTTCTTGAATTCCTAGATACTCTCTAATACGTTCTTCGTACAAGATCTCCCAGTCATCGGCTACCCGATCATGCCATTACCTGTAACTGAAATTGATGTAATGGTTTCCATGCACATGACAGATCGCGACTACCCGATACGTCGTGTAAGGATCTAGACCATCCCGTAGTGGGAAAAAGGTTTGACTTCCCCCAGTTGTCAAAAGGTGAACAACGACATTAAATCTTTGTGTGATGTACAGTCTTGCGTACGGAAACAACATCCAACACCTCTTAGGTGGATTTGATGTGTATGGCCAATATAATCTTTCTCGTTGTTTATCGATATTCCTACCAATCTCGCGTCCCATATGAATTTGCCACCAATCCCAATTGTCATCCAACTCTGCAACCATTTGAATTCTTACATATTGGGCTTCATTTGGAGCCCTACCTAAACCCACAACGGCCGCAGCAAAACCACAATTATCATCGCCGTCCGGGTCAGTGATGCGTAAAACATACGGATGAAGCATTGTTGGAATAAAATCTTTATTATCCATGATGTCATTCAATGAAACGTCTGGTGCAATCGTTGTGAACTCGGATATGTCGACCGGATCTCTTTGCCTTGCCGTTGTTGTACGACTACGTCAAAATGTACGGGGTACACTAAACTCAGATCGGGAACCAGATATTTGGGGGTCATTTGACATTCCGCTAAAGCTGTGTCTGCCAGTTTCATGCGTACTTTGGGAGCCTCTAGTTGTTTCTCGGAACGACCGCTTTCCTTTGTGTTTGAACCTTCGCAGTCGGGCGGCCACGAGTGTCTTTTTGCCTCTGAGGAGCTTTCTTGGTACAAAGTAAAGGATAAAATATCTCTTTAACCTTGGAAAACACACTTTTACTCGTAGGAGTTCGCGTGTGACAACCCCCATTTCTTGCTCATAGTCAATCTCCTATTCTGCGACCAAGGAAGGATTAAAATTAAGCTTCTTCCGGAAGATGTCGGATTGTTACTAGGCCCCCTATCAAAACATATACTAAGTAGCATTTCAATGATACAACAAAGAAAACTACATTTTAATTTTTGTTACCCTATATGATAATCATTTCAAGCCGACATGCACATGGCATGCCACAACTAGTGAGTAGTTGGTGTGCACATGAAATATTTTTCTTCCTCAATTCACGAATGTTTAAATACTCGTTTAATTTTTGAAACCTTGAATGATAAATCATTTCAAGCCGATATATTTTTCTTTCTCAATTTCACGAATGTTAATTTTTTTTCCTTCCATTCTCACCTATTCTCTACAATTTGTAGAGAATGGAAACCATTCCCACTTCTCTGTTCTCGATTCCATTCTCCGGTGTAACCAAACAAAGGAAATGTTTCTCATTCTCTTTCTCCCCTTTCCATTCCATCGTACCAAACACCCCCTAACAGTATTCAAACGCATGAAATTCAAAGATTGCATCAGATGCAAAGAGCTAATGTATCATGACTTCCATTCCTTTCTTTAATGCATGAATGTGAATGGATGAATATGTAATATATGATATGCACGGTAATCATAATTCAAAGAAGCATGTAGGCCCCTTCAATCAAATATCTTTTACTAGATACAATTTTCAACCCTAAACCAATCTTTCTCCAATCTAAAATTCTAAACAATTTTCCCATCGATCTAAACCTTGAATCGATCCATAAAAAAATTCAAGGAGTAACTCTCCTCTTGATATCCATAATTGATTTAAACCTAAAACTATTTGCATCTAATGTGCCTATATGTAGTTACTATCCTTAAAAACCATTTTAAATTAATCATGACCCTTGAATTTTTAATCACTGGTTAAAACTAAAATTAATTCTCTGTATTTAATTTGAAATTTTGATATGAATTTAATAATTACAAATAAAAATTTTAGTAATAATTGACTGTCATCAATTATTATATATTATCTATATTTATACTTCTATAATATATTATAAAAAGAATAGCCCCATGTTGAAAGTTACATAGGAGAAAATGTCTAAAATATTCTTAATGATTATATTACACTATTAGTTCTTTATCTTTTAAAATATCTCCATTAACTCTTTACATCAATTACTTTTACATCAATTATCTACACCACTCGACGCCGCCTCCTCTACACCAACAGTCGTCCCCCACCACCACACCGTCGCCGCCACGAACAATGCCGCATTGCGCGAGTAAAGTTCCAGCATATTAGATAAATATTAATATTTCATTTTTCTCTCTCCTTATATGTGACTCTATATTCTTTATCCAAATTCTCTTTTATCAGCACCATTTATTGATTATCTTTTTACATTCATCCTAATTAAAGATAGATCTTTATCATTTTCATTTTATTCTCATATGCGTTGTTAATCTCAATACAAGAAGTTGTCAGTAGTTGAAGAATAATCAAATTAGTTAAAGTAAGAATTAACAATAATCATATCAATTTTTGTTTATAGAAGTTGAACTTTTTTTGTTTCAAATAATAAGCCATGTTTTTGACTTTTCATAGGAAAGCAAAATCCAACTTATGGAGAACTATATTTGTTATTATTATTTTCTTGATATTTTCCTTTTGTAAAATTTTGTACAGTTCCAGTTGCACATTATTTTGTTAGTGCATTTCATGACAGAACAACAAGGGTTTGGCCAATGTACAACCCTTAAAGGATATTAGTAAAACATCTATTTGATGTTAATGTGAGTTATATATGCATCAATATAAATTATGGTTTTCTTTAAAAATCATTGGTATAAAGTGAATTTGGGCAGTGTGTGTAGTGGCATATGAATTTCAATTACCTTGCGACAATGACAAGAATATTCGCAGGTGGGATGTGCAAATTAGGAATTGCAAGAATAATGATGTGATCATATGTATACAGGTATATTGTACAAAATTGTTTCATAGGATTAGTTGGTGCATATGTTTGAATGTAAAACTTTACAAATTTACATCAATAACCTTCCCTACTCGTCACCACCAGCCGCCGTTGCCACCAACACCACTGCCGCCGCTACCATCCTTGCCATCACATCACGCGGACAATGAGTCATGTTTTTTTTGTAAAAGCCTTTCTCACTATAAATGCCAAATTTTTAAAAAAATAGGTTTTCAATAAAACAAATGTCACTTTTTTCCCGGTTCCTTTGAATTACCAAATATGCCCTTACTCTAATAACTATCACTATCCATTAATCCATTAAATGTCCCAAAATACCCTTATCCCCTAACCTAGCGTTATCTCTACCCTAATAAAACAAATGCCATTTTTTTCTTTAAAATTTTTAACCTTTGAATTACCAAATATGTCCTTACTCTGATAAACTATTATTATCCATTAATCCATTGAACTGTCCAAAATACTTATCCCTAACCTAGGGTATCACACACACAACAAAAAAAAACACAAAATTCTTACAATTTTATTTTTTTTTTTTGGAAAAGTACAATTCTTCATTTCACAATTTTACCAAATTACATCGTAATAGCCGGTAGGCGGGCAACAAGTTGCGCCGCTACCCCTTTCTGAATTGCGAAACCTAATGTACTAAAAACAAACCCATGCCCCCTGGAGTCGAGATATTGCTATGGATAACCCTTTGAACCCTAGACAAGAAACGAATTGCTTCCGGTGCCAAGGAACCAAAGGTATCAAAAGCTAGGGGAACAAATACATGTTGATTCTCTTCACACGCTTTGGCATGCTTATTGACTTTCTTCGCTTCAGCTCTTCTCATTGCTTGTTCAGCTACAAAACCATTATCCCTCAAACCAGCTAGAGGGATACCCTGTAAGGTCAACACATGCTGTTTTCCCCCTACCCAACCAAATACGAGCAATTCTGCTGGTCGCATAGTAGATCTCCCTTCCGCGGGTTTTTTCTTAATTCTTACAATTAATTTTTATTTATTTATATAGATTTATACAATAACTTTACTTTAAATTAAATGGATTAAAGCTTTGTTAATGAAAAACCCTACCTCCTCTTCTTCTTCAACAGGTGAAAGGCGGTACCACATATAAACCCTAAATTAATTCCACGCCCACACCGCCCCGCACTCTCCGACTGGCGATCACCCACCGCCCTTATTACTGTTTCCATCAGGTTTTCACATCTTTCTTTTAATTTTAATAAAATTAAATTCCAATTATCATCTATATCTTATTTTTTCTATATAAATCAATAAATAACAACAACAATAATAACAAAAATAAAAATGATCTGTTCTATTATTGTAATTATTATATGCATCTTATTGTTGTTATGCCAGTTTGTCTTGGATTTTGGATTAGTAACTTAATTAAATGTTTGTATAATTTCTTTGAACTACTGTTTTGTTCTAAAGATATATTCGATTCCGTTTAATAAGCTTGAATTCCGATTCGGGTGGGGTTCGTTTTGAAAGCAGTTTCCAAAAAATTCCAAAAAATCAAGAAAAGAAAGAAACTCTAAAATGTGGCAAATGGGTTGTCAGAAGATTGATATAGATTATTAAATGTTTGCAGAAACCCGACATTGTTATTAAAAGGCCGGTTGAAGTGCTTACACACGATAAATTTTTAGTCTGATTGCTGTGTAAGCGAGAATGTATGATGACGAAGAATCATCATCCGGAAGCGATTCTGATACAGCGTTTAAAGAAGACTTGGAAGCCTTGAGAAGGGCCTGCTCTGTCACTGGTATCGATGCTTCTGTCGATGATCTCCCTAAATCATCCACCACCGATTTTAAAGATACCCATGAGTCGGAGGATGAAGACTTGGAGTTGCTGCGTAGTATTCAGCAACGGTTTTCTCTTCCCACTAATATTGATGACATTGGCACCAAATATCAACCTTTAAATACCATTTTACCTTTGGATGATAATGATGATTACGACAATGATTTTGAAACTCTCTGTGCCATTCGAAGACGGTTCTCTCAATACAACGGTAAGTTTAGTTAAGTTTTGTATTGATTATTGTTTTTTTGTTTTATTGACTATCTGTTGCGTTGCATTGCCCCGAGGCATATCCTTTGGGAACAATCCAACACACTATGTCCTACTTTAATAAATTGCTGCTTGTTTAGAGGTTGCATGTTTATGCTAATAATTTTAAAATATGGATAGATGCTAGAGGTTTTCGTATGCATGCAATGCCATGTTTTCCGGAGGTTATCTTCCTTATGCAAATGACAACTCACAAGCTTGCAATTTATATCATTTAGTTAATTAGATTGAAGCAATGTTGTCAATTCATTTTTGTTTTTACGTTTTTTGTCCTTTCATTTGCTATTTCACAAGCTAGAAAGATTGTGCTCATATTAAAAAGCTGGAGTCAACTTGTGTTACCGTATGTTGTTATTTGCAGATTTCTGAATTTGGAACTACGTTATGTCATCTATTGGGTGGCTATAAAGCCAGTACAGTTGTACGAGATTAAAATTGGAATATGGCATAAGAAATTTGAGGTCAAAGGTTGGACCTTTATCATCATGAATTTTATGTCCGTCTTTGTTCCATGGTATTGGTACAATAACGTCAATACATGTCTCAGATATCGCGACTGCAATGGCTGCGTGCCTTGTTTCCAATTTTGCCACTTCCTGGAAACTTTTCTAATTCCTTTGTATCTCTTTGTTTATTGGTTTTTGAACCAGATAGCATGAACACTTGCGTGGAGAGTTCTATACAGAGATCAGAGCAGGTTGGTGCATCTAATAACATAGACTTGGGAAAGGAATCTTCCCCTAATTTTTTGTCAAAGAGAAATAATAATGGACAAGGATTTGCTGTAGATGGAAGAGCCAGCGATCAGAATTTGGATTTTTCCAGTAACATTACCCCTGACATTCACTATGCAAATGTCAGTGAAGGTCATGAACCTGGTTTTGAACGTGTTCCAACCACTGGTGGTGGTTTTCCAAGATCTGCACAGGCATTTGTTGAAGCCATTAAGAAGAACAGGACATGTCAGAAGTTTATACGGAATAAAGTAATTCAGATTGAAGCCAGGATGGAAGAAAATAGGAAATTGAGGGAACGTGTTAAAATCCTGAAAGACTTTCAAGTGGCTTGTAGGAAACGAACGGGACGTGCATTATCTCAGAAAAAGGATGCACGCATACAGCTTATTTCTATCCCAAAGCAGAGAGCCAACACAACTAAGGTTAGTGTTCACTGTTAATTTTTATCGTCTTTGATGCATCTTTTTGACATCTTTTTCTTGTAAATGTCAAATTTTTGATGACAAATGCTCTTCTTGGTTTGTATCATCTCTCTTATTTGCCCCTTAGCTTCATGTCTTATTGTTTTAACATCTGTAAAAATGTAAATTTCAGAGTAATAAGCTCTGCTGTTACCCAATTCTCATGGATTTTTTTAAGGTGGTTTTGGTTAGACTGTCACGGATTATTTATTATGCTTGTAATTGTAGTGAGGTAGTTTTAGTCTGTGAACCTTTTCATACCTATGTAAGTTATCCCCCTTGGATAGCTGAATGTTTCTATGTAAGTGATGTACTAGTCTACTAGAAGAAGGCTGTTGTCAGTGAAATACTGAAAATATGACATTTATTTTCTGGTGTGAATCATCTATCATGGAATAGGAAGCCTTAGAACCGAATATCTGTTATTTTAATAAAATTACATCATTGTGACTTATTGCTCTTCATTGCTATGCTCGTATGATTAGTAAGCAGAAGTTTTTTATCTTATTGGCCTAACAACTTATATTCAATAAGGTGTATATAGTCAAAGTCAGAATATGGGGTGTGTGTTACAAAGGCTGGTGAGATTCAGATGAGAGTGAAAGAAGCTGACCAAGTTAGTTTGTTGCATTTTCTTCTTATTGTATAATACCAGTGTAGTTGATTTTGGCAGTCTATCATAGTATCATGTTTGTTGCTAAAGAAATGCTTTGTGTTTGCTTATGTTTTTGAGGTTACAAATTCTTGTATGATGTTTTTAATACACTCTCTTTTGGAATTACAGTCAAAAGATAAGCACTTGCATCCAATTTATCATGGTCCTGCTGAAAATTCCCAAGTTGCAAATTATAGAGATGCAATGTCAAAATATCCTTTCTCTTTGAGTAGGGAATCTTGGTCAAAAGAGGAGACGGAGAATCTTGTGAAGGGAATTAAACAGCAATTCCAGGAAATGTTAATGCAAAACCTTTTCAGGTAAATTATTCTCAGATTAGCAATAGTTATCTCTATATCTCTTAAATATTTATTGATTAAATTTACCCGTTCATAGCATGTTATATGCTAGTACAATGGATAACAGGCGTATAAAACACTGGATATTGATGATTTTGTGTACTTTGTTGGAATAAATAATTAATAAACAAGCTGTCAAAGTTATGCAGAAGCTACTTACCAGATCTTTAGGCTGGTAAATCTTCAAACTTATATCTTTCCCATTATTTTTAAATAACAAAGATCTCCTAATATTTCTATAAGGATTATAGCAAAAACTTTTTGTTGACTTACGAAGCTCTTAGTATCTGCATTTCTATACGTAGTCTATTACTGGCAGTTATCATGTAATGTTCCCCGAAATGTTGATCACTTATCTATCTTTCAATTATATGTTCTTACTTTAGATGTCATCATATTTTTGGTTCATTCTTGTTTCTATCAAATTGTATAAAAAGTTATGTTATTGCATATCTTCTACTATTCTACATGGGATAGTTTATCTGGTCTCCTAATAATATTCAATTGACAGCGCTGAAGGTACAGATTCTAGCTATCTGGATAGCATGATTTCAAAAATCAGAGATCATAAAATAACATCTGAGGAAATCAGGTCATTCCTTCCCAAGATCAATTGGGAACACCTAGCTTCCATGCATGTCAAAGGCCGGTCTGGCCTTGAATGTCAATCAAGGTACCTGTTTCTCTCTTGGTTGTAACCTTAGTTAGGGATTATTGCATTAAAAAGTAGCCAACTTATTTTGGCCAGAGAAACCATTAAAGTTTCAAAGTGGGCAATGAAGGTAATTAATTAGTCACCTAAGTTAATCGATTTTAGATGTGACATCAGAGAAAAAGTAAACTTTGTCATTACTTACCGAGATGTCAACTGCAACATCATCATTTGAATCAGGTCAGGTCTGCTTAAGTTGGAACTGGTGGAAAATGGTTGCCTTAAAATCATTATTTTTGAGAGTTGAGATTTATGGGGAAAGCTGGCCACTTGTTAATTCAATTAGCTCTTTCATTTGATATTAAATGTGTATTCACACTCATTTTTTTCCATATCTGATGTAACTTGTTTAAATTTTTAGATGGATGAACTGCGAGGATCCTTTGATTAATCATCAGTCATGGACTACACAAGAAGATAAAAAGCTATTATATATTGTTCAGAAGCAGGGGTTTAGTAACTGGATTAATGTTGCCAAGGAACTGAAAACAAATAGGACGCCTTTTCAATGTTTGTCACGTTTTCAAAGGAGTCTTAACGCATCTATTATTAAGAATGAATGGACTCCTTCTGATGATAAAGAACTTCGTCTAGCTGTAGCAGAGTATGGTGAAACTAACTGGCAGCTTGTTGCGTCTACACTTGAAGGACGGACTGGTACACAGTGCTCAAATAGGTCAGTAAATATCTATATAATTGTGATCACTGAAATTTAGAATTTTCATATCTGTTGATGTTTGCAGTCTGATGCTGCAAATTATATTACTGATGATTATAGGTGTCAGTTTGTCCCATCTATATATTAAAAATTGTTTTGTAACAAGCAGGCCATCTTTTTAAGTAAATTTTTCTAGCTTAACTTGTCAAACAGATTGAAGCATTCCTAGGTCTTCTCTCTACACAAAACCTCTCAATCGTGTTATACCGTGATTTAGATTATCGTGGTAATGCTTTAATAATAATTGTTAATAATTTGTTGGATGTTAATTAACCTGCCCTGAACCATTTTGATGCTTACTCAAAAATTTAATGTTTCAACCTGAGCTCGTTTTGACCTGGTACCCAACCTACTAATGCGAGATTATTGTTAGGATCATGCAATATTTTTATAAAGGGTTTGCATTAGTGGTTATACTAGACATGAAATATATGCCATTTGATAAACAGTCAAGCCAGAATAAACTATTAACTGATCATGTTGTAAAGACAATCATTTGCTGTAAGAGGATACAGGATTGAAGTTTTCATAGATTTTTATGACATTTTATTTAAGGGATTATGACACCGGAGTGTAACCAACTATGACTCAATGGTTATGTAATGTAGTGTCCTTTCAAAATGGCTATCTGATGTAAGTACCTTCCATTTGTCCTTTTAATGTATCCTACCAGGTAACATCCTATTTGTAACCGGTAATGTCACGTTGGACGTAAAAAAATAGG
The DNA here is from genome assembly GCA_034093135.1 of Erigeron breviscapus. NCBI lineage: Eukaryota > Viridiplantae > Streptophyta > Magnoliopsida > Asterales > Asteraceae > Erigeron > Erigeron breviscapus. The sequence continues at coordinate 232,627,729 of CM067167.1, read as the reverse complement.
GATTAAGGCATCGGAGTGTAACCAACTATGAGCGAATGGTTATGTAATGTAGTGACCTACGAAAGTGTTAAATTGATGTAAGAACCTCTCAAATCATGGCCGTAAAAATTATATAATATTTGTATCAATAAATTATATAATATTTGTATCAATTATAAATGCATTGTACGTAGCTATGGTCGTCAGCCACAAAGATAGGATGGCACCGGTTCCAAAAACACGGAACATAAAGCGTCGTCTTGTACAGATCCCTTTTCCTTTTGATGTCTTATTTTTTAATGGCCGGATCTAGTCACTTTCAGAATCCATTTCAAATCATGGCCGTAAAAACCACCATATCGCTTTTCTTTCATTTTCTTAATTTCTTCTTCATCTTTCTCTTTTTTCTTGTTAGATCTAGGGTTTTATCTTCTTAGATCTAGATGTATGTATGGCTGTATATTTGTGTAAAGATCTCGGTGTTAGAATAAGAATGTGAAGGGGCAGGTGGAGATGGAAGTTGATCCATACTGGTACAGATTCAGATCAATTAATATGGTGGTGGGGGATGATGATGATGATGCGTGTATGGATTTGTTGAATGGTGGCGGTGACCAAAGAGTGGCCGTTTCCGGTGACAGCCTGGTCTTTTGAACGACACCTCCACGTTGATAGATATAGGTAAAATATATGAAGAAAAATATATAGATAATACTGTAGAACTTATTTATTTGTTAGAACCGGTCAACCGTTACATCGAATGAACAAAACAGAGAGGTTCTTACATCGATTTAACATTTTCGTAGGTCACTACATTACATAACCATTCAATCATAGTTGGTTACATTCCGGTGCCTTAATCCCTTAATTTTATTACCGGCTAATGGTACAACCGGTCACCCGATACATTAAAAGAACAAAAATGAAAGGTACTTACATCAGATAGCCATTTTGAAACGTCACTACATTACATAACCATTGAGTCATAGTTGGTTACACTCCGGTGCCATAATCCCTTTATTTAACCAGAGAGGACTTTGGGAAGTGGACTATGGGAAATTTTTCAGGAAGTCAGTACTTGAAAGTGTGAACAATGAACTTATAGTATATAGTTAAAAACGAACTAGTAGAGAGGGCAATACGGGCAGGTTGATTAACATGCCAAAATGTGTTTGGACTTAAAAGAGTTGTGATTCGTACGAGCCTGATGGGTTGACTCCCGAACACCTTCTCTTCTCGTTTGTTAAAATTTTTATAACAGTTAATGCGTTAGTTATAATTAATAAATGACTTGGAAATCTTTTGACCCATAACCCTTTTAGCTATCTTTTTTGAGTTGACTTTCCTAATTTTACCCGTTTTGAACCCTTTTTTGGTTAAGATAAAATACAATCTATTTTGGCCCATGCGTCGAGAAATGGGTCAACAATGCCACCTAAGAATAAGTTTGTTGTTAGTACAACATGTTAATCTAGGGGAATGGTGAATCTGCCAACTCCAAAGATATTATTATTTATTCTTAAACAACCCCTCAATATCCTTGGAATTTCTACGTATTGTCTGATTGTCCAGCATGTTCTATGCTCTATGTGGATATCTTTGTTACTTTTATCATTAAATGTTAAACACCCTTGATGAAACACTAGAGAGCTGAGCCTATTTCAATGTCTATTTGCTTTCTCAATGGCATTATATCGAGATGGTCACTCAGATGTTTGCTACATTTCTGTTACTGTATTCAGATGGAAGAAGTCTTTGAACCCACTCAGGGAAAAAGTTGGGAAATGGGATCCGGATGAGGATAAACGTCTAAAAATAGCTGTTCGGCTTTTTGGTGCCAAAAACTGGAATAAAATAGCTAAATTTGTGCCTGGGAGGACGCAAGTGCAATGCCGAGAAAGGTACAGATTGGAGGTGGCAAATCGGATGGGTTGTGTAATGAATCTAAATGGGCCAATTTTTAAAGAGGTTGTACTTTTTGTCACAAATTTTGGTATAGAGTATGTCAAATATGGAATTTTTTTATATATAGCTCAGATTTAAAAATACACTCAAGACAAAGTTCAATGTCTTTATTGCACCTCATTTGACTATCTGCATGACTGCATGTATGATTTCAAAAGTTTGACCCATAATAGAGAACATAACCTGGATCAACCCGTTTTGCCTTATTTCACTTTAGGTTTGAGTTTTATATCCCTAGTACATACGCTCACATGTTTAGTCGAGTTTTTAATGAATAAAGGTTTTGTTTGTGTAACAGATGGGTTAATTGCTTGAATCCTTCACTTAATATGAATGAGTGGACTGAAGAAGAAGATTTGAAATTGAAGCAAGCAATTGAGGATCATGGATATTGCTGGTCTCGAATAGCTGCATGTATTCCTCCTCGCACTGATAGTCAATGTCTCAGGTACTGTAACGTTTACACCAAAGATAGGCATTATGTTTTTACTTTTATGTTTAATGATCAACAACTTTTTTTCTTTCATTTTTAGATTCTTACAAAAGATAGCATTATGTTTTTACTTTCATGTTCAATGATCAACAACTTTTCTTTCATTTTTAGATTTTTACAAAAATAGGCATTATGCTTTTTCTCTCTTCTTCAAAGATCAACAACTTTTTTATTTTATTTTTAGATTCTTAAGTTAAATTATCTTTAAAGGTGGCAATTACCATCCACTATTTGAAAATGCATCCATCCTCGTTTTTGTTCATTGATAACAGGTCAATGTGTTGAATACAAAGATCTGCCTTTAATGGGAAGAGTCGAATGGGAATGGGTAAAAGGATGTGTATTCAAGATTTCAGATGCTTACAACTTCCTGAGTTGTTTTATATTAAATAATGTATTTTGGGTTTTTTATTTTGCAACACACCAACTACACCTATTTCTTATACTTTTCATTGCTTTATTATGCTTAGGTATCATAGCTTGTTTGTTTTTAGAAAGTTAATGTTTTTTTTTTCTTGGTATGAACAGAAGATGGAAAGTGCTACTTCCACATGAAGTTCCTATACAGCAAAGGGTGAGAAAAATGAAAAAGGCTGCTTTCGTATCCAATTTTGTAGATCGGGAGAAGGAGCGTCCAGATTTGACTGTCAAGGATTTTATCACACATCCCTTAATTGAGTCGCCCATAATCAATGAAGGTCATATGAACCCCAAGAAAAGAAAGCGAAGGTCTGCTTTTCAATCTTTCATTAATTTTATATTTTTTAAGAAATGGAAAAAAGGTTGGGTTGGTAAATATTTGGTACAAGTAGGGTCAGGTGGGTTGACTGGAAACTTTGTCTCAGCTTCTGTCTATAAGAACTGGTTTCACAAACATAATTCATATTCATATGAAATCATCAATATTATAATGTTGTTATATAATAAACTGATCTATGGGGTCTTAGGTGAAGTATAAGCTCAAAGTATAAAAGGCAAAGCACTGTCTCCCAATTGCTTTCTCACTGGGATTTAGAGGTGGAGATGGTGGGTCAGGCGGGTTGGGTAATTCCTTGGTGTAAATTTTTTGGTGGGTTGGCCTGACACTTTTTTTTCCTCCAAATTTTAAATTATTGTATAAGAAGTAGTTTATTAAGTACGGTTGTGAAGTTTATATATATCATTAACCTATTGCTTTGAGTTAAGATTTAAGATGAATTAGGTAGTTTTATGCATTAAAATTCACCATGGTTGGCCTTCTACCTGTTCATAAGAAATATGGAAGAAATTGCCGCCTTTTTTTTATTCTTAATAGTTATCTCTTTATGAACAGGGTGCGGCCGGAACAATGTGAAGATGACTCTTCATTCGGGTATGCTCTTGTCAATCTTCGTATTCCAACTTTCCATTTACTAGGGTCTCTTATTTAAACTATCATTAATCTAGTAGGAAATGTTGTTACTAGAAAACAATATTCATTTTTGTTCACAAAAACAAGAAAAAGATGCAACTTTGTCATTGCTGATTCCCATTCCATTCATGTTAGTTTTCATTTCACTCCGTCAAACAGAGATTAATGATTATATGTAACAGACTAACAGTTGTACTCTACCATGCCACATTGGACAAGCATTTGACTAACCAATCAAACATATATGAAAATGTTGCAAGTTTTATGTAACCGGCATCACATGATTTGTACTGCTTTTACTTTTTTATTTTCCAAATTTTTTTTTCGTAATCTAAAGCATTTTCGTTATGGAAATTATTGTTAACTAAAACCTTTTCTGTGAAATTTCAGACCTGCTGTTAAAATCAGATCTAGGAGGGCTAAAAAGGTTACTCAGTGTGAAAATTTATACAAATTAATTGATGAAGATGGCGTAGACGACAATGATGATCATGTTGAAATTACAACCAATGGCGACGGACAAACAGCATTTGATGAGGAAAATTCTGTTATCAGAAAGGCGAGCACTGGGAAAGATAGGTACAATTTGAATATTCTTGTTAAATTTGCAAGGATAATTAACAAAAGAGGTAAAATTTTCTACTAATGATGCCCATGAGATCCATTTTGTCATTCCACTTGATTAAATAAAACATAAGCATCATTAGTAATAATTGCACTCGATTATACTCGGCAAGCATTTGACTAACTTAGTCACATGGAAATAAAATTGTTGTAGTTTTTGTGTAATCGTCATCTCTTGACTTGTATTCTTTTTTGCTTTCCTTTCCTAAAAACATATTTTGCAGTTTTTAAAAGCATTTTTCTTGCGGAAATAATTGTTGATTTAAACCTTTTCTGTCAAATTGCAGATCTGTTGTTAAAAGTAGATCTAGGAAGGCTAGAAAGGTTAGTCGGAATGAAAAAGTACACGAAGTAAGGGATAAAGATGGTATAGAAGACGATGCTTGTCATGTGGAGCTCACAACCAATGGTGAAAGACTGACAGCATTTGATGATGCTACTGTTAGAAAGAAAGCCACTGGGAAGGAAAGGTAAGATGCTGATTAAAAAAATACATGAAAAGAATGTAAATCCGTAATAGTTTTAGCAGCAAGCTTGCCAAAAAGTACAAGTTAATTGATCATATAGATCATTATAAGTGAATGCAAATGGTGAATGCATAAATATTGGACCCTGGGGGTGCTTGGGTTATTGCAATAATCTTTTATAGATGTTTGGGTAAAAAATGTTCTGTTTCTGATTATATTTTTATTAGCTGCTAGAAAGCTGGTTTCCTGGCATTTACGTACTTGGTAATAGTCACACATACAGTCATTTGCTGCCCTTTTTTGTGGGGAAGCTGGGTAGCCTGCATTTTATTGAATTATCTTGCAATTTGACAGCCAAATAGCGCTGTGTTATATCCTTTTTGAAGTCCTTGTTGATTTTGAAGTTTTCTGTCAATTTGCAGAAACGTATTTAAAATTAGATCTAGGAGGGCAAGACAGGTTACATATACTGAAAAAGCATTGAAGTTGATGGATGAAGATGATATAGAGAGTAAAGATGGTCATCCTGACATTACAAAAAAAGGTGAAGGATGCAGATCATTTGATGGGGACATTTATGAGATTGAAAAGAAAGCCACTGGGAAGCGAAGGTATAACTTGCCTCTTTTTTAAACCTTAAAGTTGTGACATAATGAAATGAAGACTCTCGATGAAAACTGAAAAACACAATAAGAGAAGGCAATTAGAAAAAGATTTGGTCTTCTTGACTATAATGAGTTAACTATCTTTCATTAACACGCATGGAAAAATCTCACAAGGTTGTACATGTAAATTGTGCATGCTTATGACAAATACTTTAAAGTGGCTTACTAAATGTAAATTGTGGTTGAAAATTTTGACATCTCTTTAGAGATTTTCGAAGTATAATGGTTGTTTTAGAGTTGGCAATTTCAACCCCTTTACATATGAATGATTTGATTACATCAGTTGTAAAGAAAAGTATCTAAAAGCGGTCTAGATTGAAATTCACTGAAAGTTTTTTAAGCATACAGCTTTCTAATCTATTTTATACAAAGATTTAGGCTATTATTGTTATTTTATGTAGTAGTTATTATCAAGTTATTGAATATTTTATAGCATACATAAATTTTGGACGCATGTTTGCGTGTCAACCTTGCCCATTGCTACTCATGCTAGAAATGTCCCACTTCAACCAGGACCACATTTGAGTCGTTATCCAAACTACTTGTCTTGCCACACCCTTTTTTTTATGCCCAGTTTCTGGGAGTAATTATCTGTATTTTTACCAAATTTTAAATCCACTTTTCCTTTACCATAATTTGCAGAAGTAAGGCTGACGGAGAGGAAGTGAATGAAATCATGGAAGCTAACCCTATTTCAAAGAAAATGTGCATGAGACCATGTAGGAGAACAAATGTAGATTGTGGGCTGGCATTTAATGATGTTGCAGAACCTAATATCCTGATTGGCGAGCTCAGTGTTTCTCATGAAGATGAGGCTATCTTGACCAACAACGGAGGCATAGTGGATCCAACAGATAAACCATGTTCTTCTGTGGAGATAATTGTGACCACAGGCGAGGACAAAACGCATAAGAAATGTAACGTGCAGCCCAAACACCCAAATAGAAACCATACTGAAACTGATCATATTAAGAATAAAGAAGAGGATTATGGTTATCAACAGACCCTCGCTAGCTTTTTGAGAAATGTAAAAAAGAAGAGGCGGCTTTAATGCAACGAGGAATGAAAACATGAGGATAGTTGTTTGTTGATTAAAATGTTATGTTTCACGTAAAGTACATAAACCGGGTTGGATTGTTAAGTACCAAAGAAGAGAAGAGGTTTGGTGTTTGTTACGAATGCCATGAAAGTTTTGATGATTTTTTGTGAAACATTATTTTGTACTTGTTACTATATGTAATGTATTTGTAAATTTTAAATACAAGTTAAAATTTTCCCTTATTAAGCAAGCTTTGCTTATGTTGTGGCTTGGTACTTTTCAATGGAGATGGTTCACAACAGTTTGGAACCGGTTTTTAACAGGATTGCAATGTAAGCGCTTCTAAAAAGCAGACTGTAGAAAAGTAGTCTCGTTCTACCTTTGCTTGTGATTCCTAATCACCAATGTTGGTCACAGAACTCAAAAATAGGTTAAAGATAGAAAATAATCATGAAAAAACTAAAATCAGTTCAAGCCACTTCAAAACTTTTAACTGCTATAACATCATCGAAAGTGATAAACATATCACTTATTTTTGTACTTTTACAATTTGATTACATCAGTTGTAAAGAAAAGTATCTAAAAGCGGTCTAGATTGAAATTCACTAAAAGTTTTTTAAGCATACAGCTTTCTAATCTATTTTATACAAAGATTTAGGCTATTATTGTTATTTTATGTAGTAGTTATTATCAAGTTATTGAATATTTTATAGCATACATAAATTTTGGACGCATGTTTGCGTGTCAACCTTGCCCATTGCTACTCATGCTAGAAATGTCCCACTTCAACCAGGACCACATTTGAGTCGTTATCCAAACTACTTGTCTTGCCACACCCTTTTTTTTATGCCCAGTTTCTGGGAGTAATTATCTGTATTTTTACCAAATTTTAAATCCACTTTTCCTTTACCATAATTTGCAGAAGTAAGGCTGACGGAGAGGAAGTGAATGAAATCATGGAAGCTAACCCTATTTCAAAGAAAATGTGCATGAGACCATGTAGGAGAACAAATGTAGATTGTGGGCTGGCATTTAATGATGTTGCAGAACCTAATATCCTGATTGGCGAGCTCAGTGTTTCTCATGAAGATGAGGCTATCTTGACCAACAACGGAGGCATAGTGGATCCAACAGATAAACCATGTTCTTCTGTGGAGATAATTGTGACCACAGGCGAGGACAAAACGCATAAGAAATGTAACGTGCAGCCCAAACACCCAAATAGAAACCATACTGAAACTGATCATATTAAGAATAAAGAAGAGGATTATGGTTATCAACAGACCCTCGCTAGCTTTTTGAGAAATGTAAAAAAGAAGAGGCGGCTTTAATGCAACGAGGAATGAAAACATGAGGATAGTTGTTTGTTGATTAAAATGTTATGTTTCACGTAAAGTACATAAACCGGGTTGGATTGTTAAGTACCAAAGAAGAGAAGAGGTTTGGTGTTTGTTACGAATGCCATGAAAGTTTTGATGATTTTTTGTGAAACATTATTTTGTACTTGTTACTATATGTAATGTATTTGTAAATTTTAAATACAAGTTAAAATTTTCCCTTATTAAGCAAGCTTTGCTTATGTTGTGGCTTGGTACTTTTCAATGGAGATGGTTCACAACAGTTTGGAACCGGTTTTTAACAGGATTGCAATGTAAGCGCTTCTAAAAAGCAGACTGTAGAAAAGTAGTCTCGTTCTACCTTTGCTTGTGATTCCTAATCACCAATGTTGGTCACAGAACTCAAAAATAGGTTAAAGATAGAAAATAATCATGAAAAAACTAAAATCAGTTCAAGCCACTTCAAAACTTTTAACTGCTATAACATCATCGAAAGTGATAAACATATCACTTATTTTTGTACTTTTACAATTTGATTACATCTATGAATAGACTTGTATAATTTGTTTTATCAGTTGTAAATAGTGGTATATGTATCAAAAGATATGGTTTCTGTATATTACTTCCCTTTTAACGTATGTACCTAAAATTTCAATGTCATAGTCGATTTTTTTGATAGTTTAATAAATTTTATTTAACAGGGAAAGATATGATGTTTTTCATAGGCGACAGAAAAGGAATCAGATTTTGGTCGGGTCTATGGGTTTGTAGCGAACCATTGAAAGATGTTTTCCCTTTTCTATTCAAAATGGTAGAGGATAAAAAATGTTTGCTCAATGACAAATGTGACCCGATGACCAAGGAGTTTGTGGGGATTGCGGACAGTAGGCATGCTCCGATTACTGCTTTGGCACACGATAAGGACAGATTGGGTCATTTATTGGAAGGGTTGGTGTTTACATGACGACGAGATAGATGGGAATGGATCCGAGGGGAACAGAAAACTTTCAGTGGAGGGTTAAGGAGTTCCTTGGGAGTGAAAGGGACTACAACAATAGATTTGTGTTGAGTTTGCCGGGTTGGGTTCCAAAGAAATGTAACATCTTTATGTGGAGGGTGGGTTGGATTGTATCCCGACGTTATTGCCTTAGTGGCTTTAACGCAACATAAATGCTTTTTCGGTCATCTAGTGCGCGATGTATGTGAGAAGGGGGATAAGAGCGTGGACCATTTGTTTTGCTCTGTGTTTTTCCATGGCTATATGGCATAAAGTAAGTATGTAGTGTATTATTCTTCTAATCTTCATATTCTCTGTTTTGGATTTATTCCAAGTACATACTTCGCCTAGAATAGGGGAGAAGATTGCTTTGGCGCTTCAAGGAATTGTATTTGTTACGTGTTGGTGTCTTTGAAAAGCTCGGAATGAGAAGAGGTTTGCCAATGGTAATATTAGTCTGGAAAGGATTTCCGAGGACGTCAAGTCATTAGGATTCTTGTGGTTTGGAAATAGAATGGTAAAAATACTCGGATTACTTGGGAGGATGGTGTATATTCACTTTGTTGTAATTTGAGCTTGTATTTTTAACCACTCCACTAATTGGTGGTTGTCGTCGTGAATGATAGTAAACTTTCAAAAATAAAATAAAATAAGTATTTAATGGAATGCACACTGCATGTTATATCTATATTTTTGGCATCAACATTGTCTAAATATGAAAAATAAAACTCAAATTCCGTAATATAAGATATACATATTAGGCCTAATACAATAGGGCCGTCAACACCCCGTCGATGGGGTCGTCGAGGCGACCCTATTGCTAGCAACATGTCGATGGGTGTCGTCGTCCTGGGTTCTCGATGGGTCGAAGTGGATGGACGAACTAGAGGAGCGTGTGTGGGGCCGAGCAACGGTCAAAAGTTTGTATTTTTTTTTTGTTTAACGGCTAGTTTTATAAAAAAAAACCTCCACTATAAAAACCAACTTCTATTCAATCATTCTCATCTCATTCACTTCATCTCACTCAAAAAAATTGATACAAAACAACACACACTCTATACATTTCACTAAATATGTCGAGTTCCGACGAAGATTCAGTTTCATACATTCGTAAATATACAATAGATCCCGATACGTTAAACACTTTTGTTGCTTTTCTAGAAGATGAAGAAGCCGAGAGCTCGACAATGGCAAACATACCAAGAGCACCAAGAAGGACCGTACCCAGAAACCATGTAGAAGCCGCGACACGTTTATTTAATCATTACTTTGCCCCGGTACCCCTTTACCCCTCTGATTATTTTCGAAGGCGTTTTCGAATGCCCAAAGAAATGTTTATTCGTATAGTGAAAGATATACATTCCTTTAACGCCGTACAACCATTACCAAAACACTTTGCTTACTTTCACAACGCTCCAACCGATATTACGGGTCGCCCAGCTTTAAATATTTTTCAAAATTGTACTTCCGCTATACGCCAGCTGGCTTATTCTGCTAATGTCGACCAGTTAGATGAATACCTCGAAATGGGTGCCCAAACGTCACACGAGTCGATGAACAACTTTTGCAAATGTGTTATTGTAAGTCCCAACTCAATAGATGGTACTAACTGAAGACACCTCTATGTCGATGGTGAGATTACTTTGCAATATACACACTGATCTGGAGACGACCAGTTGCAATGTGTATATACCAGATTAATGGTTAGATTACTTATTAAGGTGACAACATATAATAAGTAAAGACAATGCAATAATTAAAGTACTTGTAAAGTAAATCTGGTGAGACGATATGTAATTTTCAAGTGTAATTTATTTATTAACTTTAAATAAATTACAAGGTTGTTGCGGAACCAAGATAATACAATAATGTAAATATCCTAACAACCTATGAAATACAATCGATCTATACTTGGAAATTCTCTTCAACAATCGAAACACTTAAAGTTGTGAAATGTTCCTTTTTGCGATTGAGAGAATATTGCACAAGTTCACCAAGAATATGCAAATGTCGAATATGCAAAGTTGTTTCTTGGTTGTGCAAAGACCTCTATTTATAGGCAAAGTTGACATTGGGATGTCAACTTTGGCCGTACAAATATGGTTGAGAGCATTTAAGGAATTGCATTTAATTCTTTGAACATGCTTGATAAAGTATGACATAAAGTCACTTTATCCAACCTGCTTTATGTACTTTTGTACTTTAAATTACGAACAAATAACATTAAAGTATTATAAAAATATTTTTTGAAAAAATTCAAAAAATAAAAAATGAGAAAACCGGAAATACCGGAACGGTAATATTGGAAAAGTTGTACCGGGGTACCCTTCGATACCGGTATTACGGGTAATACTACTGGTATTTAAAACATTGTATGTACGTGTTTGCATTTGAAGGTGATTGACTAGATCCTCAAATGTAGGTATATATAGGTTTTTATTTTGTTTGGATTAAAATGTTACCGGTAATTTTTGTTTGTTTTGTTTTGTTTGAAAAGTTATCTTGGATTTGTTAACGACGAGGATGAAAAAAGCAAAAACGACAAACCACAGGGACGATTTTTGCACTTAACTCTATAAAAAGACAAAAATGCCCCTCACGTGACTTGCATGTGAGGGGGTTAACGGCAAAGTTATAACGGCAGGGACGAAATGCAAACCACGGGGATGATTTTAGCCAAAAGTTAACGGCGATGATGAAAACTGCAATATCGAAAAACCACAGGGACGAAAAAAGTACTTAACTCTTTAATCTATTATCTATCTTGTGGTTACAATCTGGCAACTTCATTTATACAAGGAAATGAAAATTTACATAGGTTACAAGATTGCAAAATAAAATACAAGTAGATAACTGGAAGAAAAACTTATACAGATGGCCCTTCGCCAGTTTTCCTTCGCTTGGCAACAGAAGAGATTGGAAGGGTATCTTCAGTATCAATGCCCAGTCTTGATTCCACACTCTCTTTAAATTTGATGAGATTCTGGAGAATGTGAATCCAACCCCTTTCAATTTTGCTCTTCTCTTGCTTGGACTCCAACAAATTTAGCATCTCCACATGCTCAGCATGGCCATACCTATGAATATCTGGATCTTCAGTATAGCACATAGGTCCATTGAAATACTTAACCCCAACATTGAAGAACTTGGTCACTGGCTTAATAGTTACTTTGACATCAATGATTTTGCCAGGGTTGTATCTGCGCTGCAATAGATCACTTAAGAATGCTCTGGCTTCAGATTCATTTGCCAGTTTAATCTGGCCAGTGCTCAGTCTTTGCACAGCAGCTCGAATATCTTCAGTAGTTGGATCAGTTGGTTGCACCCAAGTTCTTAGGTCTGCATCTCTTGGCAATGGCCTTGTTTTACCTTTGAGCTTGGGTGGGTTAAGTACCCTTTTGACAATTTTCTGGACATTGTGCACTCTTCTTTTAATACCAGATGCCCTCATTTCTCTAGCCTTTTCAACTGACACATTTATTGTCCTGGCATCGAATTCGACTTCATCAACTGGATAGTCTCGGTTAAGCTGAATGTCCAACATTTCCATTACAGCCCCCATTATCCTTTGATCATTTTTCACATTAACATATTGCTCCAGTGTGATGCCCAATAAAGCAGCATCACTAGCATCTAAGGCACCCAAATCTGAAATTTGAGCCCTGGCAACTCTTTGTTGTTCTTTTCTTTGTTTTCTCTTTTCTTTAAAAGAGTCGCCAATAGCTGCCAGTCTTCTACTCTCACTTTCAGACACTGGAGGAAGTCTATCGATGTTACCAGTTTCTAGCACACTGGCTTCAGTACCAGTTGCTTTTGCTTGTGTATCAGTGGCCAGATTCCCCCTATCAACCACATCCTCAAACTGTTCAATTATTTGCTGACCAACATCAGTACTGGCAGCTTCCAGCTGACTGGCTTCAGTACCAGCAGCAACAACCACTTGCCTTTCATTTTGGCCAGGTGCAAGGACTGCAACTGACCTTTCCCCCTTGGCAGCATCTAGACCTGCCCTAATAATATCCCAGTCGGAATTGTTGTGTGGCAACCGGTCAAGAGGCTGCCACGACTGCATGTCCTTGCACTCTTTAAAAATGGTGCACATCATTCTAAATGACCTCCAGAGATGATTGGTCTCTCTTGACTGGGTCAACATATTGGCAGCAACTTGTGCCTGATCAGTCTTTAAATCATGTAATACTTTGGCATCATCTGGAGAGAGACCAGCAGCCACACCTTGTTCTTTTTCAACTTCCTTTTCCTTCAGCCTACCCACTCCAGTTACCAGATTATCAATTGATGTAATGTGGGAAGACACTTGGGTGTTCAGAGCATTAATACTGCCCCTCAACTGGTTGATCTCAAGAGTAAGTGGAGACAGATCAACCTGGGGAGGTGCAATCTTGGTGATCTCAGACATCACCTTTTTAACTAACTCTTCTTCTCTGGCAGCCAAGACATCTTCAATCTTCTGGCCAACTGAAGTGGCCATCTGTTGCCCAAGCTCAACCACATTAAGGCCAGGTTTGTTCAAAATTTCCTTTACCTGCCTTTCTATCTGCCTTTCAATCTTCTGGCTAACAGTTGTACCCAGTAAGTTGGAGATAGAAGTGGAGACTTTCGTCTGAGTGAGGTCAAAAGCTTCTTTTAATGAAGCTGTTAAAGTGTTGCAGCTTCTGACCAACTCATTGAGCTTCTTAAACACCAAGTCTTCATTAACTGCAAACTTGTTTATCCCCAGATCAACAACCTTTGAATTTGTGAGAGTATCCTTGTTGTATCTGGAGATAGACTTGGTGTTTTTGTCAATTGTCTTTTGAACATCCTCCACCCTTTGAATAAGGTTTCGGATGTCGGCTTGAAAGAGACAAATTGACTGTCCAGTGACGGAGGAGAAGGTGTCACTGGACCAGCAACAAATGCTACTGGAGCAACTGGAGGTGGTAAAGTAATGGTTTCCTCATCAGTTGACTGTACAGTAGAAATAGAAATAAAACCAGGAGTTGGGAAAGACAAAGGATGTAAAGAGAGATCAATGTGTTGGACATGCTGAGTATGCTCAGGTGTGTCCAACGGCGGCGGTGGTGGTAGCATATGTCTATTTCTAGACATAAACAGTTGAGAGATTTGTGATGGTGGTGGTGGTATATCTGAGAATGGGAGTACAGATGATGAAACTGAAATTGTTGGATCTGGGGGTGAGATAAGAGATGAAGGGCCTTGATCTTGTACAAAAGAATCAAGTATCTCTGTATCTGAAGCAGTTCCTTCAGAATCCGAAGACTCTATCTGGAATTCATCAACATTCATGCCCAGATTCATGAATGATTCAGATGGCTGAACTCGAGGTCCAGTCTCCTGACGAACTTCCCCAGTTTCCTGGATGGTTACATCAGTTGTTGGCTCAGTCATGGTGACATCATCGCCAGGAATAGAGGTCACTGGAATTGCCTCAGTTACAACTGCTCTATCCTCAGTCATAACATCATCAGTCGTAGAGATTGGAACTTCAGTCTCCAGTTGTGACTGGCCAGAGACATCATCAGTTCGTGCTAGAGTAGTGTCAGAAGTTTGGACAGACTCATGTTGTGCAGACACGGACTCTATTCTGGGTTCGGCTGACTCAGTAATCTCTTCACCACCCTCTCCTAAAGAAGTTTCGAGGGTGGTTGCTTGCGGTTCTCCCATTTGACTATCTCCAGCATCCTGTTGGGAGGAAACTGGAGGGGTGGCTTGGGTACTACTGTCAGTGGCTCGTACTGACCTTTGCCTAGAACGAAGGGTTCGTGGAGCCTTTTGGATAACTGGAGGACCTGTTTGGAGGCCTCCAGTTGCATCTGTAGGAACTGACAGGCTGGAACTGGCGGGGTTTGGCTGTTGTTCAGGCCCAACAACTGCCATAGTGCCAGAGGACGAACCGGTGGGTCCCTCATTGTTTTGAGGCCCGCCCAGTTGCCTTTCTGACTCACCTGGTATTGGTGCATCAGTTTTAGCGAATGTCAGCCGCATTCTTTCAGGAATCTCAACCTCCCCATCTACAGAGACAAGGGAGTCAAGATTCCTTAATAGTTCTGGGATAGTGTACAGTGACTGAGTATTTTTATATTCTTCACTGCCCAGAAGCTGTAGGAAACAGAGTGACAAATACCTGGAGAAGGGGATGCATAATCCCCTGGAGCCCTTCAGTTTCTGCACAAGGCTTCTGTACAGAATGTCGACAAAGTCCACTCGGAGTCCATTCCACAAGCAGTAAGCCATTTCTGCTTGTGTGGAGTTGATCTGGTCAAGACCACCAGAACTCCCACCCATGCTTTCCACCAGATGGATAAAGAAATATTTCCATGATGGTGTCAGGCTCTTCATAGTCATGGGTCCTTTTGTTTTCAATACCCCATTTTCTAGGCACTCCTTGTGTCCCATATCAAGGAGGACCTGGCGAAAATTAATGTTTTGGGATATGACAACTGGAGATTCACCTTGTCTCCAGTAGTTGAGGTGTAAGGCATTCCTCAACGTTTCAGCAGTTATGGTACACTCGACTGTTCCATTTTTGAGAGTAAAGGTGATGGAGGAACAGTCGTCAGAAAGTTGGGCTGTGTACCAAAACTCACACAAGTAATCATGATACATCTTGCGTGGGTTAAGGGAAAAGGTCTCGCCGATTGGAGAGTCACGAAGAAATCTTTGGATTCTTCCAATAAGGGAATCGATGGCCTGAGTCCCTTGCAAACTTGCCATGGATTGTTTGGATTTAATTTAATTTGTGTAGAATTTGATGGGGCACCATGAGCACGTTTGACATCTGGAGATGGATTATATGGGACAGTAAGCAGATTTATGTCTCTGCTGCGAGAAGATTTAGGTGCCATTTTAGTATGATATGAAATTGAAATTAAGAATTTTGGAATTAGGGTTTTCGATTTATGAAGCAGAAAGAGAAAGGAAGCGGTTTTTATGATTGGGAAGTAAATGAAGGAATGTAAAAAAAAGTAAATTGTAACCGGAGTAAATGTGGGGGTATTTATAAGGGTATAAAATCCCAAACTAAATACAAAAATATTATTTTAATCCCCAAATTTTCTAAAACAATTGAAATTTTGATTTATTGAAAATTTGAAATTCAAAAATATTTAATACCATCAGGTCAGCATTAAATGCTACGACGGCTGGTATTCCCACGCGCCCGCTAACTTTTCACAATCCCATAAAAAGTGTATCATTTTACAAAAATATCTTTGACACGTCATGTGACGGTTGTGAGTGGGTTAAAACACTCGAGTACTGATGGGTGGTTTTTATTTCTGCTTTTAAATTTATAAATGTTGTACAAGTAATTATCCTAAAACACACACCTACGGGCAGAGAACCCGATCGGATGTAGTATAGTTTAGTGATAAGTTACAGGATCGTTCGCAGGGACGCGTTGCTTTACCTAATCTAATAATATGTGTAATTCTAGCGGTTGTGGGGTTGTCACGATTTCCTATTAAACTAATTAAAAATACTGAAAAGTAAACAGAAGCCGCAACCGCTTATTCAGCGAGAGGCTCAGTCTGAAAATAGTTTGAAAAAGCAAATAACAGTAATTAAATTAAAATACTTGTTTGGCATCTCAGATCTCATGGTACGACCAAATACTATCCTACCCATTTGCTAGACTGTTGGAAACTTAATCACGGCTCAGATTCTCGTTAGATTCACTTTGCCTAGTTAACTAGTGCTGTCGCTAGACTCACACTACCCTATAAAAAAATTCTCGTTAGATTCATTGTTTAAGCATTAATGACCTAAAGTTCGTGTTACTAGTTCATCTTTTAGTTACCCGGCTCTTAAGCCATGACCAGATAGTAATTATCGGTATGTTTGGCACAAAAGTTTCGAGCTGGGGCTGTAGCTAGGGGCTTGAAGCTGGAGCTTGAAAATGGGGCTAGGGGCTGGGGCTTCTATTTCAACCCTTCTTACACAAGCTTTTATTTTAAAGACCTTTCGGGGCTTTTAGGAGCTTTTTGGGGCTAGGGCTTTTGATTTTAAATGAATATCCAAACAGGGCTTTAGTTTTAAAAGGGGCTTATATTTAAAAGCTTGGGGCTTTTAAGCTCCTAAAAGCCCCAAAAGCCCCTTGCCAAACAGACACTATCTCCGGTGACCACAGTGCTCGTTTCCAAGTCAAAGGATCGCGTCTGACATTGTTAAGCATCACGTTCTATTCATCCTACTTACTATGGTTCTGGATCCCTCGGTTACAAGTGAATCACCTTTTATAGCTAGTTAAAGACTGACTAGTGTTTTCCATCCTTATGTATTAATCCTAGTGTATGATTATAGACCGATCATCACAATTAAACTAATACATGCAGATATAGAACCGATAATAATACGAAGAACTAGTAAAACATGGATCTACGATAAACAGTAAAACACACTCCAACAGATTCTAACAAATAAAGTAAAACAATAAACGTCTACATGATCACATCGATCTAAACAAGTATTCGGCCTACTAGCCTGATATTATTAAAGGAATAACAAAGTCTGAAAAGATGAAAGACATTGTTTACCAACTGAAAGTAAAATAGAAAAGTAGATCTAGGCTGAGGATGAAGATCGGAAGGTGTTAGAAGCTCCAAAACCTCCTTGGAATCTGCAAAGTCAACCTAGGGTTGAATATGGGCGGCTAGGGCTGCTGAATTGGCTCTCTCCTCGGGTTTTGAGGGTTAGTTCGACTTAAATAGGTGTTTAAGTCGGTTGTTGAACTGGGCCAGCCAGCGGCGCTGGCAACTGCTGCTGCTTCTCGTACTTCTTCGTTCGGCTCCCGAATCACCTCCTTGTGTCTTGTAACTTCATAGGCTTCCATCTTGAGTTACTTGATGCCATTTACCCTCTCTCGCATCTTTCGTGAACCTGCGTAAACATAGAATCCATTAAGTACCGATAGTTCCAGAATATTAACTCATTTAGACATTGAAATGAAGCCTTTCAATAGGGGTTTTTATCACAATATGGACGCTCATCAAGTACCATCACGTGTCATAAAAATTGACCAAGTATTTTCCAACGTTATGAAATCTGTTTGACCACCAGTTTTAAAGACAAGACCAAACATGTACACTGGAGGATTAGTCCAGTACCAGTTATTAACTGGAGAGATCTCCAGTTGCAATGTTTCAAACAAAAAGGATTTTAGTCTGAAAAATATTTTGAGTCTTTCCCCCTAGAATGATGATCCAGAAATCAATTAGTGCCAAGATAGTATCACAAAGGCGTTCGATAGCCTGGCGAGCAAAGATTATCTGGATCTCCTCAACTGGAGAACTTCATCAGTGTCACTGACGCGTTCATAATAAAATCTCCAGTTTTAAGGATTTAACATTCCCAACTCACTGATTAGATGTTTAAAAGTTTTCTCATCAAGAGGTTTTGTAAAAACATCAACAAGTTGTTTGTCAGTGGGGATGAAATGAATTTCAATGTCTCCTTTTATAACATGATCACGAATAAAATGATACCTGATGTCAATATGCTTTGTCTTAGAGTGCATCACTGGATTGTGAGATATAGCAATAGCACTATTGTTGTCATAAAAGATTGGTGTTCTTTTGTATTTTAGATCGTAATCTAATAACTGGTTCTTGATCCAGAGAATCTGGGCACAACAACTGGCCGCAGAAATGTACTCTGCCTCAGCAGTGGACATAGAGACTGACGTCTGCTTCTTGCTGGTCCAACTCACCAGTTTTCCTTCCAAGGAAATGACAACCTCCAGTTGTTGACTTTCTATCTATCTTACAACCTGCATGATCTGAATCTGAATAACCCATTAGATCTAACCATGAGCCTTTGGGATACCAAAGACCAAGGCTAGGACACCCTTTCAGGTATCTGAAGATGCGCTTAACATCATGAAATGTGATTCTTTTGGGTTAGCCTGAAATCTGGCACATAGACATGTTGCAAACATTATATCTTGTCGACTGGCAGTTAAATACATCAGCGAACCAACCATACCACGATATTCAGTGGTGTTCACTGGTTTGCCAGTTGGGTCAGAGTCCAAATTTAAAGGTGCTGCAATTGGTGTGGTTTTAGATGGGATTGAATCATATTTGTATTTTCTTAACAAATCTCTGACATATTTCTCTTGGTTTATGAAAATTCCATTTTCAATTTGTTTAATCTGAAGACCCAAGAAAAACATTAATTCACCCATTAAACTCATTTCATACTCAGATGACATGATTTTAGAAAACCTTTTACACATTGCATCATCAGTTGACCTAAATATAATATCATCAACATAAATTTGTACCAGTAAGATACTACCTTTTTCTTTTAAGATAAACAAGGTATTATCTATTGCACCTCTTTTAAAGCCATTTTTGAGAAGATGTTTAGTTAAAGTGTCATACCAGGCTCTTGGGGCTTGTCTTAGACCATACAAAGCTTTGTTCAGTCTATATACCCAGTGAGGATGCTTCTCATTAATGAAGCCTGGAGTCTGTTTAACATACACTTCTTCTTCCAGTGTTCCATTCAGGAACGCACTTTTGACATCCATCTGGTAGACTTTGAACTGCAAATGGGCTGCATAAGCCAAGAAAATTCTAATGGCTTCAAGTCTAGCAACTGGAGCAAAAGTCTCATCAAAATCAACGCCTTCTGCCTGACAATAACCCTAGGCAACCAATCTGGATTTGTTTCTTACAACATTGCCATCTTCATCCATCTTGTTTCGGTAGACCCATCTTGTACCAATGGGTTCTTTCTTCAACCCTGGTGGACAAGGAACAAGTTCCCAAACATTGTTCCTTTCGAACTGGATAAGCTCTTCTTGCATTGCTTCTACCCAGCTTGGGTCTGCCATAGCCTCGTCAATCTTCTTCGGTTTAATCAGTGATAAGAAGGTGACATTTAAGCATTGTTCGCTAGTGGCTCTTCTGGTTTGAACCCCTCTACTGGACTCTCCAATGATCTGGTCGATTGGATGTGCTTTTGTCCACTTAGAGTATTGACCAGGATTCCTTACAACAATATCAGTGCAAGTCACCTGAGGAACCTCTTCAGTTGTTGTAGCTTCTGGAGGAGGATTAGCCCAAACTACTTCAACATCCTCATCAGAATCAATGAGGTCATGATTTGCATCATGAAATTCTTCAGTTAAAGGCATTTCTTGAAGAACTGGAGAAGTTGGAGAAGTTTGAACTGGTGCTGATATTGGAGTGGCACATACATCTGATCCAATCACCAGTTTCTGTGGTAAGTTGAAACTGATGGAGGGATAAAATGGAATGTCACTGGACGATTTCTTCATTTGAACTGGTTCCAGTTCAGTGTGACTGGAAACATCTTCTGGAGAGATAACTGACTGATGAACTTGGTCAGTTTCACCAAAATTTAATGGAATGACTGGAGAGATATCAAGGCTTGGTCTCTTATTGATTGCATCATTTGATTCGTCAAACGTGACATGAATTGTCTCATGAACCTTTTGGAGTCTATAATTATAAACTCTAAAGGCCTTTCGAATATCTGAATAGCCTAGAAACACACCTTCATCAGCTTTTGCATCGAATTTTCCAAGCTGACTGGAATCATTTAAAATATAAACTGGACAACCAAATACATGGGAATATCCAATATTTGGTTTACGATTCCTAAGGACTTCATAGGCAGTCTTCTTGTGTCTCTTGATGTAGACTGACCGGTTTTGGGTATGGCAAGCTGTTGCCACTGCTTCAGCCCAAAAACTGGTGGGAAGACCATATTCAGATAGCATGCTCCTGGCAGCTTCTATCAGTGTGCGATTCTTTCTTTCCACAACTCCATTTTGCTCTGGAGAGTGTGCTGATGAGAAGTTCTGGGAGATGCCAGTGTCAGTACAGAAGGATTCAAGAGTCTTGTTTTGGAATTCTGTTCCATTATCACTTCTCAACTGACAAACTTTTCGAGTGTACTTGAGCTCAATTCTTTTGATGAGAGAGATGATTTCAGCAGCTGCATCATTTTTTGATCTGAGGAATACCACCCAACAATATCTGGTGAATTCATCAACCACAACTAGAGTATACTTCTTTCCAGCTCTAGTTTAAACATTCACTGGACCAAAAAGATCCATATGAAGCATGTGAAAATGTTCAGTGATGCTAAAGTTCTGCCTTTTCTTGAAACTGGCTCTTTTCTGCTTGCCCATCTCACACCCTGGACATGGCTTTTCCTTTTTAAAGGAAACTGGATGGGAGGTATCCCATCAGCCAGTTATTTTCTAGACAACTGTTGATATTTTTGAAATTAAGATGGGATAACCTCTTGTGCCACAACCAGTTGATGTCCTCATCGGCCTTGGTATAGAAGCATTACTCTTTTGGAGCAGATTCCATATCCATGATGTACACATTTAACTTTCTTGGTGCAATCATTACCACTTTCCAATCCTTGTTAAATATGGTGCCTTGAGCAATATCGAACAATACCTTGTATCCATCATCACAAAGTTGACTGACACTGATCAGGTTATATTTCAAACCATTCACAAATGCAACTCTGGTGAACTGGACTTGTCCATTATTGATTACACCATATCCTTCAGTCTTTCCATTCTGATTATTACCAAACGTCACTGCCGGTCCATCTTGGACAGTGAACTCTTCCAGCAGGGGCTTACATCCGTCATTGTCCGGCCAGCTGCGCTGTCCAGATACCAGGTATTCTTTTTACGATCTCCCTGCACACCCACAAAAATCATTAGTTATTTTTGTGAACCCATCTTTTCTTGATGGGTTCACTGGACTTCTCCCTAGAAGTCTCAGTAGATTCTAGTGGTGTAAAAATGGAGGCTGGAGATGGAGCATTTTTATCTGCTTCTGGTCCAGGAGTAAACACGATTGGTTTGAGAGGTTTCTTCCCCTTTTTCTTTTCAGATTTTGCTCCAGATTGAGCATTTTGTTTCTGTTTTTGTTTTAAAGGGGTTGCATTTTGTTGAACAACTGGAGAAGGCGAGGCTCCTTCCAGATTTTTAATTCTGGCAGTACAACTTTGAACCTGCCTGGACAACTGTTGAAATTGACTCTCCAGTTTTTACAAAATGTCTTTTTCAGTAGGCAGTTGAACCTTGGACTTAGGTTCACCAGAGGTTTTGGTCTTTTGAGTCTTGGGCTCCTTAGACTTTTGAGGTAAAGGTTTATCACCAGCAACCTTTTTAACTGGAGCTTTAGCCTGATCAGCTTCAGTTTTGACCTCAAGGGGGGTGGTCTCAACAGATTCAGTTTTAATTTTCTCGGTCTTATCATATGGGGTTTCTACCCTAAGACTTTGTGGCAAACTGTGGATTTCGGGCATGATGACTGCCATGTCAACATCACCATTGTTATATGCCTTTTGTTGTTGGGCATGTGTTCTAGTGGCAACATCATAATTTAATCCAGGATTTGATCAGTTTTTGTTCCTTATCCAAAGCAGTTTTTAACTCTTGGTTCTCCAGTTCAAGAGTTTCACCTTTTAAAACTGACTCTTTGAGAGCCAACTGGACACTTTGCAAGTTTGAAAGTTGAGGTTTTAAATTATTCAATTCAGTTAGAACTGTTTCCAAATATCTTTCACAGTCAGTTCTAACATTTTCCACAAAAATCATTAGTTATTTTTGTGAACCCATCTTTTCTTGATGGGTTCACTGGACTTCTCCCTAGAAGTCTCAGTAGATTCTAGTGGTGTTAAAATGGAGACTGGAAATGGAGCATTTTTATTTGCTTCTGGTCCAGGAGTAAACACGATTGGTTTGAGAGGTTTCTTCCCCTTTTTCTTTTCAGATTTTGCTCCAGATTGAGCATTTTGTTTCTGTTTTTGTTTTAAAGGGGTTGCATTTTGTTGAACAACTGGAGAAGGCGAGGCTCCTTCCAGATTTTTAATTCTGGCAGTACAACTTTGAACCTGCCTGGACAACTGTTGAAATTGACTCTCCAGTTTTTACAAAATGTCTTTTTCAGTAGGCAGTTGAACCTTGGACTTAGGTTCACCAGAGGTTTTGGTCTTTTGAGTCTTGGGCTCCTTAGACTTTTGAGGTAAAGGTTTATCACCAGCAACCTTTTTAACTGGAGCTTTAGCCTGATCAGCTTCAGTTTTGACCTCAAGGGGGGTGGTCTCAACAGATTCAGTTTTAATTTTCTCGGTCTTATCATATGGGGTTTCTACCTTAAGACTTTGTGGCAAACTGTGGATTTCGGGCATGATGACTGCCATGTCAACATCACCATTGTTATATGCCTTTTGTTGTTGGGCATGTGTTCTAGTGGCAACATCATAATTTAATCCAGGATTTGATCAGTTTTTGTTCCTTATCCAAAGCAGTTTTTAACTCTTGGTTCTCCAGTTCAAGAGTTTCACCTTTTAAAACTGACTCTTTGAGAGCCAACTGGACACTTTGCAAGTTTGAAAGTTGAGGTTTTAAATTATTCAATTCAGTTAGAACTGTTTCCAAATATCTTTCACAGTCAGTTCTAACATTTTCCACAAAAATCAAATCACTGTTAAGTGATTCAGCAAGGTCCAGTTTCAGTTCAGGGTCAATTTGATTGTCATAATCACATACCTTTTTCAAAATGATGTCCACCCATCTTCCAGTGATAACATCATCCTTCACCACATGTTGTTGTCGTTGTTCTTCCAAGGCCATGAAACACATGTCCCTTTCCTCTTCATCATCTACTGATGAGTCATCAGAGTATTCCCACTTGTCAGTTGCTTTTGCAATCATGCATTTATTCTGCTCTTTCTCCATTGACAAGAGGGCAATCTGGGCCTTAAGCTTCTTGTATTTAGCTTTGTAGCTGTCATCAGGCCGATTGTAAGTAGGGACAGGGGGACCAGTTTGATTGTTTGACTGACTAGATCTGCATTCCTTCATAAAGTGACCTTTCTTACCACACTTATAGCATGTAAGATTGGCCTTGTCCAAAGAGTTGGAGCTGGAAGCATTGTTGGAACCATTAAATCTATTAGATTTATGCTTAAACATGTTAAAGGTTTTAGCAATCATGGCTACCAGATCATCATTGTCAGTTTCATCACAATCATCACTGATTTCAGTGGTTAGGCCAGAGTTCAAGAAACTGTTTAACATCTCCTTCATAGAGTGTGACTGGACACTCTCTGCAGATATTAAGGCAGCACAAGGTTTCTCAGTTATACTAGTAACCTTGGAACTCTGGGCATGGTTTAAAGCATCCTGCTCAGCCACCAGTCTCTGTGCATTATTATCTTCAGTGAATCTGAAGGCTCCATAAAGAGATGCAAGAGTGTGACTGTGCAGGGTCTTTCCTTGTCTTAGGACAAGAACCATATTTGCCCATTTAGATGGAAGAATATCACAAAATTTTTCAAGAAGAATATATTTATCCTTCTCTACACCCAGCCCTCTCAGTTGATTAATCACACTGGTGAATCTGGTGTAAGTACCAGTCAGGCTCTCATTGGGTAAAGCAAAGAAGGATTCATACTTCTTGTTTAAAGCAACTTTTCTGGTGACAATGGTGTCATCACCTCCTTCAAATTGAAGGACCAATTCATCCCACATTGCCTTGGCACTGGGAACAACACAAGTGCTGGAATAAGGTCTTCAGGAACAGACCCAAGGATCATGTTCTTGAGCTTGGTGTCCAAGTCTACAAGTCTACGATCCTCATCAGACCAATGGTCTTCAGGCTTTTATCTAATACCCCTTCTAGATCCAGTTGGATCAAGAAAAGGACTAACCCCATGAGACATGGGTATATGTGGTGCATCCTTTAGGATTTTCAACATATACCTCTCTATCCCACCAAAATGCAAAAGCATTCTGGCCTTCCATGTCCCAAAGGCCTCACTGTTTCCATCAAATTTGGGAACAGGAGTGTTAGAATAATGGACATGGACATGGTTAGGGGCATTAGGAGGAGGATGAGGGTTAGTATTAACATTTTGTCCAGAGGGTGGATTATTAAAATTTATTTCACCATGACCAGCACCATTCTCACCTTCAGTAGTAGACATCTAAGCAGATCTAGGCAAGTATATTAGCCTTCTGCTCTGATACCACTTGTAAGTCCCAACTCAATAGATGGTACTAACTGAAGACACCTCTATGTCGATGGTGAGATTACTTTGCAATATACACACTGATCTGGAGACGACCAGTTGCAATGTGTATATACCAGGTTAATGGTTAGATTACTTATTAAGGTGACAATATATAATAAGTAAAGACAATGCAATAATTAAAGTACTTGTAAAGTAAATCTGGTGAGACGATATGTAATTTTTCAAGTGTAATTTATTTATTAACTTTAAATAAATTACAAGGTTGTTGCGGAACCAAGATAATACAATAATGTAAATATCCTAACAACCTATGAAATACAATCGATCTATACTTGGAAATTCTCTTCAACAATCGAAACACTTAAAGTTGTGAAATGTTCCTTTTTGCGATTGAGAGAATATTGCACAAGTTCACCAAGAATATGCAAATGTCGAATATGCAAAGTTGTTTCTTGGTTGTGCAAAGACCTCTATTTATAGGCAAAGTTGACATTTTGTCAGTACAAATATGGTTGAGAGCATTTAAGGAATTGCATTTAATTCCTTGAACATGCTTGATAAAGTATGACATAAAGTCACTTTATCCAACCTGCTTTATGTACTTTTGTACTTTAAACATAGACAATGTGTATTGTCCGGTTAATAATACATAAAGTAAAAAGGTCTTCCTCGTAATCAGTGTAAAGCTTTGTAAGTACTTTACACTGATGGATCTCCAGTTCTCGATCTGGACAGAATATCCACTGGGCTTCGCTGCCATGGTCATTCTCTTTCGTCCACTTGTTGTCTTCGACTTTAATTGGAATGTCTTCAGGTTTATGATCAGATCTCAACTGGAGGAAGTCTTCAGTTGCATTAACTGTACACTTGCAACTGGACTTCATATATTTCTGGACAAATCAACTGGTCTCCAGATGCAACCGGAGACGCTCCAGTTTATCAGTAAACTGGACCTAACAGTTATTCAGTTATATCACTCAGAGTTTTTGAGAAGACAGCCCCAAGAAGATGTTGACCGATTGACCGCTAAACACGAGGCGGTGCATGGTTTTCCGGGTATGCTTGGAAGCATTGATTGTATGCATTGGGCTTGGAGAAACTGCCCAACCGCATGGCAAGGCCAATACACTCGTGGTGACAAAGGACACCCGACGATTATGCTTGAAGCGGTTGCTTCATATGATTTGTGGATTTGGCATGCTTATTTTGGACCTGCCGGTTCGAACAACGACATCAATGTCCTCAATGAATCTGACTTGTTCGACCAGCTTCTGCAAGATAATGCTCCTGCGGTACATTTCACCGCTAATGGCCAAGAGTTTACAAAGGGGTACTATCTACCTGACGGTATCTATCCAGAATGGGCTACACTTGTGAAGTCTTTCAAGTGTCCCATGGACTCCAAGACCAGTAAATTCAAACGGTTCCAAGAATCTGCAAGAAAAGACATAGAGCGTGCATTTGGGGTACTTCAAGGCCGCTGGCAAATCCTTCAACAAGGTGCCCGTCCATTAAGTATTAACAAAATTAAACGCATCATGTACTCTTGTGTGCTTTTGCACAACATGATCGTTAAATATAACGGGTGTGCAATCAGTCATTTAGATTTGGAGCTAGACCGTACTTGGGACGAACGGGTTGACCTTCAGTTACGTATGACAACGGAGTTACGTGATAGGGCGACACACAACCGTCTAAGAGGCGCCCTAGTCGAACACATTTGGAACTTGCCGGAAAACCAACGTGAACGTTGAAGTTTAATCTCCAATAATGTTAGAATTGTCTTTTTTTTCTTAATGTGTTTATTTTCCCGAACATTCAGTCGGTACACGGCATCAGGGAAACCTCACCGTATAATGGTGAAGCCTTGCACGTACCCTAGGCAACGAGATGTTGACTATAGGCCGTTACAAGTATTCGGAGGAAAAACCCCAAGACTTGCCATCCCTAAGGATCGAACTCAAGACCTTGGATAAAACCTGGGAGTGCCTCTGACCAGTTGAACTAATCATCATTGGCATTCTTAATGTGTTTTATTAGATAAATGTAATGTGTTGTTTTTTTTAATAAATGTAATGTTTTGTTTATTTAAATAAATGTAATGTTTTGTTTTCTTTAAATAAATGTTGATTTATTTATTTTTTAGGTAAATATAAAATAAAATAAATAAAAGTTGTGTAAGAGGTGTTATTGTTAGTGAGTGTGGAAGAGGTGGATAGACAGAGAGAAAAACTGACGTGGCAGTGTGGAAGAGACTCCTATTGTATAAGGCTTTATTACACAAATCCTAAGTCACAAGGTTTTACGATCTACATGTCAATAGATATAAAGCATTAAACAACCATATAGGTGCTAGGCCATGGCATGTGCTTACGTGGCAAACATGTCAGCATCCATGTCGGTTTTTAAACATTATTTGTTTATAAGTCCAACATTTTTCTCCTATCTATACTCCTTTATAATAATTATCAACCCTTTATTTTTGGAAAGTGTTAGAAAATGGTTAGATGCAAAAATACTAAATTACCCTTAATAAACTCCCATATGGAAAGGGTTATTAGAGATTACCAAATTCGCCCTTAATAAATTAATTTACCCTTTAAAAAATATATATAAAAAAAAGCTTAATCGAATCATAATAAATGAAAAGGGCCGAACCCAAACACTTCAAACATGGGCCTGCGATTTTATCAAAGAAAACCCTAAAAAGCCCACTATAAATCAAAGCATTAATCATTTAAACCCCTATCCCACATTCAGATATCTCACCAGCTCACCTTGTTCCACCTCCACCTTCACCAAAACCCTTTAAATAAATTTCACTAATATTTAGATTATAGTTTTTCTTGTATTTATAATAGCGGAAACCGAAGGAATGAATTGTATGGAATCTGGTTAATTTCCATTATATAAAAGAAGATAGAATGATGAGATCTAATTATATATGTTTGTGCATACGTAGCATTCTTATATGCAATGATCGGCACTTCCACACGAGATTTCTGACTATTCTTCTTTTTCTTTAATCACCATATCTTTATGAAAATAAAACATTTATTTTTTAATTTTATTGGTTTGAATTAAGTTGTTCTTGGAGTTTTTTTCTGAGAAAGGAAAGAGAAAAAATGGGAATGTTCAATAATATTTTTTTCAATTCTTTTTTATATTAGTTTCTTTCCTTTTTTTTAAATAAACCTGAGAACACATGTTAGATTTGTTTTTGTTGATGTATTCAAATTGATTGAAGTTTTATTATTATAAATACTATTAAACAATCTATGTCCCTGTTTATATATTTTATGAAATTTGATATCTGTGTTGGCAACGGTCCAGTATTGGCCTTGCATCAAAGCTGGGTTTTAATGTACAGTGGTACACACAAGTTTCTTCCAGTTATGGATTTACCCATTTAAACCGACTATAATTTGGGTGGTTTGCATTGGTTTTCTGCATATTTGGATTAAAAAGCGACTAACCAAACCAATTAATCACATTTAAATCAAAACCCGACTGGTAAGGGTGTCAAATGGATGTATATGGATTGGATTGGATCATGGTCTTATTCATCATCCAACATGATAGATCGTGCTCCGTTCTATATCCAAAAAATTTAAGTTGATAGATCACAATCTTTATCGATTCATATAACTTTTTATTTTCTATTTTAACACAAATTATATATGCACAAATTATATATGATATAACACAAGATGTCCAAACAAAGTGACTAGAGAAATAAAATAGTATATATATATATAGAAAAATGATAGATATGCCTACAATATTAATGTCTAGATGTTTGACATATGTATCATGTATTTTTTCTCTCTTTAATCTTTACCACTTCATATAATGTGTCATGATCTTATCCTTAGTATAATTTAGCTTATTTATTATTTATTTATATATAATATATAGAGTTTTGTTCATTTGAGTCTAGTTTTTTCCATGGAAACCAAGGGACAAATCCTAGCCATTGGATTATCCCCTCAAAAATAAATCCCTACCCTTTATCTCCCCTCCCCCTTCCCCTCGTCTCCTTCCCCCCGAACACACACACACACACACACACACACACAACTTCGCCGGAAAACTTCAAACGCTGATAAAACCTTCGTTCTTTCGAATTAGAACATCAAACTTACACCAAAACACTCACAATCACACCGCGAACAAACCCTGACCAGAAATTAATCCGATCTATACTCGCCGGAAAACTTGAAAAACTCACCGGAAAAATTAAAAACACTATAGCTTTGTTGTTTCTTCGAATTAATGCATGAAACTTGTACCAAATCACTCAGAAACACATTCCGTACAAACCCTAGCCAATAAACACTGTTTTCGAGCTCGCCGGAAAAAATCACAGTGTCGCCGGAAAAATCACATTCCACCATCTCTTGGATCGCCGCCCATCAAATCCATACCATTCCCATATGCGTCCCTTGACGGTCAGTTTAGAACGGATAAGGGCCTCTGGCCCGTTCCGTATCCACCCGAAAACGAAATTGATTAGCCGGAGAAGTCGCCGGAGAAGATTCGACGGCGTTAGTGTCTTAGTGATTACCAATCAAGCTTGATTTGGCTTGACCAATCAAATATGATTAGAAAATGTCGCCGAGTAATTCACCGGAGTAATTCGCCGGAGTAACCAATCAAGCTTGATTGGCTTGACCAATCAAATATGATTGGACAATGTCGCCGGAGTAACCAATCATGTTTGATTGGATTTTGATGATTGTTTGATCCAAGGGCTTAGATTAGTCCCTTGGTTTCCACCATTTTTTAAGGATCCATGTGAATACAACCCTATATATACATGTTAATTTATCTCTATGTTTTGTTATGTTATATATCATATCTAATTTGAAGATATATTATAAAAAATCATATGGATCTCTTTAAAGTAAAAAAATGACAAGTTATATGGATTTGACCCGGATGGTGATAAATCCATTTAAATTTTTTGATTATGGATTGGATTATGGTTTATTATATTGGATCATGGATTGTATCCATATCATTTAAGGGGTTAACTTATATGCTTTCAACATTATTTAACCGCTCCTACTGCCCTCACATTTAGGGGTTGATTTTATATTCATCACGTTCCAAAATTGAAAGAAGATTGATTGTGAGAGCATTATATATGCTTTCAATAGCATATATGATTTTCCCATCATTTAAATTAGATCATATCCACTGACACCCTTTTTTTAAAATAAAAATAGAACTAGATATATTGTGATCCAAATTTAACATTAAAAAGAACTTCAAAAGCAAAAATTGTCATATAACATGTTTCATTATGAAATTAATACATTTTCTAAAACATTAAATCAAGACCGTTAATATCAACATAAATAAACAGAGTTGTTTATTTGTAAAAAAATGAAGACATCTCAATCGGCAGATTACATCATTGTTTTCTACAGATCTTGGTTCGATTATTTGGAGTGACAAGTTTGAATCAATTGTAACATCTCATGGTTAATATCTCGTAGTCTATAGTACTTGCAGAGCTTCACCATTTTATGCCGAGGTGTTTTTAGAAATCATATATCGACTAACTGTTAAAAAAACCATAGTAGTTTGGCTATGTTCAACGGTTTTGAATAACTTAGACCCTGGTATTTATGAACTACTTGGGGAATCTTAAGTTCATTTGAAGACGAAGATAAATTCATTCATTCAACTTGTTTTCTCTATAAACTAATTTTTTATTTTCGTCAATTTCAACTTAAAAAAAAAAAAATCTGACTTATTAATCATAATAACAAAAGGTTAAAGGAACAAACTTAAAACTATCCCATCAAACAATCAATCAAAATTAGTAACTATAAACGTTGCAAAATTAAACTATCAAATGATCAACTCAAAATTCAGCAAGTATACAACTTTATTGAAATGCGTTAGTCATAGGAGTGAGGCACCCCCATATGGGACGTCTTCCGCCATATGGCGGTCCCTTTTCCAAATAGTTGTCCCTCCTTTTTTGTGAAGTGAGAACTCTTTTTAGGGGCATCTTTCATCTTCTTTTTTTTTTAAAAACTTAATCGAAATTAAAACTACATAAATAAAAAGTTCAAAAATCCATTAAATTACTAAAACTTTAAAACAAAAACTACATTAAACTAATTAAATTAAACAAACTAAATTAAACTAAAATAAACCAACTAAATTGATTAAACTAACTAAATTAAACTAGTGAGTAAATCCATATTTGTTCATGATGCATTGTTTTAGTTGTTTCGCCAACGGAAGCTCGAGCACTGAAAGATGACTGTAGCCGGTTTGTAAAATCTTCAAATCATCTCACAGTGCCTTATCTTTTTCCCGTTGCTTCCTTTCTTTATCCCTTTCCGTGTGACTTTTGCTCGCGGTTGATCAAGATTTTTCTTCCTATAAAGACATTTTTTTCGTCAATCCGATGGATCGACATTCGGTTGCGTTTCTTGTACGATATCAACCGGTTGCATATTCAATGGGGTGTCGACCGTGGTTTGTCAGTCTAAAAAATGAAAAAATTGGTTAGTGATTATAATATAACGTTACAAAATATTATTTATATAAAATAAATATAGTAGATATGTACCAAACATCGGCCCCGGTGTTGTTGGACCCCTCCGTAGCCATACATGGTGTCACTCGGCCATGGGTTGTAACCCCTCGGAGATGGAACCGCTATTTGGCTCACGTACGAAATAAACGTGGATCGTTTGGATTGTCAGCATCAAGTGGGTTGGGGGTGTTTGGCAGTGGGTAACCTCGAGGTTGGTTGAATTGATTATGAGGATATATTTTTGTTTATTAGATTATAAAGTATAGAAAATATAGAAAGAAAAAGACAGAAGAAGAGATATATGTAAAGAAAATGAGTGAATATATAGATTAGAAGGTAAATATTAAAAAAAGGTTTTTTTTTTGAAATAGAGTCGTTAACGGCTAGAAAGTTGAGGAGAAAGGAAGGGCGCCTGCAACAAATTTATCGCGGACTCGTTTTTTTTTTTTTTTAACCAAAGACGCCTTCCGTGGCGGTGTGGAAGGCGGAAAGCGGGCAGAAAGGGGCGACGTCGGGCTCTATGCCGCTTTGCTTCTCATAGTCTTAAGTTAAAGGGTTTAGTATTTATGAATGTAATTAACTATAGACGAATGTCTATGGTGTGGAAAAATTAAAGTTGTGTTCATTGCATGTAATAAACTTTCAAATCTTGTGCATTGTATGTATCCGACCAATAAAAAATTACAAGTGACAGCTTATATGGTTGCCACATATACCCGAATACATACAACGCATAGGTCGAAAGTTCATTACATACATGAACACGACTTTAGTTTTTTCACACTATAGACATTCTTTTATAATTAGTTACATTCACATATACTAAACCCTAAGTTAAAATATTAAATCAACAACCATTATAATTGGGATTGAGATCCTATAAAGTTTTTCTCAACTTTACTAATAAAGTTTGACCATTAAATTAAAATTAAGGGTCATGATTCAAAGATGATTTTTAAATTTTGAACCTTAATTGTAATCTAAAGGTCAAGATGATTTTAACTTTGCTTGTAAAGTTGATATCAACTTTAAACGATCTTTATCCTTATAACTGATTTATTAAGGTTACTCTTAATAGTCGGTACAAATATTAATTTATAATTGTTTACCACAATGCATAATTTTCATAACATATTGTATAAGTCAGTAAAATATATGTATGGTAAAATATATCAATGTTATGGTACGCATATTATTTTTTGATATATAATGAATAGAATTAAATCAATAAACATTTTGACACACACCCTTCAATAAACAAATTAACAGACTTTATAATCCATATATTAAAAGGGTTAAGTGCACGGAAATGTAATCAACTAAGGCCGAAAAGTTATTGTATACATGAACTTACAAAAGGTTTATTGTATACATGAACTCTTAAAAAAAGGTTATAGAAAACACGTTTTACCTGCTATTCCCTTAGCCGGTAACCCTTGTCAATACAAGACAAAACTGCTGACGTCAGCATGACGTCAGCAATTTTGTCTTATTCTTATTTTGTCATTTTCTGCAGTTTTAGATTTTTTTATTTTTTTTATTTTTTTTTTTTTACGATTGTATATTTTTATAGTTTCTTATTTTTATCACTTAACTTACTTTTAAAGTTTTTAATTTTTATCAATTAACTTTGGATTTTAACTTTAGTCATCAATTTTTTTAAATTTTTTTTCTACTTTCTATCTCTTATTTTAACGTTTTTAACTTATTTGTACCACTTAACTTATTGGTTTTTTAACTTTAGTCTAACTTTTTGTATACAAACTTAATTATAGTTTATTTTTAAAGTTTTTAATTTTTATCAATTAACTTTGGGTTTCTAACTTTAATCATCAAATCTTTTTTTTCTTTACTCTCTATCTCTTACATTAAGGTTTCTAACTAAACTATAGTAAATTTTAAGTTTCCAAACTTTTAGGTACCGTTGTATGTATAAATGCTTGCATGACGCAGTGTCGATCCCGGACAACGTCCCCCTGGGGTCAAAAACTAGTTCTAACTACACACATTCATCAGAATTTACAACCATAAGAATTTAAAAAAAAATAAAATCGGATCTCCATATCTTGATGATGATGATGTCAAATAAATGAATAACAAACACAATCACTGATGAAAAACGATGTCAAACCACCGCACACAATAATAGAAGTTTTGTAAGTTCATGCACACAATAACTTTTTGTAAGTTCATGTCCACAATAACTTTTTGGGCATAGTTTATTACATTTTCATGCACTTAACCGGCCCACATCAAGACTTTAGCCGGTTTCGGTATACAATAGAAAAATAGCAGGGTTCATGTATACAATAAACCTTTTGTAAGTTCATGTACAAAATAACTTTTCGGCCTTAGTTGATTACATTTCCGTGCACTTAACCCTATTAGAAAAAGTGAATATGGAGTTATTTCACATCTAATCTAATACTATTATATATAACTATATAAAAAGTGTCTCATCTCATGTCAAATTTGGGGCTATCAACCGATTTTTTCAAATTTATCCTTTTGGGGTGGAGATTCCCTCAAGTTAATTTTAACTTGAGGGTCAAGTTAAATAAATCTTGACCATTGGATTATAATCAAAGGTCAAGATTCAAAGATGATTTTTGAATTTTGACATTTGGTTAAAATTTAATGGTCAAGATCTCTCCAACTTGACCAGTTTAGTTGGGGAATTTGCGGAATCCCCTTCCATTTATTTTTTTGGCTTCATATATAGGTATTGTACTTTTTCAATGAAGGTTTTTATATCACTATGATTTCTAAATAAGGTTTTCTAAATTTGACAACTTCTTTGGGTTATGAACCGATCCGTTTTGTGATTGTTAGCCAAGTCAAACTCTAGTTTGATTATTTATCTTATGTTTAACTTATGAGATTTTATTTTTCCAATCACTATTTAAAGGTATTATAATATATATATATATATATATATATATTATATATGACTATATATATATATATATTATAATCTCAAGATTATAAAAAGTCATATATTTGAAGTTTTAAAAGTTGGTATTTCCCACGTAGGATACAATCCTACGTGGCATCTTTATATGTTTTTGACAATATTTATCTATCTTTAATCAAATTGAATATTAAATACAAGAATAACTTTTGCTTTAAAATTAGAGATACTAAATATTAAATAAATAAATAAAACTATATAATACAAAATTAAAAAAGGAAATCCTGTTACTAAAAAAATAAAATAAAAGAGAAATCCTGTTAATTAAAAGAATAAAAGAGATCGTACATATATGGGGAAAAAATGCTACAATCTTAGAAGTTATGTAATGAAATCTCAAGATTATAAAAAGTCATATATTTGAAATGTTGATATTGTTTACAAAATTATATTATAGAAACTATATATTTATTTATTGAATTTTTATGTATTATTTTGAATGCAAAAAAATCAACACCTTTTGAGATTGATGTGCCAACCCCAAGTTCGAATCCTGACAATGTCTTAAAGGGTTTGTTCTTCCATGTCTTGAATTTGTATAGCATTACAAAGACCCTCACCCCAAATGTCCTAAAAAATGGAAATGACTTGGTATGATTTGAAACTTTTTTTGACTAGCTTAATGCCTTTATCACTATTTGTAATTTGCAAGCGATAGTTGTTTATCGCTCCTAAGATGGAAGACAAAAAAATTGAAAATATAATTGATTGTCGTTAATATTTCATTTTTTTTTTACTTTTATGAATTTTGTATAATTTAGAATGATCTACCCAATTGTTATACATAGTGATATAACAACATAAATTTCAAAAAATCATGAACTAATCATCAATACATGTGTATCTAAATATTTATTTTGAAACATTTTTGGATAATAGTTATAAAACTCGCGCATCGCGCGGGTAAAATACCTAGTTATATATATACTAGCATTATACCCGGCCGTTGGCCGGGGATAACAATAAATGTAGACTTGAATACGGATCATTAATTTAACATGTCAAATGTTACTATCTGACAAAAAAATGCATCGTTAAATAATACACCGTATATTGTAAAACACAAACCTTTGACGGCGAAACAAAACTGCAAACTTTTTTGAAAGATAAAATTAAGAAGCTAAAATTCTTGATGGTGAATATTAAAAAGACTAAAACTGTATGATGTATTTTCAAATATAAAACCTTAATGGTAAAAGGTTAAAAGATATAATGTTTAAAGTGTGAAATACTAAAACGTTATCAGTTACAACCTTAAATAAATTAAAATAAAATATAAAATTTCAAATAGACAGACTAACATTTACACGACATGTGAACTTAAAAATATATAAATTGATAAAAATTAAGCAAGCAGACAAGTTGCTGAGCCAATCGTCAATTATTACAATTTACAATGAAATACAATATCGTTTACATATGAAATAAACTAGTGTTATACCCGGCCGTTGGCCGGGGATAACAACCGAACATAGACTTGAATGCGGGTAATTAATTCTAACATGCCAACCGTTACCATTAAAATACACCGTTATTCTTAAAACATAAAACTTTGATGGCGAAATATAAACTTGCAATGTTCTTGGAAGATAAAAATAAAAAGCTAAAAATTTTGATTGTGAAAATCAAAATAGACTAAAGTTATATCACATGAATCGTTAAACATAAAACTTTAATGGTAAAAAAAAGTTTTAAAAAGGATTTAGTGGTTAAAGTGTGAAGGACTAAAATATTACCACCCTAAATAAAATGAAAAATAAAAAACCCAAGAAGTTAAGCTAACATCTACACAACACGTTAACTTAAACACTAAAATTGAAAAAAAAAACAAAACAAATAAGCAGGCAGGCAGCTGCTGAGCCAGCTGCCAACCAACCTGCTTCACTATTCACACGCGAATTTTAGTTTATATATATATATATATATCACGATTTAGCATATTCTACATATATATATATATAATATAATATATATCTTAAAACCCGTACAACGATAGTCGTGCTTATATTTTTATATTTGCTTCTTGGTTGTTTATTTTGTCGATTTAACATGTGGATGGTGAGCTACCATTTCTTTCTCTGTGGACCAGACCAAATACAAAAAAAAACTTAAGATTTCAATTTTAAAAACTCTCTCACAGTTTAGATATTACAGTCAAAGGTAAAAAAAGATTAAGTATATATATCATCTAATAAAGGAGGAGGGGTTATTTGAGAACCCCTAAAAAAAAAGAACTCAAGAACTCCTCTCCACCCTTGGATCAAAAAAACTGGATGGATCAGATTAAAAATAAAAAACCCTCTCTCAACACTAGAGGGGTATTTTCGTCAGCTCTTTTTTTTTCTCTCTCTTACTTTAATAGAATTCTATCTAATTCACTAAAAAACTTTTATCTCACAAACCGTAAATCGTTAGACGAAAAGAAAAGCATGGTAGTCTTAGAATTTCGTCCTCTTTCATTAGAGATGCGATTCGATATACTTTTGACGACTTTTTAAATTTCGTTTTTGTTTCCATCACGTTCATCTTACACATGTGTAAGTTATTATTCTTCGATGTTCTACACATGTGTAGGATGAACCTTTTAGTGGTTTCAACTTGTCCTGCACGGGCGGAGCCCGTACGGCTAAGGGTTTTGCCCTTACCGTATCCAACCACCACCATCTCATGGATCGCCGCCCATCAAATCCAAACCATTCCCAAATGCGTCCGACTTCCAACCCTTTTATAAATGCCTCGAGGTAGCCTACCGAGAAGGGCGAAGCCCCCTGAACGGGCAACGCCCGTTCGACTAAGGGCTACCGCCCGTACCGTATCCAACCACCACCATCTTATGGATCGCCGCCCATCAAATCCAAACCATTCCCAATGCGTCCGGCTTCCAACCCCTTTATAAATGCCTCGAGGTAGCCTACCGAGAAGGGCGAAGCCCCCCTGAACGGGCAACGCCCGTTCGACTAAGGGCTACCGCCCGTACCGTATCCATCCGCCCTCTGAATTAAAAAGTCGTCGAAAGTATATATGATGACCACTCTAATGAATGAGGACAAAATATTAAATGAACCTTTTAGTGGTTTCCACTTGTCCTACACATTTGTAGGATGAACCTTTTTGTTTTCACTTGTCCTACACATGTGTAGGATGAACCTTTTAGTGGTTTCTACTTGTACTACACATGTGTAGGATGAACGTGATGAAAAAAAACGACATTTAAAAAGTCTTCAAAAGTATATCGAGTCGCATCTCTAATGAAAGAGGACGAAATTTCAAGACTACCCATGCTTTTTTTTCCGTCTAACGATGTACGGTTTGTGAGATAAAGTTTTT
>CM067167.1:232580301-232588851 GCA_034093135.1 Erigeron breviscapus | reverse complement strand
ATTGATCAAGGCTTTGCTAGCCACCTTCGAACCATCTGTCCACAAGTTGGGGGCGACTCAACGCTCGCGCCACTTGATCCGACACCAAGCTCATTTGATGGGAGATACTTCAACAGCTTGGTGAGTAAAAAAGGGCTTTTGACATCAGATCAAGCCTTGTTTAATGGTAATGATGGTGAAACTGATGAGCTTGTTGAGAAATACAATGAGAAACAAGAAGAATTCTTTAAGGATTTTGCAAAGTCCATGATTAAAATGGGTGATATAAGTCCATTAACAGGAAATAGAGGTCAAGTGCGCTACAACTGCAGGAGGATTAACTAAAATATTGAGCTAGATGGCTTGATAATCTAAAGATTATGAACTTTTGCCTTATGTTAAAATTTCAATACTAAGTTTGTTGTCCTATACGTTTGTTCATTATAAGTTAAAATTGTTTATTCATTCGATGTATTGTTTAAAAACAAAAATATGAATAATTAAATGTTTATGTTAACGTTTTAATGTACTCTTTTAAAATATTTTGATTAATAATCTCAATGTTTGATTCAAATGTGTTGAGTCCCAATGTTCATTGATAAAGGTTTGTAAATTTGGTGATGACAAATCTGACTTATAAACACTTAGTAATCTTTTGGTTCTTGTAATCTGATCTGGGTCAGACTAAGCTGACACAACTTACGATCTGTTTCTGACCCAAATCATGCTTCATACTTTGTAATTGTAAAATCTTATGGAAGCAAGTGTTATTCAAGCTGCATCAACAATGTGATAGCATTCAATCCAAGTCGAAGAGGAGGATTGAAGATAGAAGACCAAGCTGTTAGTGGAAGGCAGCTTGGGATTAGCAGTCAGCTTGGAAACACTTAGGCAGATTGGTGCCTTGACAAACGGCCCAATCTGTGTCTGACAATCAAGTGAAGATAACAACCTGGATTGAAGATAAGGACAAATAACGTGACTAGGAAGAATCCTAGGATCCAGGTTGGTGGTTGGTTTTACATATGCGTGTCCATACTCTTATTGGATGATGAAGAATGTGCGCCAGTACGTGGGGGACCACAAGTACCAGGTAAAGGCACGATCTAATATTCCTTTACCATCCAGTGAAAGAAGAATACGTGGCTTCATTGGATACCAAGAGAAGGAGAGCTTTCGCCTATAAAAGCCTCATTCATTGATTGCATATGTGTGGCATTTCCGGAGAATCATTCTTCACACAAGTTTCTCTGCTCTTATACACAGCTTAGTCTGTACGAGATCAGCTTGGGCTGATTCTCTTGAGCTAGAACTTATTGATTGTAGTTTGTCATTTCAGGGTGTTTAGATATCTATAGGCTATCTTTATTCCGCAACAACCCTGTAATTCTTTGTATAGATTATTTCTTAATAAAGGATTACATTGAAAATCACAATCTGTGTTCAAGAATGTTTTGTTTCTTTATTGCTTTACTGTTTTAATGATTCCTGTTCTTTACTTACTTAATATATAAACTGAATCTTAAAACGTTTTATTTAAAAGTTTGTAAAGTTTGAGGAAAGTTGTATTCACCCCCCCCTCTACAACTGTTCTGTGTACAATATACTTTGGTATATTGATACACCTTGGGACGTACCAAAATGTTTTATAATCGATAATATATCAATATCAATGAATTGATTTCAACCATTTATGATATGACATCAGTTTAGTGGTTAAATTTTATCTATTTTTAACCAGAAATAGAAGTTTTATACAGAGTATATTACAATAAACGAGAATGGTACCTACGCAATGCGGCGGCAGTGGCGACGATGGGTGGTAGTGACGGCGGTGGTGATGGTAACGTTTTGTAGTTATTAATGTAAAATTAACTGATACGAGTATAAAAGAGGATAATGTAGTTATTTTAAGGCTTAAGGGATGTATGTTGTACAGAATTTTATCAAGAGTATTGTAGGTATATTATGTGGGAATATTTAAATTAGTGAATAAAAAGAGAGATGTAGTTTGGATAAATAGGGTTGAAATTTTTTAAGGGAAATTTTGGGTAGATGTAGTGTGTGGGTTGAGAATTTGTTGAAAGTTAAGGGTATTTTGGGTTTTTTTAAGATAGAAAATTAAAAAGAGGGAGATATAGTTTGTTTTATAAAGGAGTATAGAAAAGAAAGTGAAAAACAGAAGCAAGACCCACACACTTGAATTAATGGAGATTCCCTTAAGTTGAAAACAACTTTCGGGGTCAAGTTAGAGGAATCTTGACCCTTGGATTATAATCAAGGACCAAGATTCAAAAATGATCATTGAATCTTGGCCTTTGATTTTAATCCTAAGTGTCAAGATTTCCCTAACTTGACTCAAGTTAGGGAGGTAACTTGAGGAATACTCATCGCACTTGAATACGAACCTTATCAAGTTATCAGACATCCAAAACATAAAAAAGATAACTTATCTCATAAAAGAAACTGAATCCCCTTTTTACACCAAGAATAACCCATTTAGCCCACGTTAGGTTTTTAAACTTTAATATCCTGCGTATCCACGTTAAACTTTGCTTTTTTCTCTTTCCCGCAAACCTTTGTGATGACCGCGACTTATTGTTGAACTCCCATCAATTTCCTGTATTCCACAAGGTCCTGATAGACATCAAAAAAAATGTATATCTCATATATTTATACTTATGCGTATCATTTGTCCCGTAATTCAGAAACTCATCCAGAAGATCTATTAAAGACTTGGGTTGAGGTAGTATGGGCATTTTGCACACCAAATCACAATGTGGGCCCAAACTATATTGTTGCAAGTTACTCGTATAATCTTATTTGTGAAAACGGAATGACTTACGAGTTTCTATACGTGGGAGACAACCAAACCGTTGTGAGGACGATAGACCGGAGAAAATATACCAATTGCCATCACCCTCCTCATCGTCACATCTAACTCCCCCATTGCAATTAATTACGAACAGAAATGGAGATAACGGATCACCTTGCAACATGTTGTGTTGTCATCACCTTTGGTTATATATCCGAATTAACTGTTGACTACTGTTGTAGATTCACATCAGATATCACCTTTCATGTTTCATTAGTTAAACGGGTCAAAAGAGGTAGAATATAGATAATAGATGTATGCCAAAGGAGGTTAGGTGGGCGCAGCTATGTAGGGGCCGGGGGCGCCCGACCCCCCGAAATTTTTTTTGCGATGTAGGGGTATATTGTTTTCGTGTAGAAAAATTTCGATATACTCGGTTTCGACCCCCCATTTTAATAGCGTTAGGGAAAAAAAAATTAGATCCCGACCCCCACTCAAAAATTTCTAGCTTCGCCACTACTTAGGTCGGGCCAAATTCACACATACTTCTTTGTCTTTTCCTTCGTTAATCGCTTAAATTTATTAAAGTTGAGATGGCCACAATTTCTAAAGGCCGGGACCAAACTTTGTTTCCCAGCAAAGAAAATTTGATAACACCCATTCCGCTCGTATCCACCTTCATATTTTCGTTATCCCGAAATAAGTGTCTAGCTACTTTCACAAATGGAATGACAAATTTAACATTTTACTATGCTTATACATGTAACTCTTCAACCAACAAGGAATTAGCCTAGTGGTAAGGCAAGCACTTGGTGACCTTAAGGTCTCAGGTTCGATCCCCGCTAGGGACAAAAAATAATTCCTTTAAGGTACCCGTTATCAATGAAGCCTAGACCCATATGTGAAGTTTAAATATGCGGGTTTGATCCTTCGGGGTGCCCAGATCATGTGGGGATTAGGATGGAGGTATTTAACCGGCATCATATGACTCATACGGGGTGGGTCGATGGGTATCCAATTGTGGTACCGGGGCTAAGGTTCCCTCCATTTACCTTTTTTTTATACATGTAACTCTTCAACCAACAAGGAATTAGCCTAGTGGTAAGGCAAGCACTTGGTGACCTTAAGGTCTCAGGTTCGATCCCCGCTAGGGACAAAAAATAATTCCTTTAAGGTACCCGTTACCAATGAAGCCTAGACCCATATGTGAAGTTTAAATATGCGGGTTTGATCCTTCGGGGTGCCCAGATCATGTGGGGATTAGGATGGAGGTATTTAACCGGCATCATATGACTCATACGGGGTGGGTCGATGGGTATCCAATTGTGGTACCGGGGCTAAGGTTCCCTCCATTTACCTTTTTTTTTACATGTAACTCTTCAATAAATTGATTTGGAAAAGTATGGAAAATAGAGTAATATTAATTATCTTATAAGACATTTTGTTTTTCTTAGGCCATCTCTTTATCAATTATTCATTTTTTTTTAAGATGCAAATTGAATATCACCACGGGGTTCTAAATTATGTTTACTTAACCGGGTTTCACGTTAAAGAGTTCCCACACCCAATACCTAATAGTAGGAAAACCTTTTAATAATCCGCCCAAAAGTACGGTAGCATATTAGGGGAAAACCTTGTCTTCTAAGTTCTAAGACTCGAACATGTGATTTTCCAAATCCAAACCCTTCCTGAAGGGACTTTCTTACCATTGGGCTATTAACCGAATGGTTCAATTAGTCATATATCACAATAATTTTAACTTTGTTTGAAAATTTTAGAAATTTTTTTATTGAATCAAATGGAACAAAGTTCTACGTAATAAAATGATTGGTGATCTAATGATATATTGTTTGTTCTAATATATTGTTTGACTGCTTAAAAAAATATGATAATGAATAGAACTAAGTCAATAAACGTCCTATTAATAAACATCGAATATAAGTTTTTCAATAATAATAGTGCTGTACTATAATTATGTCTGTCTACGTCATGTAATTTTTGGGGGCTATCAGACTTGAGTTTGACAATATTTGGCATTCAAGTCAAGTCTTGTACTTTTTCAATGAAGGTTTTCATATCTGTGATTTCTAAATAAGTTAATCATATTTTTATAGGTTATCTAAATTTGACAACTTCTTTGGGTTATGAACCAATCCGTTTTGCGATTGTTAGCCAAGTCAAACTCTGTTATAGTTTTTCTTTTTTATGTATAACTTACGGTTATTAACAAATGTACTACTTGTTTCTAAACGTGTACAATGTTACTTTTTCTCGACCTAATCTCAAATATATAATAAAATAATGAAAAGTGTTGATCTGAAACTTGAATAACTCAACTATTTATGTAAAATTTCTAGAATTAATTAATTAATTACCAAAGTCTTCTACATTTTTTTAGTGTAAGAACTAAAAGAAGGTGATATGCATAGTAGAACTGCACATATGTGTTTTTGCTTTGACCTTTTCTAAAACCAACATCGTTAATTAACATTTGTGTTCCTTATAAATACTTCATAAGACCACCACAAGATCGATAACAATACAACATTAACAATTCGTACTGAACAACGCATTTGGTCACCAACTACGTATATGGAGAAGATGAACACTATAAGCTTGTTGTCTCTCGCTCTTTTGCTCATGTTTTCGATCATCCCCAAATCTTCCGCTACAGATCTGTCACCAAGTTATTATGATCGAGTGTGCCCTGAAGCTCTACCGACCATCAAACGCGTCGTTGAGGACGCAATAGCCCAAGAACGTCGCATGGGTGCTTCTTTGTTACGCCTTCATTTTCATGATTGTTTTGTTAACGTAAGTATTATTCACTACTTCTAGATACATACGAGTAATTAGCATTGAGATTCCCAATTCGTTGTTGTGTTGATTGCATATTTGCAATGCAAAATCATTACAAGTTTACTACCAAACAAGACCATATATAACATGCTAGGCAAAGGAAACTTTTGGTTTTCACCCAACTTTAACTTTGCTTATATAACATGCATGTACGTATATATAGGGATGTGATGCTTCCATTCTTTTGGATCAAACTTCAACGATCGATAGCGAGAAAAATGCAGCTCCAAATGCAAACTCAACTAGAGGATTTGAAGTTATTGACAGAATCAAGTCTGAGGTGGACAAAGTTTGCGGTCGTCCCATAGTATCTTGTGCTGATATCTTGACCGTCGCTGCTCGTGATTCTGTCGTTGCGGTAAGTATATATAATATTAATATATGTTTATATATAAACCTATAGGACATATACATAAAATCTTGAACGTAGATATGTTTGTATTAAGTTTGTTTAAATTTGTGTTATGCATGGTATGTAGCTTGGTGGCCCATCATGGAAAGTCAAACTAGGAAGAAAAGACTGGACCACAGCTAGCTGAACCACAGCTGAAGCCAACATCCCTGCACCGTTCATGGACTTACCAGCACTAATCTCAAACTTTAAAAACCAAGGGCTCGACGAGGAAGACCTAGTTGTTCTCTCGGGTGCACACACCCTTGGGTTTGCTCAGTGTAGAACTTTTAGAGATCGTATTACCGATGACAACAACATTGATCAAGGCTTTGCTAGCCACCTTCGAACCATCTGTCCACAAGTTGGGGGCGACTCAACGCTCGCGCCACTTGATCCGACACCAAGCTCATTTGATGGGAGATACTTCAACAGCTTGGTGAGTAAAAAAGGGCTTTTGAAATCTGATCAAGCCTTGTTTAATGGTAATGATGGTGAAACTGATGAGCTTGTTGAGAAATACAATGAGAAACAACAAGAATTCTTTGAGGATTTTGCAAAGTCCATGATTAAAATGGGTGATATAAGTCCATTAACAGGAAATAGAGGCCAAATTCGCTACAACTGCAGGAGGATTAATTAAAATATTGAGTTGGATGGCTTGATAATCTAAAGATTATGAATTTTTGCCTTATGTTAAAATTTCAATTGTAAGGTTGCCCTATACGTTTTTTCATTTTAAATTAAATTTGTTTATTCATCCGATGTATTGTTTAATTAAAAAGAACATTATGAATAATTAAGTGTTTATGTTACTGTTTTAGTGTTCTCTTTTAGGTTTATTTTGATTAAAAATCTCAATGTTTGATTTAGATGTTTTATACTAAGAGCACCCCCAATGCTCATCTCCAATACATTCCAATACACTGCCACATCAGAAAAACCTCTTTTCAATACATTTCCCAATTCAC
The DNA here is from genome assembly GCA_034093135.1 of Erigeron breviscapus. Classification (NCBI taxonomy): domain Eukaryota; kingdom Viridiplantae; phylum Streptophyta; class Magnoliopsida; order Asterales; family Asteraceae; genus Erigeron; species Erigeron breviscapus. The sequence goes on along the minus strand of CM067167.1, from coordinate 232,581,836 downwards.
ATCCAATACCCAATACATCCAATACATTCCAATACACTCCAACATATTTATTTTCACACTTTTAAATATAAAATATATATATTATATATTATATAAATATATATAATATATATATATATATAATATATTATATATAACATATATATATATATATAATATATATATATAATATATATATATATAATAATAATAACTAAAACTGTAAGGTGAAATAATGTATATATATATACCTATAGGTTTAAATCTGAAAATAGTAATATATATTCCTCCAATAATTGTCTTTCTTCCCCATTAGTATCCCACCGGACCCACCCCACCCTTTCATCTTCTTCATTCAACCGGCCGGAAAATTACCGGAAAAACCGACTTTCAGAATGGAAATAAAACCCACCTACATACACCCACAAACATAATATATATATATATATATAATAAGTGATTAATCAACAGTTAATTATATAAATAACGATCGATTAACAAATATATATATATATGTGTGTGTGTGTGTGTGTGTGTTTCATAGAATTAAAAAAAAAAAAAACAAATTCAAGCTTCCATCTCCGTATTGCCCACCACGGAGCAACCCAATACGCGATTGAATACGGTCGAATACGGCCCACACCCAATGGTGTGGACCGTATTCAAAGTCGAATACTAGTCAATACGGGTTACATAAGGGGTGCTCTAACGATTTGATTTCAACCTTTTAAGATATGACATCAGTTTAGTCGTTAAAAAAGTATCTATTTTTAACAAGAAATTAAATTAAGGAAGCTTTGAATATTGTAATAATAATAATAAAATAAAAGCCAGAGCATCTTACAAAAGCAAGACACACACACTTGAATAGAAACCTTATTAAACATCCGAAACATAAGAAAGATAACTATCCCATAAAAGAAAAATAATTCCCCTTTTTAGTTTTTACACCAAGAATAATACCCATTTAGCCCACATAGGTGCTTTGATCTCCTACATATCCACATTAAACTTTGCTCTTTTCTCTTTCCTACTTACTTTGGTAATGACCGCGACTTATTTTTAAACACTTGAACTCCCACCCATTTCTTTTATTCCACGGCATTCTTGTAATCATCGGCCTGGAAAATTATATACATCGTATTTTTATACGCATTACGCATCAGATTTCAAAAATTTAGAAACTTGTCCCGGAGATCTATTAAAGACGCTTGTTGAGGTAGTATAGGCATTTTGAACGAACTCGCAAAGTGGGCCCTAAGAGCACCCCTAATGTATGAATACTAGGAGTGTATTCGAGTTCTAGTACGGGACACACCATTGGGTGTGGACCGTATTGGAATGTATTCGGCCGCGTATTGAAGGAACCGTGGTGGTGAATACGGAGAAGCTAGCATCTTTTCTTTTTTTTTATTCAAGTTGGCATAAAAAACTCAAAATTCAAAATTTCCATCCGTTGCATATGCCCAAACGGCTAGTTTCTAAATTTTTTTTGTTTCTTTATTTAAACATCCACCACCTTTCATCACCAAACTTCATCTTCAACCTCTCAAACC
>CM067167.1:232515301-232575301 GCA_034093135.1 Erigeron breviscapus | reverse complement strand
GAATAAGAAATGGCCGATGTTCCGCCAGGATTTGGGCAAAGTTCCCAACAAACAACCGGGAACGAGCCCACTGGGAATTCTCCACCCAGATCTGGGCCGACGACTGAAACACCAATCAATGGCGACCAGCAAGCTAATCGTCGAACTGGTGGAGACAGTGAGCGCCCAGGACAAACACCGGGGGGACAAGGAGGGTTCACGCGAGGGTCTCCATCTGGGGCCCCGCAATTATTTGACCCAGACTATATTATTCGAAATTATAGTCACATCAATCATACTATCAGATATCTTCGAAGCATTGGGGCACTTGACGATGTCACCAGGACGTTGAACTTTGACGACGAAACGGAGGACGACTATGATGCTGACACCCCTCCGAGAGGACTCCGACGATACCCTCGAGTCCCGATATCCCGAGTCAGAACCGATCACGAATCCGGACAAAGAAGTGAGGGCCCTGGGGCCCGAACACCACCGCACCGGACACAACCGGAGGAAACCGAAGCCTCGAGGGCCAACGCTCGGACTAATGTTCCTCCAGGACCCGCAGGATCTAGGGACCAAAACTCCAATGCACCTCTGTCAGGATCTGTCCCAGGAGGGCCCAGCGCAACGAACAATATTCCGTCTGGAGGTCACCAAGGACCTTCGGGCCAGACTTTTCAAGGACCCTTGGTCAGATTCCAAGGACCTTCGGGCCAAACCCCTCAAGGACCCTTAGGTCAGATTCCAAGGACCTTCGGGCCAAACCCTCAAGGACCTTCGGGCCAAACCCTCAAGGACCTTCGGGGCAGAGCTACAAGATACCCCCGAACCAGGGCTATGGAAATATGAGTGGGTCCGGAGGACAGCAATACTCCTCACAATATGGTACTCACCCTTCAGGAGGAATGTATGGCAATCAATCGACAGGACAGGCGCATCCTCGTCAGTATTATGCACCACAATACACCATGCCGACCCAGGGGGTCCAACAAGGTATCGGAGGACAGCAGTACACCGTGCCAGCTCCCGTCGCAGGACCCTATGGCCCACAGGGCTGGGGGGCTCCAGTGTATCAAAACGCACTGGAATTACAGATGGTCGGAGGAAGCGTCGAAAACTCGCCATTTGTCGCCTGGATACAAAACTATCCCCTTCCGAAAGATTTGAAATATCCTTCCCATCTAGGAACATACAAAGGAAAAAGCGACCCGGATGATTTCTTAGAAGCATTCGAAGGAGCAGCAGAAATGAAGGTCTGGAACGTACCAATTGCATGCAGGATGTTCAGATATGCACTTGAAGGGGATGCTAGAGAATGGCTGAAGAACGTCACGAAAGGATCCATCGTTAGTTTTGATGGACCTTAAAGAGAAATTCAGGGCCCGTTTCAGTCAACAAAAGAAACACAAGAAAATCCATGTGGCTGCCCATGGCATAAAACAGAAAGAAACTGAAGGTTGCAGAGAATTCATGGACCGATTCACCACCGAAACGGAGGAAATCGTAGATCTCCCTGAGTCACAAAGGATTTCCGGACTGCTGCATGGTCTCCGGAGCAGAGGACTAATCGAGTTCTTATATAGGGACCTCCCGAAAACATACGAAGCGGTGCAGAAAAGAGCTCACACGTATCTAGATGCTAGAGACACCGCCTCAAAGGGAGATACCAGCCCAACACAAGAAAAGGAAACTCCGACGAACAGAAAAGGAAAATGGATCAGCGAAAGAGAAAAGCCAAGGTATAGCCCTTATCACAAGGATGACAAAGGATACCATAAGGTCAATCTTCCGGAATTGCACAAAACTCCAAAAGAGATATTGCTCACCGAAAGTGTCGCAAAGAGTTTTCCCACCCCGCCAAGACTAAGTGGTAAAAATAGGAAGGATCCGGAAAAATATTGCGAGTTCCACAGGGACCATGGCCACGACACAAACGCGTGCTGGCAACTCCGGAAAGCTATAGAAGAAGCGATCAATGAAGGAAAGCTCTCGCACTTAGTGAAAAGTGTAAGACAGCAGGGTACGAAGAAAGAGGACGATGCGAATGAAAAGAAAAAAGGCCCTGAGAAAACTATTTATACGATAATAAAAGGCAAACCCGGGGCAGAACATTCGCTACCAAAGACCTATAGGGGAGATATGAGGAGCATCACGTTCCCTTCGACCTATAATGGCAAAGTCTTCAGAAATCCCCTGGTAATTTCTGCACTTCTAGAAATATCAAAGGTAAAAGACATTATTGTGGATACAGGAAGCGAATGCAATATCCTATATGAAAAAGCTTTCTGGAAGTTACATCCCGTGTCACGAATGAACTTCAAAAAGACAGAAGCTTCGGTACAAGGGTATTCCGGGAATACAGATAAACCACTGGGAAAACTATCGGTGCAAACAACAATAGGAGAAGGACGCTGGAAGCGAAAGAGAAAAGCCAAGGTATAGCCCTTATCACAAGGATGACAAAGGATACCATAAGGTCAATCTTCCGGAATTGCACAAAACTCCAAAAGAGATATTGCTCACCGAAAGTGTCGCAAAGAGTTTTCCCACCCCGCCAAGACTAAGTGGTAAAAATAGGAAGGATCCGGAAAAATATTGCGAGTTCCACAGGGACCATGGCCACGACACAAACGCGTGCTGGCAACTCCGGAAAGCTATAGAAGAAGCGATCAATGAAGGAAAGCTCTCGCACTTAGTGAAAAGTGTAAGACAGCAGGGTACGAAGAAAGAGGACGATGCGAATGAAAAGAAAAAAGGCCCTGAGAAAACTATTTATACGATAATAAAAGGCAAACCCGGGGCAGAACATTCGCTACCAAAGACCTATAGGGGAGATATGAGGAGCATCACGTTCCCTTCGACCTATAATGGCAAAGTCTTCAGAAATCCCCTGGTAATTTCTGCACTTCTAGAAATATCAAAGGTAAAAGACATTATTGTGGATACAGGAAGCGAATGCAATATCCTATATGAAAAAGCTTTCTGGAAGTTACATCCCGTGTCACGAATGAACTTCAAAAAGACAGAAGCTTCGGTACAAGGGTATTCCGGGAATACAGATAAACCACTGGGAAAACTATCGGTGCAAACAACAATAGGAGAAGGACGCTGGAAGCGAAAAGAGAAGATCACATTCTTGGTGGTAAGCGGAACATCACCCTTCCAGGCAATCCTAGGGAGACCCGGAATCCAAAAATTTGGAATGATCCCGTCTGTAACACATGGTATGATCAAGTATGACTCAAACGGAGGAGTAAGGACCTTGGTGACGAAGGAAAAAAGGCTATCTGAAGAAGCCCAAGATGGCCCTCATTGGCTCTCATGGAGCGAAGGACCCTACTATGGGCGATTGGACGGATAGTGATACATCCAAAGGCAAGCTCCATCCATAAGAACAATTAGTCTTTCTTTTTTATTTTTATTTTATAAAGCCTAGAGGATATGGTATGTAACCTCACTTATATTAGTAAATAAAGGCTTTTTATTTCTCAAAAACAAAGACGCATATATGTGCATAAAAATTAAAATATACGCATAAAAATAAATGTGTATGAAAATGGGGACGCCCATATACATATTGGAATTCCAAAAATTAAAAGGACCTATAGTCCGAATAAACACCTACGGATATATCCACACAAAATAAGCATGCAAATAGGTGATAACTACCTCAAAGACAGTTCTTAAACTGCTACCAAAGTCGCTATAAAACCTACAAAGCAGCATATAAGGCTGCATCAATTAGACAGCTCTCAAGCTGCAACATTGCGACAACTTCGAAACTGCAGAAAAGTTTCATAATATTTAGCAGCCTATAAGACTGCAACCGTTAGTTATTAAACCACAGTTCATAAACTGTGGGCAAAAGCTAAATATCCACAAGCAACTACAAGCATAAAAGTAAATTGTCCAAAAACAGCATAACAGAGCTGTTGTCAAAAGAAATATTGTTTAAGCTGGCACACACACCATATCCAAAGGCACGCAGGCCTTAACCAACTATTGAGGGTCCACACCGGCTTCAGGTTGAATCACGTCAGGCACAATTTTTAGCAGGTCTTCAACAGCAGCATTGGGGTCAGCCACAACTTTGCCCAGGTAAGGAAAGACTGCTTCTCTCCACTTCTGGTCAGCGACTTCAAGGTCATGAGAGGCATTCGCAATGTAATCTGCCCGGCATTGTAAATCACACTTGCCCTCTGCAGAAAACTCCTCCAAAACAGTAGACCTCTCTTCCGCCCTTTCAGCTGTGGTCACATCCCCCAAAAGCTGTCCAACCTCATCACTAAACAACAATGACCTGCTCACATGGGGAACTACCTCTGTGACTAGCCTGACTCGATCCTGCTTCAAACTTTCAATCTGTTCACGTAACAACCTGATGCACTCACGCTCATTAGCATATTCCTGTTGCAACTTCAAGACAGCCTCATCGTGAACCACTGCATCCGCTTTTAGCATGTTCACCTGCTGCTTCAGATCCTGGACAATGTCAGAAGACTCAACAGTGGTCACGAACCTGGCCTCTCTAGCCTTCAAGTCATCAACTGTGGTCAACAGAGACTGCACCTCCAAACTTTTGGACCTGAGATCAACCGACATCCTAGAAAAGCGCCTCGCTGCAGCCGCATCAAGATAGGTGTGAAATTGGCGATCCTTTTTGAACACACGGAGGAATGTCTCATTGTCCATATCGTCTATCTTTTTGACATCTTGGGCATTCATGTCTCCACCTTCCAACCAGGAAAGAATTTCCTGGTCATGAGCATCTGTAATAACCAAGTATTAAATACGGCAAGAAAGAGAAAAAGATATCAAAATTACACAAAATAAGAGAAATAGAAAAAAGTCAAACCTGTCTTGGGATCCGAAGGCCTGCGGGATTCAGTAGCCTTGGCATCATCTCCAACCTTCCTTCTCTTTACAACACGACCTGCAACAGACTGAGGGAGGGCAACACCAGGGACCTCTTTCTTCTTCTTTCTTTTACCAGCAGCAGAGCCTCCAAGAACTTCAACTTCAGACATGTCTACATTTAAAATGGGGGGATTAACAGCACTCGACACCTCCGGGTTATCATTCTGAACACCAGACGAACCAGCATCGGCAACAAGACTCCCCTGCCTCTCAATACGAGGTACTTCAGTTACCTCCTTCACACCCTTTCTAACAAATTTTCTAAAAGTCATATCTGCAGTAATAATGACAGTACAATGATCAGAGAAAAAAGACAAATAGATTCCAAAAAACAAAGAATATCAAATCCTTACCATCTATATCTACACCACCGGGCAATGTACTTATCAACCTGGCCTTATACAACACAACATCAGGGTACAACACGACTTGGATAGGGTTTGACCGAATTTCACGACACAAGTCATCAACAACATAATCAGGAAAAGGATTCTCATATTTTTCATGGATACGAAGTAACTCCCTATTGGTTACAGACTCATAATCACTAGGGATCAAAGAAGCTTTTATAAAGACAAAATCACTTTTCCAATCACGAATATCTAGACCACCCCTCTTAAAACACCCAGCCTTTGAACGGTTACCAACTGTAACCCAATCACCAGATGGACAGGTTTGAACAAAATATCGAAATAGATCCAGTGACGGTTCGCCACCATATGCCTTACACATAACTTCGAAAGCGATTATCCTTGATAAGCCAAGCGGTGTGACAGTGGAGATATGAACATCAAAATAATCAAGAACACTAAGCATAAAGGATGAGAACGGGTATCTCACATTACCCTCAGTCATCGATTTAATATAAAAACCGACATACCCATCCGGGGGAGTCAGAACAGTATCACCATCAGAGGGAATTTCAAAAGATGATGTTTGACCAGGAAAAAATTTATCTACAAACTTATCTAGTTTCGACCAGATGACAGTCGATTCAGTAGTTTTAATGCCTCCCTTCGACATTAAAGGAAGAAAATCGAAAGGAAAATAAAAGACAAAGGAAAGAAATTGCGTACCTAATGGCAAAATCGGAAGGAGCAGAAACCCTAAAGAAAAGAGGAATTATTTTTTGAGGAGAATAAAAAAACAAAAGGACGGAAAAAGGAGCTTAAATACTCGGCTGCATGAAGATCACAACCGTATAAAAGTCGCCTAGAGATACGCGCCCATCTACCACCTTAATTACCTTTCAACTCAAATTAATTAAGGCGGTTTAAGGAACTTACATAAAATACCCCTTGAACATTATGAAGACAGCAGTAATAGTCCAACGTAATGCTTGTTTAGCAAAAAGTATCACCTCGAACTGGGGGGCTTGATGACATACCCTTTCAGCGGTACGCAGGACCTGACAACTGAAATACGAAGGGTCGTCCGTAACGAAGGCTTCCGCAGACAAACTTAAAAGATAAGAATTGTCCCCCTATAATTTCGGGATTTGATTATATCTCTCAGTCCATTAAAGAAGGAAATAATCCTCCTAGACTCTCATCTCCTAAAACTTAGGAAACCCTAAGTCGTATGCTTACCCTCCAAGATAAATCCTCCTATAAAAGGAGGATCGTAAGACCTACTAAAGGCATTCAATTCAACATTCACGACTGCACGCAGATCGCATAAAACAACTCAATTGGCGTAAAGAGTCTAACTCTACCATTGGGGAATCGCCAATAAACAACCAAAAACATCCATCATCTCCCATTATTCTAACCTCGGTTCGGTGCACAAACATTGCGCAACAGAGAACTTATTCTTGCCATGTATTTTCAAGTGGTGATCTAAATTTGACAACTTCTTGGGTTATGAACCAATCCATTTTGCGATTGTTAGCCAAGTCAATCTCTATTTTGATTATTTACCTTATGTATAACTTATTGCATTATAATATTCTAAAATCACTATTTAACGGGTATATTCTACTCGAAAGTCATTGATGACGTATCCCTCCCGCGGTACGAAGGGGAATAGTTGCGCGCTATGATACGAAGGACCGTTCGTCACGAAGGCTTCCGCAGTAAGGAAGAAGATAAGAATTGTTCCCCTATAAAGTCGGGCCGGATTTTTTCTTATCTTGAAGGCCGGTAATTGTGGAAACGATACTCCTGGCCTTTATCATAAAAACCCTAGATCTTGGCTTGTTATCCAAGTCGAACTCCTCCTATAAAAGGAGGAGAAAAAGACCTTCAAAGGCATCATCATACAACCGCTCGTCTGCTCAGCATAATCATTCATGTTCATTATCATTCACTCACAATAAACTCGATCAAATAGATCAGAGCACATCACAACACAAGATCTTAATCGGTCACATAAATCAATCATACTTGATTGGCGTAAAGAGATCAACTCTACCTTTTGGGAATCGCCAACAAAACCCCAAAAACACCCATCATCCCCTTTTCTTAACCTAATCTCGGTTTTGTGTACAATCATTTGGCGCCATCCGTGGGACCACCCTCAAAATTAAAAACCCGCAACAAGGATTTTTGTGCATTCACACCGTAAGAAGATGGTAAAGAAAAATCAAAATAGATCTCTAAAAAATAGGAGATTTGTCCTGGCAATCAGTCAAACGACAACCGGTCACTCAGATCCGGTCAGGATCGAATCAGAAGGTTTTTATTTCCCCCCTCTAGGGGAAAATAAGCCTTCAAACGACCCCCTTATCATCCAAGCTGCAATATTTAATATCAAGGTATGGAGGGTTTACCTGGATAGCGGAAGCGAATGCGATGTCATCTTCGAGCATTGTTTCCTCAAATTACCAGATGCCTTGCGAGCTCGAAAATTGAACCCCCGGGGTCCATTAGTCGGGTTCTCGGGAGAACATGCATGGCCATTGGGGGAAATTGACCTGGATATCACCATTAGCGATGGGACACACGAGAGAACCGAGACATTGGATCTCTCGATAGTGCGATCCCCTTCGCCTTATAACATTCTTCTGGGAAGAACCGCAATGCAGCGGATGGAGATAGTACCCTCAGTAATCCATAGGCTCATAAAGTTTCGATCCGAGACAGGGATAGGCACGATCCGCTCGTCTTACGAGCCGACAAAGCAAATCAACGACCTGAAGAGAATGGAAGACGGAGGTCCCTCCGTCACAAAAGAAGCGCAGGAAGAAGAAAATACGACGAAGGTCGTGATAAACCCAGACTATCCGGATCAGACAGTCTCTATAGGTGTCCATCTTTCAGACGAATGCAAGTACAAACTCTGGAAACTATTGCAGTCAAATATGGACATTTTCGCGTGGGAATACAAGGACATGATCGGAGTCCCTAGGGTCCTCACCTTAGAAGGAAGACCCTTCGTGACTGAACATCGCTTGAATGAACGAAAGCACATAGAGCCAGTTCACCAGAAAAAACGCAGCCTCTCTGCTGACAGAGACGAGGCTGCCAGGAAGGAAGTAGAAGAACTGTTGAAAGCAGGGATAATAAGAGAATCCGCCTACCCAATTTGGATCGCTAACCCAGTAATGGTAAAGAAGGGAGACGAAGGATGGCGGATGTGTGTCGACTTCACAAACATAAACAAGGCATGTCCAAAAGACTGCTATCCCCTGCCTGAGATTGATTGGAAGGTGGAATCACTAACTGAGCACAAACTGAAATGTTTCTTAGACTCATACAAAGGATACCATCAAATACAGATGGCGGAAGAAGACGAAGATAAGACAGCCTTCTATACGAGTAATGGAACTTACTGCTACCGAAAAATGCCTTTTGGCCTTAAGAACGCAGGGGCTACGTACCAAAGGTTGGTCGATAAGGCGTTCGCCACACAAATAGGAAGGAACTTAGAGGCATATGTCGACGATATGGTCATCAAAAGCAGGGATGAGGAAGCCCTCATAGAGGACATTCGTGAAACCTTCGGGAACCTCCGAAGGATAAACATGAAACTCAATCCTAAAAAATGCTCCTTTGGCGTGGAAGAAGGAAAATTCTTGGGATATTACATCAGCAATAAGGGCATTCACGCAAATCCTTCTAAAGTGAACAAGTTGAAGCAAATCTCGGCACCAAAGACGATCAAAGAAGCGCAAAGCTTGAACGGCAAGCTTGCCGCACTTAGCCGTTTTCTCTCCCGAGGTGATGATAAACAACTCCCTTTCTTCAAAGTGTTAAAGGGCTGCACAACGAACAAAGATTTCGCATGGACGGAGGAAGCGAATAAGGCTTTGGAACAGATGAAGGAGTACGTCGCAAACCTACCAACACTCACAGCCCCGAAACCAAAGGAAACACTTTTCGTGTATTTGGCAGCCTCACATGAATGTGTAAGCGCAGTGTTGGTGGCCGAAAGGGACAGGCACCAGATACCGATCTACTTCGTAAGCAGAGTCTTGCAAGGCGCAGAAGCCAATTATCCAGAACTAGAGAAACTCACGTTAGCATTGGTCCATGCAGCACGAAGGCTACGAAGGTATTTCCAAGCACACCCTATTGTCGTATTGTCTGATAAACCAATAAGACAAATACTGTTAAAGCCTGAAAAATCTGGAAGGGTGGCTAAATGGGCCATCGAACTAGGGGAGCACGACATAGAGTTCAGAGCCAGACACGCAATTAAAGGGCAAGTACTGGCCGATTTCATCAGCGAAGTACACGAAGGAAAGAACTCAATGACACATTCTGTGTCACTAGAAGTAATAGGAAATGTTGAAAGTGATACTTGGAGATTGTATACCGACGGAGCCGCTAGCTCTGATGGTTGCGGAGCCGGCCTCATGCTAATTAGCCCAGAAGACAAAGAATTCACCTATGCATTAAGATTCGAATTTGAAGTAACAAATAACGAGGCCGAATACGAAGCACTATTGGCAGGGTTGCGAATCGCAAGAGATATGAAGATCAGAAACGTCCAAGTATATGTCGATTCCCAGTTAGTAGCGCGACAAGTAAAAGGGGAATACGACGCGAAACAAGGCACAACGAAAGAGTACCTGCAGAAAGTACAGGAATTGATAGAATGTTTCAGCCACTTCGAAATAGAACACATTCGAAGAAACCAAAATAAAAAAGCAGATGCCTTAAGCAAATTAGCTTCACTCACATTCGGACATCTGGGAAAGCAGGTACTAGTGGAGGTCTTAAAAGAAAGATCAATCGTGGAAAAACAAGTATCGGACCTTGTCGAAGAGGAAGGAAAGAACTGGATGACCCCTATATATGAATTCTTGATAAGTGGGATACTCCCTACAGATAAAGACGAAGCCCGGAAAATAAAAGTTAAGGCTCCACAATATAAAATCCTCGACAAAAAGCTATATAAAAAAGGGTTCGTCACGCCGTGGCTCCGATGCGCAGGACCTAAGCAGGCGGAAATGATCATCAGAGAAATACACTTAGGAATCTGCGGAGCACATTCGGGGGCAAGGTCTGTCGCCACGAAGGCCATGAGGTTAGGATATTTCTGGCCAACCATGCATCAGGACTCCACAGCGCTGCTAAAGAACTGCGAAGCGTGTCAGCTACATGCTAATATTCCAAGACAACCAAAGAATGATATGACTTCGGTTATCTCAGCATGGCCCTTCATACAATGGGGAATTTATCTCGTAGGCCCACTCCCCGAAGCTCAGAACAAGAAGAAGTTCTTGGTGGTAGCAATCGATTATTTTACTAAGTGGGTCGAAGCAAAGCCACTCGCTTCGACAAATGGAGATCAAATGAAAAAATTTGTATGGGAACACATCATATGCAGATTTGGGATACCACAAACAATAGTATCCGATAACGGACCACAATTTGCGAAAGGAGTCTTCCCTGAATTTTGTAAACAATTGCAAATAAAGCAATCGTTCACATCTGTTTACCATCCCCAAGGAAACGGACAAGTGGAGGTAACCAACAGGGAAATAATCAAGGGGATAGAAAAGAGGCTGGGACGAAGTCATAAAGGGTGGATAGATGAGCTACCATTAGTGCTTTCGGATAACAGAACAACGCCAAAGCGGAGCAATGGAGAGACCCCGTTCAGCTTAGCATTCGGAACGGAGGCCGTAGCCCCAGCAGAATTCCAAGTTTCCACCTATCGGATATTCAAATACAGAAGAAAATTCTGAGGAATTAAGAATAGATCTGGATTTGCTTGAAGAGCGGAGAGAGATAGCAGCCATCAGAGAAGCTGCCTTCAAAAAGAAAGTCGAGGGATACTACAATAAAAGAGTAAATCCCACAAACTTTAAGACCGGAGACTACGTATTACGGTTGAACAGCGCAAGTGAAAAAGAATACACGGGAAAGCTGGGACCAACATGGGAAGGCCCATACCGAGTACAAGCATCTTTCGGGAAAGGAGCATACAAGCTTGAAACACTCGAAGGGGCTCCGGTCGATAGGACGTGGAACAGTTCAAACTTACGAAGATTCTACTGCTAAGTTTTCTCTCTTCCAATATTATGTATTCTTATAAGATGCTTTCGAAATATTTAATAAAAACAAAAGACCCCTTTTTTGGGCACATTATATAATAGAAAAATATACACAATAAATAAGAAGAGAGACCAATAGTCCTAAAGGACCGATAACCTCCAATACCTAATATATAAGGCTACGAGCCTCACTATTTAAAGCCCCATGAGGGACAGTGCACTAATTAAAAGACTCATCGTCTTAAACTAGAGGGTCGCAACCTCGATAATGGGAACAAACTGACGGGGACGCCTGAACAGATAACCCAACTTATGCAGATATACGCATAAAAATATTGGAATAAAACAAAGGACAGTATAAGTCTAATACATAAACATTCCATAAACAAAAGTTTGCAACATAAAAGCTAATCAAAACGAGGCTTCACGACTAAAAAGTCATAAGCCCCGGGGTTGCGAAGATGGGTAATATCATAAATATAGTTACTATGATAGTTTGCCAGTTTCAAAATGGCCTGGTAAAAAATCTCCTTCGCCTCCATGTACTCCGGAGAATGTTCAGAGTGGGTAGCAGACAACACACCCTTCTTCTTAGAAGAATTTACCACAGCATCAACCAAACCAACCGCCTGTGGCCCCGTGGCAAGAGTCTCGCACAAGTGCGGGATGACTTTCTTCACAAACGCTTTCACTTCTTCTCGGAGTTCAATGTTGTCCAGATCTCTCTGCAACAGTTCATCATGACGCCTTTCCAAGCCAGCACGAAGAGCCTTTATCTCCACATCCTGCTCCATCAAACGCTTCTCCAGATCAGCAATCCTGTCAAGCAAGCTTCCAACTGCAGATTGAGACTCCTTCAACATATCCCGAGAATACTCATATTCTCGACATAAACCACGAACCAACAGATTTTTCCGCTCACTCATATCTTCTGAAAACAATTCTTCCTCCATAAATTTACGAGCAGTATTACCGGAAAAAGACACAGGGGACATATCAGTAAGACCCTTCCCCTTTTTAGAAACAAGATCAACCATGGGAGCGGCAGAAGACCCAACATCTGTCACCTTTCTTTTGGATGCCATAACGATAGTGAAGATCTAGTAAAGCGAACAATTAAAAAAGGGGAGAAGTCAAATCAAGCGTAACAGTAAAAGACGGCGGTCAAAACGAAAAAAGAGAGAAAAAGAAGACTTACAGAAAGTGGATGGAAAAGCTGCAGAAATTTAATAGCGAGATTAAAAACGAGGGAGCATTTTTTATATATAAGTGGAGAAACAAAACCCTAACCGTCGATAGTGATGCTTTGGGATACGCGCGTGACTGTTTGGATTCCATTTATCACAACACATCCCCATAAGTTAGTAAAATTACAGTAATAGTCCAAGGCAATGTTTATTTGGCAAAAACATCCCCTTGGACTGGGGGGCTTGATGACGTATCCCTCCCGCGGTACGAAGGGGAATAGTTGCGCGCTATGATACGAAGGACCGTTCGTCACGAAGGCTTCCGCAGTAAGGAAGAAGATAAGAATTGTTCCCCTATAAAGTCGGGCCGGATTTTTTCTTATCTTGAAGGCCGGTAATTGTGGAAACGATACTCCTGGCCTTTATCATAAAAACCCTAGATCTTGGCTTGTTATCCAAGTCGAACTCCTCCTATAAAAGGAGGAGAAAAAGACCTTCAAAGGCATCATCATACAACCGCTCGTCTGCTCAGCATAATCATTCATGTTCATTATCATTCACTCACAATAAACTCGATCAAATAGATCAGAGCACATCACAACACAAGATCTTAATCGGTCACATAAATCAATCATACTTGATTGGCGTAAAGAGATCAACTCTACCTTTTGGGAATCGCCAACAAAACCCCAAAAACACCCATCATCCCCTTTTCTTAACCTAATCTCGGTTTTGTGTACAATCAGTCATCATTTTAAGTACAAAAAAATGTACTGCGTGTTTCAATTTTAAACGTATATCAATTTTAAACGTATATGAATGATGTAAATTTTTCTCCACCTAATCTCAAATAAAATATTTAAAAATTGATGATTTGAAACTTGAATAACTCAACAGTTTATGTCCAATTTCTAGACTTAATAACCAAGTCTCCTAATGCATGTATTAGTGTAAGAACTAAGAAGGTAATTAACATGAACATTAGTTTTTGATTTGACCATTTCTAAACCCAACATCCTTAATTAACATTTGTGTTCCTTATAAATACTTCATAACACCACCACAAGATAATATAACACAACAAATTCGTACTAATTAAACAACACTCTTGGTCACCAACTGTATACGTATACGGAGAAGATGAACACTATAAGCTGCTTGTCTCTCGTTCTTTTGCTCATTTTTTCGATCATCCCCAAATCTTCCGCTACAGATCTGTCACCAAGTTATTATGATCGAGTGTGCCCTGAAGCTCTACCGACCATCAAACGCGTCGTTGAGGATGCAATAGCACAAGAACGTCGCATGGGTGCTTCTTTGTTACGCCTTCATTTTCATGATTGTTTTGTTAACGTAAGTATTATTCACTACTTCTAGATACATACGAGTAATTAGCATTGAGATTCCCAATTCGTTGTTGTGTTGATTGCATATTTGCAATGCAAAATCATTACAAGTTTACTACCAAACAAGACCATATATAACATGCTAGGCAAAGGAAACTTTTGGTTTTCACCCAACTTTAACTTTGCTTATATAACATGCATGTACGTATATATAGGGATGTGATGCTTCCATTCTTTTGGATCAAACTTCAACGATCGATAGCGAGAAAAATGCAGCTCCAAATGCAAACTCAACTAGAGGATTTGAAGTTATTGACAGAATCAAGTCTGAGGTGGACAAAGTTTGCGGTCGTCCCATAGTATCTTGTGCTGATATCTTGACCGTCGCTGCTCGTGATTCTGTCGTTGCGGTAAGTATATATAATATTAATATATGTTTATATATAAACCTATAGGACATATACATAAAATCTTGAACGTAGATATGTTTGTATTAAGTTTGTTTAAACTTAATTGTGCTATGCATGGTATGTAGCTTGGTGGTCCTTCATGGAAAGTCAAACTAGGAAGAAAAGACTCGACCACAGCTAGCCGAACCACAGCTGAAGCCAACATCCCTGCACCGTTCATGGACTTACCAGCACTAATCTCAAACTTTAAAAACCAAGGGCTCGACGAGGAAGACCTAGTTGTTCTCTCGGGTGCACACACCCTCGGGTTTGCTCAGTGTAGAACCTTTAGGGATCGTATTACTGATGACACCAACATTGATCGAGCCTTTGCTAGCCACCTTCGAACCATTTGTCCACAAGTTGGGGGCGACTCAACGCTGGCACCACTTGACCCAACACCAAGCTCATTTGATGGGAGATACTTCAACAACTTGGTGAGTAAAAAAGGGCTTTTGACATCAGATCAAGCCTTGTTTAATGGTAATGATGGTGAAACTGATGAGCTTGTTGAGAAATACAATGAGAAACAACAAGAATTCTTTGAGGATTTTGCAAAGTCCATGATTAAAATGGGTGATATAAGTCCATTAACAGGAAATAGAGGTCAAGTTCGTTACAACTGCCGAAGGATTAATTAATTAAAATATTGGGCTGGATGGATGGCTTGATAATATGAAAGTTGTGAAATTTTGCCTTATTTCAAAATTTCAATTGTAAGTTTGTTATCTTATGTATTAATTGTATTGTTCGAAAGAGAATTATGAATAAGTGTTTATTTTTACTGTTGTGTATTCTCATTAAAATTATTTTCGTTAAAAATCCCACTGTTTGATTTAAATGTTTATCGTCGGTATATCAATGATGTGATTTCAACCTTTTATGATATGATATCAGTTAACGAAGGTATTTTTAATTATTTTAGTCTTTTACAAATATATCCAGTTAACTTTGTTTTAAGCCTCTTTTGAACTTGAAATTCTCTTTAGGTGACCTATTAACCCAGACCAAAGCCTTAAAAACAGAGAATCCAGTTTCTCCATTAGCTTGCAAAACCCATGTCGCAGAGAATTAGAATTCACAAATTCATATGCTTTTTCAAAATCAACTTTAAAAATTATCAACTCCTTTTTTCCCTCTTTTTTGGTCCATGCTACTATCTAACTAATCATTGATGAGCCCTCAAGGTTACTTTTCCCTTTAACAAAACTGACTAAGACGAGAAGACGATCTGATCCAAAACCGGTTTTCATCTGTTTGCAAGGACTTTCGAGACAACCTTGTTAATCGGCCCAATAAGGGATATTTGTCTAAATGTGTTTACCGAGGACGTGTCTTTCACTTTTCATTGTATTCACCTCCATATGCAACTTACTCTCTTCGTCGTTGAGACAACTATTTTCCGCCTTCAGCTTTAGTACAGTTACAACTTTCACCCCCTTCTGACACTCTTCATCTTTCAACAACACGAGCCTTTATTCCTCTAAGGAACGTTGCAATAACCACATCAATATACCCTTCCATTCCAATTGACCACTTTGAAACGGTACCAGCCTATAGTCAGTTGGTTGGGTCAAAAAGACCATACGGTAGTAATCTGGATAATTTGTAAAAGGGCATTCAATTTAGCATAATTAGCTAGCAGATTAAGACGGTTAATGTTGAATTTATAATCTCATTCTCATGAATTGCTTATCACTTATCATATAATGCTTTGTTATTATTTAGCTTATTGTATGATTAGTTGTGCAGGTAGGACTTGATATGTTAATACTTAAGAGAGAAGGGCTAAAGATGTCAAGTTGGGAGAAGATACAAGTACAAGGACTAAAAGTGTCTTTATGCCAAAGAGGGGTTGTATATATACTCT
Source organism: Erigeron breviscapus (assembly GCA_034093135.1). Classification (NCBI taxonomy): domain Eukaryota; kingdom Viridiplantae; phylum Streptophyta; class Magnoliopsida; order Asterales; family Asteraceae; genus Erigeron; species Erigeron breviscapus. The sequence continues at coordinate 232,559,102 of CM067167.1, read as the reverse complement.
TTTATGGTCAGATTAGGGTTATGTAGAAAAACTCTCGATTGTTTATTTTCACTCTCTCCTTGTTCGATATATATATATATACAAATATATATATATCTGCTTAATAATTGTAATAATAATCTAGGTTTTGATTATTGTTTGTAATAGAACATTCAACAAATAGTTGAGTGAATCATACTTGATTAGCAAGTGTGGTTTTGTGGTTGATTGATTCGAATCTATTTGAGAATAGATTAGAAGTTCTGGTTATAAATTGAGATTTATTATTTGTTCATGGTATCAGAGAGGCGTATGATCTTTCGATCACCGATCTGATTTGTCTGTTTGTTTCGTTTGAAGAAAAACCCTAATTTTTTAGAAAATTAGGGTTAGGGTTTCTGTGTGGTTTGATTGGGTGATTTCCGGTTTAATCTCCATTCTCTGAAGGTTTGGCGTATAGATCTGGTGATTTTTCTGGTTGTGCGTTCAAAACCCTAAATCAATTTAATAAATCAGGGTTTTCTGGATCAGATCTGAAATCTTCTTGGCCATGTTCTTCAATCGACTAAGTGAATCGATTGAAAAGTAGTTCTTGTCTTCCGCTGTTTCATCCTAAAGCACTGTTTGCATCCTTCTTCCTCTTTTATTAAAAGTTTTTTATCAGAATTGTTTTTTTACTTTCTCTCGTAAAAACATTCGTGTTAAACTTGACCTATCTCCTTGAGAGGTGTGGAATCCTGTCCCTGGCACGTTTGTGAGAGAAAGATATTTTACATATATATATATATTTTTTTTCGTTTAATATTGCTTGTTTTTTTACTGGTTGTTAATTGATATTAACTGTTAATTGTTTACTTGTGATTATTTGATTCTGTTTGCTAAATATGGATGATGATAATATTCGTGGCTTTGATTATGAGTCTGAAAATGGAAGTGATGATAGTGTCACTAGAATAAGTCAATTGGATTTAGGAAGTCCTTTACATTTGCATCCTAATGATTCTAGTACTTTGTCTATTGTGTCAATAAAATTAAAAGGTACTGAAAATTATCAAGTATGGAGTTGTGCTATGCTTCTTGCTTTAGAGGCTAAAAACAAAGTTGGTTTTATTGATGGTAGTTGCAGAAGATCTAATATAGATGAAGTTCTAGGGAAACAATGGGATAGATGTAATGCTGTGGTTATTTCTTGGATTCTGAATTCTATTTCTGAAGAGTTATATCTTGGTCAGATATTTTCTAGAAAAGCTTCTCTTATATGGCAAGAATTAAAAGAAACTTATGATAAAGTGGATGGTTCTGTGATTTTTAATTTACATCATAAGATTAACTCTTTATGTCAGAATGGTATGCCTTTATCTGATTATTATCATAAACTGAATGCTTTGTGGAAACAATTTGATGCTTTAGTTCAGTTACCTAGGTGTACTTGCCATGCTGCTCAAGATTTCTCTAAACATACTCAATTGATTAAACTGATGCAGTTCTTGATGGGTCTTGATGATGTTTAGAAGTAATATCTTAACTAGAGATCCTTTACCTGACTTAAAAACTGCATATTCTATTATATCTAGGGATGAGTCACATAGAGGGTTAACTGTTACTTCTAATGCCAAGTCACAATCTTCTGTTTTTGTGTCTAAGATTAATAATGCTAGAAATATGCCTTCTGTGAATAACTTTGCTAAGAATTCTAGAAATATTGGTTCATTAGCCTCTAAAGGTCCTTCTGTGATATGTGAAAATTGTGGGTTTAATGGTCATACTGTTGATAAGTGCTTCAAATTGATTGGATATCCTCCTGATTTTGGTAAAAGAAAGTCTGGAAATTTTCAGAATGGTCAAAAGAAATTTTCTAGTAATAATACTTCTACTTCTAGTACTACTAATTTTTCTGATGAGCAGCTGAGCAGAATTCTAAACTTGTTGAAAGATAGTTCTGAATCATCTCAAAATGTGAATGCCAACATGGCAGGTGTGTTATTCAATAAAAGTAAGATATTTCATAAATATTTTAATCAATTTTTTTGTTCAAATTCTAATATGAGACAAAAATTTGTGAAAAAGGGTTGGATCAATGATTCTGGAGCCAATCATCATATTACTCATTCTGATTCTAATCTTGTTGATGTTTTGGATGTTTCTGCTTTAAAAATCAAAGTTGGTCACCCAAATGGAACTTTTGCTTATGTTCAGAAAATTGGGAATTTACAATTAACTCCTTATTTGACTCTTTTTGATGTTCTTGTTGTTCCTGAATATTGTGTCAGCCTGTTATCTGTTCATAAAGTTGCTAAGCATAGTAAATATCTTATTGCTTTTGATGATACTATGTGCTATGTTATGGCTCAGGATTTGAATACAATGAAAGTTCTAGGGACTGGTAGACAAGAAGGTGGATTGTACTATATTGATGAATGTTTAGAAGGTATTGATAGAATGATTACTTGCAATGTGTCTAAAACTGTTTGGCATCATAGATTAGGTCATCCTTCTGAATCTGTTCTAAATAAACTTCAGTCTGATTTGCATTTTAAACAATGTAAAGATTTTGTTTGTGAAATTTGTCATCAGGCTAAACAAACTAGAGATGTTTTTCCTCAAAGTGATCATAAATCTACTGAATTAGGTCAACTTATACATTTAGATGTTTGGGGTCCTTATAGGATGACTAGCAGAGATGGTTATAGATATTTTTTAACTATTGTTGATGATTACACCAGAGCTGTCTGGGTATATTTGTTAAAATCTAAAGATGAAGTGTTTGAGAACACTGTTGTTTTTTATAACTTGTTAAAAAATCAGTTTAATAAAACCATTAAGACTTTAAGAAGTGACAATGGGACTGAATTTGTTAATAAATCTTTTACTAATTTTGTTGAGACAAATGGTATTGTGCATCAAACTTCTATTCCTCATACTCCTCAACAGAATGGGATAGTTGAAAGAAAACATAGACATATTCTTAATGTTGCTAGAGCTCTTTTGTTTCAAGGGGGTATTCCCTTAAATTTATGGACTGAGTGTGTTCTGACTGCTTGTTATATTATTAACAGATTACCTTCCTCTGTGCTAAATGGAAAAACTCCTTATGAGATGGTTTTTAATAAACCTCCTTTTTTCTCTCACTTAAGATCCTTTGGTTGCTTATGTTTTTCAAAAAATTTAAATGTCTTGGATAAATTTCAAAGCAGGTCTTCTAAATGTGTCTTAATTGGTTATTCTAATTCAAAAAAGGGATACAAACTTCTTTCTCTCAATGATAACAAAATATTTTTTTCTAGAGATGTTAAGTTTTTTGAAAACATTTTTCCTTTAAAACATAAACAACAAGTTAAAGATTCTGGACAAGTTTTAATTCAAGAAAACTTTTTTGATTTATATGAGCAGCCTTCTATTTCCAATGATGAAGTGAGAGGACATGAGGTAAGTGATGGTAGCAACCATTCTCATTCTGGCAGTGCTTCTTCTAGCTCTACTAATGAGAATCTGGATGCTGCTGCTAATGATTTGAATGAAAATAATTCTGAGGGTGATGATTATGTCATCAATAATGAAGATGCTCATATGCAGAATCAACAAATCAATGTTTTTCAAAATGAAAATGAAAATAACAATAATGTTGTTGATAATAATCCTGATCAGATTCTTAGAAGGTCTGAAAGAGTTTCTGTGTTTCCTGCTAACAAATATAAAGACTTTGTCATTAATAGTAGTGTTAAATATGGCATTGAAAAGTTTGTTTGTTATTCTAATTTACATCCAAATTGTGTTTCCTTTATTTCTGAGCTTAATAAAAGCACTGAACCTAATAGATATAGTGTTGCTTGTAAAGAAAAACATTGGGTAGATGCTATGAATCTTGAGATGGAAGCTCTTTATAGAAATAATACATGGGAATTAACTAATCTTCCTGAAGGAAGAGAACCAATTGGATGTAAGTGGATATATAAGATTAAGTATAAATCCAATGGTGAAATAGAAAGATATAAAGCTAGATTGGTTGCTAAGGGCTATAGTCAAAAGGAAGGTGTAGATTTTGATGAAACTTTTTCACCTGTAGTTAAGATTGTCACTGTTAGATGCTTAATAGGTTTAGCTGTTCAAAATAATTGGTGTTTATATCAACTTGATATAAATAATGCTTTCTTGTATGGTGACCTTGAAGAAACTGTGTATATGAAACTGCCTGAAGGTTTTTTTGACAAGAATGATACTAGAGTTTGCAAGTTAAATAAGTCTCTTTATGGCTTAAAACAAGCTCCTAGACAATGGAATGCTAAGCTTACTGAAGCTTTAATTGGTGATGGTTTTATGCAGAGTAAAAGTGATTACTCACTTTTTACTAAGACTGGTAATGATGTTTTTATTGCCTTGTTAGTATATGTTGATGATATTATTATTACTGGCAATAATGAGGTTGAAATTGATAAGTTTAAGTCTTATCTTAAAACCAAATTTCTGATAAAAGATTTGGGGAAGCTTAAATATTTTTTAGGCATTGAAGTTATTGACACTAATGATGGTTTATGTTTAAACCAAAGAAAATATTGCTTAGATCTTTTATCAGAATTTGGCCTTCTGGCTGGGAAGCCTGTCAGTGTACCTTTGAATCCTAATGTTCAATTGTCTAGTTGTGAGTCAATTGATGATCCTATTCTTGAAAATATAACAGAATATCAAAAGTTGATTGGGAAGCTTATTTATTTGACTCATACTAGGCCTGATATTGCATATACTATACATTGCTTAAGCCAGTTTATGCATAAACCTCTTGCTTCACATCTTAAAGTTGCACTTAGAGTATTGAGATACTTAAAAGGTGCACCTGGAAAAGGTATCTTGATCAGCAGGTTTGATTCTTTTAATCTAGAAGCTTATGTTGACTCTGACTGGGCAAAATGCATTTCAAGCAGGAGGTCAGTTACTGGTTACTTTGTTTATTTTTGTGGTTCTTTGGTCTCTTGGAAGAGTAAGAAACAAAACACTATATCTAAGTCATCTACTGAAGGTGAATATAGGGCAATGGCTTCTGTTACTTGTGAAATAATTTGGATTGTGAAAATCTTGCAGGATTTACAAGTTACTAATGTATTGCCTGTTAAATTGTTTTGTGACAATAAATCTGCAATTAAGATTGCTTCCAACCCTGTTTTCCATGAACGAACAAAGCATCTTGAAATTGATCTACATTTTGTTAGAGAAAAGATACTTGCTGGTGTTATTAAAACTGAGAAAATAGATTCTGCACTAAATGTTGCAGATATTCTAACTAAAGGGTTGGATACAAAAACTCATGAGATCATTTGTAAAAAGCTTAAGCTTGTTAACTTGTTTGAGAATAAGATTAAGGGGGGATGTTGAATTTATAATCTCATTCTCATGAATTGCTTATCACTTATCATATAATGCTTTGTTATTATTTAGCTTATTGTATGATTAGTTGTGCAGGTAGGACTTGATATGTTAATACTTAAGAGAGAAGGGCTAAAGATGTCAAGTTGGGAGAAGATACAAGTACAAGGACTAAAAGTGTCTTTATGCCAAAGAGGGGTTGTATATATACTCTTTTATGGTCAGATTAGGGTTATGTAGAAAAACTCTCGATTGTTTATTTTCACTCTCTCCTTGTTCGATATATATATATATACAAATATATATATATCTGCTTTATCTTTATTCGATATATATATATACAAATATATATATCTGCTTAATGATCTGTAATAATAATCTAGGTTTTTGATTATTGTTTGTAATAGAACATTCAACAAATAGTTGAGTGAATCATACTTGATTAGCAAGTGTGGTTTTGTGGTTGATTGATTCGAATCTATTTGAGAATAGATTAGAAGTTCTGGTTATAAATTGAGATTTATTATTTGTTCATGGTATCAGAGAGGCGTATGATCTTTCGATCACCGATCTGATTTGTCTGTTTGTTTCGTTTGAAGAAAAACCCTAATTTTTTAGAAAATTAGGGTTAGGGTTTCTGTGTGGTTTGATTGGGTGATTTCCGGTTTAATCTCCATTCTCTGAAGGTTTGGCGTATAGATCTGGTGATTTTTCTGGTTGTGCGTTCAAAACCCTAAATCAATTTAATAAATCAGGGTTTTCTGGATCAGATCTGAAATCTTCTTGGCCATGTTCTTCAATCGACTAAGTGAATCGATTGAAAAGTAGTTCTTGTCTTCCGCTGTTTCATCCTAAAGCACTGTTTGCATCCTTCTTCCTCTTTTATTAAAAGTTTTTTATCAGAATTGTTTTTTTACTTTCTCTCGTAAAAACATTCGTGTTAAACTTGACCTATCTCCTTGAGAGGTGTGGAATCCTGTCCCTGGCACGTTTGTGAGAGAAAGATATTTTACATATATATATATATTTTTTTCGTTTAATATTGCTTGTTTTTTTACTGGTTGTTAATTGATATTAACTGTTAATTGTTTACTTGTGATTATTTGATTCTGTTTGCTAAATATGGATGATGATAATATTCGTGGCTTTGATTATGAGTCTGAAAATGGAAGTGATGATAGTGTCACTAGAATAAGTCAATTGGATTTAGGAAGTCCTTTACATTTGCATCCTAATGATTCTAGTACTTTGTCTATTGTGTCAATAAAATTAAAAGGTACTGAAAATTATCAAGTATGGAGTTGTGCTATGCTTCTTGCTTTAGAGGCTAAAAATAAAGTTGGTTTTATTGATGGTAGTTGCAGAAGATCTAATATAGATGAAGTTCTAGGTAAACAATGGGATAGATGTAATGCTGTGGTTATTTCTTGGATTCTGAATTCTATTTCTGAAGAGTTGTATCTTGGTCAGATATTTTCTAGAAAAGCTTCTCTTATATGGCAAGAATTAAAAGAAACTTATGATAAAGTGGATGGTTCTGTGATTTTTAATTTACATCATAAGATTAACTCTTTATGTCAGAATGGTATGCCTTTATCTGATTATTATCATAAACTGAATGCTTTGTGGAAACAATTTGATGCTTTAGTTCAGTTACCTAGGTGTACTTGCCATGCTGCTCAAGATTTCTCTAAACATACTCAATTGATTAAACTGATGCAGTTCTTGATGGGTCTTGATGATGTTTAGAAGTAATATCTTAACTAGAGATCCTTTACCTGACTTAAAAACTGCATATTCTATTATATCTAGGGATGAGTCACATAGAGGGTTAACTGTTACTTCTAATGCCAAGTCACAATCTTCTGTTTTTGTGTCTAAGATTAATAATGCTAGAAATATGCCTTCTGTGAATAACTTTGCTAAGAATTCTAGAAATATTGGTTCATTAGCCTCTAAAGGTCCTTCTGTGATATGTGAAAATTGTGGGTTTAATGGTCATACTGTTGATAAGTGCTTCAAATTGATTGGATATCCTCCTGATTTTGGTAAAAGAAAGTCTGGAAATTTTCAGAATGGTCAAAAGAAATTTTCTAGTAATAATACTTCTACTTCTAGTACTACTAATTTTTCTGATGAGCAGCTGAGCAGAATTCTAAACTTGTTGAAAGATAGTTCTGAATCATCTCAAAATGTGAATGCCAACATGGCAGGTGTGTTATTCAATAAAAGTAAGATATTTCATAAATATTTTAATCAATTTTTTTGTTCAAATTCTAATATGAGACAAAAATTTGTGAAAAAGGGTTGGATCAATGATTCTGGAGCCAATCATCATATTACTCATTCTGATTCTAATCTTGTTGATGTTTTGGATGTTTCTGCTTTAAAAATCAAAGTTGGTCACCCAAATGGAACTTTTGCTTATGTTCAGAAAATTGGGAATTTACAATTAACTCCTTATTTGACTCTTTTTGATGTTCTTGTTGTTCCTGAATATTGTGTCAGTCTGTTATCTGTTCATAAAGTTGCTAAGCATAGTAAATATCTTATTGCTTTTGATGATACTATGTGCTATGTTATGGCTCAGGATTTGAATACAATGAAAGTTCTAGGGACTGGTAGACAAGAAGGTGGATTGTACTATATTGATGAATGTTTAGAAGGTATTGATAGAATGATTACTTGCAATGTGTCTAAAACTGTTTGGCATCATAGATTAGGTCATCCTTCTGAATCTGTTCTAAATAAACTTCAGTCTGATTTGCATTTTAAACAATGTAAAGATTTTGTTTGTGAAATTTGTCATCAGGCTAAACAAACTAGAGATGTTTTTCCTCAAAGTGATCATAAATCTACTGAATTAGGTCAACTTATACATTTAGATGTTTGGGGTCCTTATAGGATGACTAGCAGAGATGGTTATAGATATTTTTTAACTATTGTTGATGATTACACCAGAGCTGTCTGGGTATATTTGTTAAAATCTAAAGATGAAGTGTTTGAGAACACTGTTGTTTTTTATAACTTGTTAAAAAATCAGTTTAATAAAACCATTAAGACTTTAAGAAGTGACAATGGGACTGAATTTGTTAATAAATCTTTTACTAATTTTGTTGAGACAAATGGTATTGTGCATCAAACTTCTATTCCTCATACTCCTCAACAGAATGGGATAGTTGAAAGAAAACATAGACATATTCTTAATGTTGCTAGAGCTCTTTTGTTTCAAGGGGGTATTCCCTTAAATTTATGGACTGAGTGTGTTCTGACTGCTTGTTATATTATTAACAGATTACCTTCCTCTGTGCTAAATGGAAAAACTCCTTATGAGATGGTTTTTAATAAACCTCCTTTTTTCTCTCACTTAAGATCCTTTGGTTGCTTATGTTTTTCAAAAAATTTAAATGTCTTGGATAAATTTCAAAGCAGGTCTTCTAAATGTGTCTTAATTGGTTATTCTAATTCAAAAAGGGGATACAAACTTCTTTCTCTCAATGATAACAAAATTTTTTTTCTAGAGATGTTAAGTTTTTTGAAAACATTTTTCCTTTAAAACATAAACAACAAGTTAAAGATTCTGGACAAGTTTTAATTCAAGAAAACTTTTTTGATTTATATGAGCAGCCTTCTATTTCCAATGATGAAGTGAGAGGACATGAGGTAAGTGATGGTAGCAACCATTCTCATTCTGGCAGTGCTTCTTCTAGCTCTACTAATGAGAATCTGGATGCTGCTGCTAATGATTTGAATGAAAATAATTCTGAGGGTGATGATTATGTCATCAATAATGAAGATGCTCATATGCAGAATCAACAAATCAATGTTTTTCAAAATGAAAATGAAAATAACAATAATGTTGTTGATAATAATCCTGATCAGATTCTTAGAAGGTCTGAAAGAGTTTCTGTGTTTCCTGCTAACAAATATAAAGACTTTGTCATTAATAGTAGTGTTAAATATGGCATTGAAAAGTTTGTTTGTTATTCTAATTTACATCCAAATTGTGTTTCCTTTATTTCTGAGCTTAATAAAAGCACTGAACCTAATAGATATAGTGTTGCTTGTAAAGAAAAACATTGGGTAGATGCTATGAATCTTGAGATGGAAGCTCTTTATAGAAATAATACATGGGAATTAACTAATCTTCCTGAAGGAAGAGAACCAATTGGATGTAAGTGGATATATAAGATTAAGTATAAATCCAATGGTGAAATAGAAAGATATAAAGCTAGATTGGTTGCTAAGGGCTATAGTCAAAAGGAAGGTGTAGATTTTGATGAAACTTTTTCACCTGTAGTTAAGATTGTCACTGTTAGATGCTTAATAGGTTTAGCTGTTCAAAATAATTGGTGTTTATATCAACTTGATATAAATAATGCTTTCTTGTATGGTGACCTTGAAGAAACTGTGTATATGAAACTGCCTGAAGGTTTTTTTGACAAGAATGATACTAGAGTTTGCAAGTTAAATAAGTCTCTTTATGGCTTAAAACAAGCTCCTAGACAATGGAATGCTAAGCTTACTGAAGCTTTAATTGGTGATGGTTTTATGCAGAGTAAAAGTGATTACTCACTTTTTACTAAGACTGGTAATGATGTTTTTATTGCCTTGTTAGTATATGTTGATGATATTATTATTACTGGCAATAATGAGGTTGAAATTGATAAGTTTAAGTCTTATCTTAAAACCAAATTTCTGATAAAAGATTTGGGGAAGCTTAAATATTTTTTAGGCATTGAAGTTATTGACACTAATGATGGTTTATGTTTAAACCAAAGAAAATATTGCTTAGATCTTTTATCAGAATTTGGCCTTCTGGCTGGGAAGCCTGTCAGTGTACCTTTGAATCCTAATGTTCAATTGTCTAGTTGTGAGTCAATTGATGATCCTATTCTTGAAAATATAACAGAATATCAAAAGTTGATTGGGAAGCTTATTTATTTGACTCATACTAGGCCTGATATTGCATATACTATACATTGCTTAAGCCAGTTTATGCATAAACCTCTTGCTTCACATCTTAAAGTTGCACTTAGAGTATTGAGATACTTAAAAGGTGCACCTGGAAAAGGTATCTTGATCAGCAGGTTTGATTCTTTTAATCTAGAAGCTTATGTTGACTCTGACTGGGCAAAATGCATTTCAAGCAGGAGGTCAGTTACTGGTTACTTTGTTTATTTTTGTGGTTCTTTGGTCTCTTGGAAGAGTAAGAAACAAAACACTATATCTAAGTCATCTACTGAAGGTGAATATAGGGCAATGGCTTCTGTTACTTGTGAAATAATTTGGATTGTGAAAATCTTGCAGGATTTACAAGTTACTAATGTATTGCCTGTTAAATTGTTTTGTGACAATAAATCTGCAATTAAGATTGCTTCCAACCCTGTTTTCCATGAACGAACAAAGCATCTTGAAATTGATCTACATTTTGTTAGAGAAAAGATACTTGCTGGTGTTATTAAAACTGAGAAAATAGATTCTGCACTAAATGTTGCAGATATTCTAACTAAAGGGTTGGATACAAAAACTCATGAGATCATTTGTAAAAAGCTTAAGCTTGTTAACTTGTTTGAGAATAAGATTAAGGGGGGATGTTGAATTTATAATCTCATTCTCATGAATTGCTTATCACTTATCATATAATGCTTTGTTATTATTTAGCTTATTGTATGATTAGTTGTGCAGGTAGGACTTGATATGTTAATACTTAAGAGAGAAGGGCTAAAGATGTCAAGTTGGGAGAAGATACAAGTACAAGGACTAAAAGTGTCTTTATGCCAAAGAGGGGTTGTATATATACTCTTTTATGGTCAGATTAGGGTTATGTAGAAAAACTCTCGATTGTTTATTTTCACTCTCTCCTTGTTCGATATATATATATATATACAAATATATATATATCTGCTTAATAATTGTAATAATAATCTAGGTTTTGATTATTGTTTGTAATAGAACATTCAACAAATAGTTGAGTGAATCATACTTGATTAGCAAGTGTGGTTTTGTGGTTGATTGATTCGAATCTATTTGAGAATAGATTAGAAGTTCTGGTTATAAATTGAGATTTATTATTTGTTCAGTTAATCGCAAAAAAATTTAGAACAACCATTAACCAACACAAATTTAATAGATATGTTATGAAGTTCCTAAAAAGTATATTGTGTCTTTAATTCGCTTTTGCTACACACAATACCTTGACATATCGTAGACTTCTTTGATTGTGATATGAACGGAAATGATATTTAGTATCTTTTAGTTATTTACTAGTCTTCAGGCCCGTTCGATGGACGGGTAGTTTCAAAATATGTTTTATAGAATTCGTTTCTAGATGTTTTGAATTTTTATAATAACTCCAAAAGCTATAAACATATGAATGCTCAAAACGGACCATGAACATACAAAGTAGCAGTATGTGTCAAAAGCTTAAAACTTGGATACATACTTTGACAATTCCATGGCCCCTTAAAATTCCATGTCAAAGCCAGGTCATTGATATCTATTCGAGTGTTGTAAGAACTCCGAGTTCATCACTTCAAGGCCATACAGTTCATTATTCATATGAACTAACATGAACTCCTACTTGTCCTGCACAAGAAAACGATGAAATTTGACTTATTAAAGATAAACAAATAGGAGTATGAGATACTCGAACTCTTAAAAGTTAAAGTCAACTTGAAAAAAGATTTATGGTTTTTTAACCATCTTGATCCAGGAAAGAGGTAAAGTTTTGTGCCAAGCCCAAGAATTTCTCAAGGTTGCCTGGTTATCATTCCACCATGCTTTTGTTCGATCACCTGTTATATAAAAATAAAGAGAGAAGTTAGAAATAGATAACATATCTATCCATCCAGGGATAAGAAATGAAGCAAACACCATGGTTGCCAAACCATGGTCTAATATTGTTGTGTTTTATTTTATTTTTAGTAGTTCGTTAAAAATACAAAAGTTGTACTATATTAGCACTACAATATTAATCTAATTTTTTTAAAAAATCTCGGAGGCTGTATTCACACAAATATAGAGTTCAAGCGACTTTTGACCCATTTTCCTTTTCAACTTACGTTCTTCGCTTATGAAGGTTAAGATTACTATCTGTTCGTCCACATACTGGTGATTTAATAATGGTAAACAAACAACTCGTAAGCAAACGATGCTTGTAATACCTTCAACAAAGCCTGTCGCGTTTCTGATCTCAAGATGTCTCTTTTGTTTTGATCCTGTTTAGGCCATTGCTTTATAAACTTGATTTTTGAGAACCTTTATCCATGTGAGTGGTATTTTTGCAGGCGCGTCAAAACAGCCATGATAAAATGTCAAAACAACCATTACAGAATCAATGACATTTGCCCACTAATTTTACCCAGATTAACAATCAACACAATGCCCTCCTAAAAAAAGGCTAGATGCATAATCGTCTCAAATTAAGTATCCATCAAAAACCATATCATTTAAGCAAATTTAAGGGATCCCAAATAAGCTGAAAGTATCATTTAACAATCCCAAATAAAAATCCATCAATGTTTGGCATCAAAAAATATATTACAGTTATATCAAAATTATTGTGGTTGTGAATTCTTACCATGATGGATAAAGCAGAGCCAAATACTTCCCAAATACACTTCCGGTTGTTCACCTAAATATTGTTCATCCATATAGCAAATGAATTCAACCAAATATTGTTCACCTAAGTATTTCCTCCAACAAAATCTCGCGTGCATCATCTCCATCAACAACAACGATTTAGGGTTTTGTATGGTTTATATTTATGTATTCATAATCAAAGTAAACAAAATTGGATGGAGAACAAAGAATAATATGTGCAGCTGAATGTTCTGAAGAGGATTTGAATAAAGGATTAGATTGAATTGTGAGTAGAGGTTGAGGAAGAAGATTGAGGGAGGGGTGAAATTTTTTTCTGTTCTTTTTTTTTGGGTTCCAGATGTATTTTTAATTTTTTTTAATAAATAAAACGGGGAAAATAAAATAAAAGAGGGATGGGCAGGAATGTAGTCTCAAAAGGGGCTCTGGTGGCTTAAAATACTTCTTCAGCCTCCTGTTTTAGTATGGTATTAGATATTTAGAATCTTACGGTTCTTTTTTTTTTAGAGTAAATTACAATTTTCGTCCCTGTCGTGTAGGGATGTGCAAATGGCCCGACCCGGCCCGACCCGTGAAAACCAGGCCCGACTCGCGAACCGTAAGTGGATGAAAATCGGAACCGTGACCCGGGCCGTGATGGTTCGGTTCGGTTTGGGTTCGGGCGGGTCGCGAGTGGGTTACGGGTTTCCTTCACCTTTTTTTGATTTTTGGCTTGACCCGGCCCGACCCGCGCAACCGTGACCCGAAAATGCAACAAAAGCGTGACCCGTTAGCCCTTCGGGCGCGGGCCGGGCCGGTTCCGAGTCGGGTCACGGGTTTCGGTCCAAATGCTCATCCCTACTGTCGTGGGTTAAAAATTATCATTTTCATCCCTAGGTTTCATAAATTACTGTTTTAGTTCAAATAAGTTTGTCCCGTCAACGGTTTTTGGTCCAAATTCAAAACGAACGTTAACTTACCCATCACATGACCAGCACGTGATGGGTATTTTAGTCTTTTTCTACTCATATGGACCAAAACTGTAATTAACTCAATAAACCTCCCTTACCCTTTCCCATTCCCTGCCACTATACATACACATTTTCAGATCTTCAAAATTTATCATCAACAACAAAAATAAATACAAACATATAAATAAACAAAACAATGAATCTCTACCACTATTCACACAGATCGTGCCAATATTTATTTTCTTTATTCATTTCTTTTCATTTCCAATTTATGTTCATGTTTTTATGAACTACTAATTAAGTCAAAAGTAAAATCTCCACATATATGTATTTTATAAATTAGAATAATGATAATAATAATTCATGGGGATAACTTGGATGATGTTAACATTATTTTGGTTGGATGACGTTGCTCTCACAAACCATTAAAATCATGGGGGGCTTTTTGACATGTGTAGAAAATGATTTAAGTGAGTTTGTAAGAGCAACATCGTCTAACAAAGATGATGTTAACATCATAAATCATTTTCCCATAATTCATTACGTATTATTTAGCCCACATCTGTCAATCCACATATATGTATTTTATAAATATCTTAAAATACATTCACACATCATCATCATCTCACAGATTTATTCACACATCTCACAAACACAAAACCTAAAATTTATAATCTCTATGTATCAAACACTTTTTCTACACAAAATTCTATATACATATCACAAAATCAAAAGGCAAAATCCAAAATCAATGAAAACAACAACATATCTATATATACATACACGTTTTTCCGGCGGTGATACGGCGACATCACTGGTAATCTGGTAAACGTGATTAAGTATATGTATGTATGTATAGATCTGTGATTTTATTCTTTGAAATATGCAACAGAAAAGGCGGTGGTGGTGGCTTTTTCCGACGACAAATGCTTTTGTCGATAGATAGAACAGAAGCGGTGGTTGTGGTGGCTTTTTCCGGCGACGGAAAGTGGCGGTGATAGTTAGCCGGATCTTCGTGGTTAGCCTCCGATTTTTTATTTTTCTTGTTGTTGTTGCCATATTTTAGTTCATCTAGGTTTGTTGGTTTTTTGGTGGTTGCCTCCGATGTAGTAAAATACAGGGAAAAAAAGGTGGAATATATTGGATTTTGAAGATAAGAATGGGTGCCATGGAACTATTGTTGCCATGGCTATGGCAGTATGGCTGTGCTGATTTACTACTTTGTACGAGTATTATTTATTTGGTTATTTATTGACTATTTTTCATATAATTTTTAAAAAGGATTTCTTGGGGAAGATGGATGAAAATATTACACAAAGTGAATGAAAATGAATTGCTTAATGCTCGTGAGTCGTGATTGATGTAGTCACTCGGATTATTTTTTCTTGGAGATGCAGTGGTTCAAAAGATAGAACCATTCATTTCCCATGTCTCTTCCTATCTTCAAGATTTATAAAGTGAAACATTTAGATCTATAAATTGAATATAGATATCAATTGATACAGATACATATAGATACATAGATTGATGTATAGATTTGAGTTAATTACACTTTTGGTCTCTATTGATTGATACAGATAGATATAGATACAAAGATTGATATATAGATTTGAGTTAATTACATTTTTGGTCCCTGTAAAGTTGGCACGTTTTGCAGTTTTCGTCCCTTAAGTGAAAAAATTACAATTTTGACCTTAAAGTTGGCTGATTTTTGCAATTGAAGTCCTTAGCCCACACGGTGTGAAAAATAAGACGTTAACCCGAGCTCGTGCGATTCACGTGAGGGCATATATGTCTTTTCGCTGATCCACTAACTTTTTTATTATCTATTTGATTATTATTATCACTCTTATTATCGATATATATATATATATCCCCCTCCCCCTTTTCTATCAAAACACACACATATACAGACGCATACATACATTCACACATCTTCCCCCTTTCTAATCCACCAAAACGTTAACGGCCTTTTCCATGGCTATGCGTTGCTATTGCGGTTTATTAACAGGTATACGTTGCTCGTGGACCGACAATAACCCTGGAAGAAGGTTCTTCTGCTGTGAACAAGTAAGTGTGAAAAACCCTAAATTTTTATTTTTTTAATAAATAAAGAAAAATGGGTGTATGGTGTGGATTATCTTCATGTAAAATCATAGTTTAGCAGGCTGCAAGTTGTGGGTTCTTTGCATGGGCTGACCCACCCATGTGTCGACGATCGATGGATATCATTCCAGGACTACTAAGGGGCAGGAACAAAATTGAAGCAAAATTGGAAAAAAAAGAAAAAGAAGTGCAAAGATTGAAGAGGTCATTGATCTTCAGTTGTTGTGCAAAAAGAACTAGGTTCATAGAAGTTTATGTTGAACATGGTAAAAGTACTTTGAATGAACCCAGAACCCCAATTCATACTGGTGGTATAGTGTGTTATCAAGGTGAGTCAAGTAGAAAGTTGTTTGAGCAAAATGATGATTTAGTTGAGGGTAATGGGGATGATTTGGAGGGTAATGGCAGTAAAGGTAAATGTATTGCTAATGAAACAAATGAACCAACAATAGAAGAGGTGTTTAATGTAGACATGAGTGACAAGGTGCATGATGTAGAAGTTGATATGTCTCACTTTAAAGGGAAGTTTGAAAGGTATGATGTGAATTGGGTTGGGAAAGGAGTGGAGTCTGCTGTTGGTGAGCTACATGTGGGTGAGGAGGTTCTAGGTATAGATTTTGATGAGTATGATAGTGGTGTGGGTTCTGGTGATGATGAGGTAATAAGGAAGCAGAAAATAAGAAACTTGAAATTAGAGCATAATTCAACAAGTGAGAGATTTATCAAACCTCCTTTTTACCTTGGACAGTCTTTTAAAGATAGAAATGAAATAAAAACCTTGCTGAAGAATCATGTAGTTGAGAGTAAAAGGGATATCAAGATAGTTAAGAATGACAAAGAGAGGTTTAGAGCTAGGTGTCATGGTGTGATTCCTGCATTGGTTAATAGGGCTGGCAAATTACAAGTGAGAAGGAAGGGGGTGAAGGGTTCAACAGAAGAGGGGGTGAAGGGTTCAAAAGAAGAGGGGGTCAAGGGTTCAACAGAAGAGGGGGTCAAGGGTTCACCAGAAGGGGAGACAAGTAAGGAAACCAAAGTTAAAAACCTCACATGTCCATGGACCCTACTTGTCTCCAAACCAGAAAACGATGTAAAATGGGTGGTTAGAACTATGATTGAGGAACACAATTGCCTAAGAACTAGAGATCTCCCACAAGCCAATTCTACCTTTTTATCAGAGCATGTGAGTGACATAGTTAGGTTAAATCCTGAAATTTCTGGTGAAGCACTTCAAGATCTGTTACAACAAAAATTTCAAATTAGTATTAGTAAGATGTCAGCATACAGAGCTAAAGAAAAGGCACAGAAGAAATTGAGGGGGGATTTTCATGAGCAGTATGGTTTGTTAAGGGATTACATTATGGAACTCAAAGAAAAGAATCCAAATACAACTGTCAAGTTAGCATTTGCATATCAATCTGTGAATCCTGCTTCAACAACTAGGGTGTTTCAGAGGATTTATGTTTGTCTGGGGGCATTAAAACAAGGATTCAGGGAATTAGGAAGGGAAATAATAGGGTTGGATGGGGCATTCATGAAAGGTCCATATCCTGGTCAGCTTTTGACTGCAGTTAGTGTGGATGGAAACAATGGGATATACCCTGTGGCATATGCACTTGTTGAAAGTGAATGCAGAAATTCATGGGAATGGTTCTTAGAATGTCTTGGAGATGATTTGGGGTTGCCACATAATGCCAATTTCACCTTCATTTCTGATAGACAGAAGGTATATTATTTCCAATTTCATTAATTAATTTATTGCTTGTGTTTTATTTATTAATTTATCATCTATTGGTTATTGTTATAGGGGATCCTGCAAGCTGTCCACAATTTGTTCCCTAGTGCTGAACACAGATTCTGTTTGAAGCATATCCATGAGAATTTGAAGACAAGGTTCAGAGGATGTGGATTCAGGGATCATCTCTGGTTTGCAGCAACCAGGACAACAGTTGTGGAATTTGAGAGGGCAATGGAGGAAATAAGGCAACAAGATACAACAGTTTATGAGTGGTTAAGAGCAATTCCACCACAGTCATGGGCAAGAGCTCACTTCTCAGGTATGCAAGTTAGGGTTTGCACTATCTTAATGGTATATTTATATACACAACTATGCATGTTAACCTAATTATACTTGATAAGTCATAATTAGGGTATACAATATCTTATTGCTATTTATATACACAGGTAGAGCAAAATGTGATATACTTTTGAACAACATATGTGAGTCATTCAACAGTAAGCTTGTCAAAGGTAGAGACAAACCTATTATCAGTTGTTTAGAGTTTGTTAGGGAATACTTAATGAAAAGGATAGCTGTGGTACAAGGAGTGATAGATGTTTCTAAGGGTCCACTTACCCCAACTGCAACCCAAATTCTTGAGGTAAATAAGGAAGCAGCTGAAAGGTACACAGTCATTTTTAATGGGACAGATAAGTATCAAGTGACAGGCCCATGGAATGATCAATGTGTGGTCCATATGGGTGAAAGAACATGTTCTTGTAGGAAGTGGGATTTGACAGGCATACCTTGTAAGCATGCAGTGGCAACCATGAACAACATGCACAAGTATGGGTTTGATGTAGGAATACCTGAGGACTGGGTGCACACTGCATACACTCTTCAGACTTGGAATCAAGTGTATTCAAACAAGATTGAACCCATTGTTGGTGCAACTTACTGGCATGTTAGTGACTCCTCAATAAAAATATTGCCTCCTTACCACCACACTCAAGTTGGGAGGCCAAAAAAGAAGAGAAAGAGAGGGGCATTTGAGAATAACCAACCAATTGTGAACAACTGTAAGCTGTCCAAGAAAGGAAGAAGCATCACTTGTGGTAAATGCAAACAGAAGGGTCATAATGCCAGGAATTGCAAAGGCCAAACAGAGAATGCAAGTCAACCAAGGTATCCTCTAATTATGTCTATATATTGTTCAAATTATGCAATTGTTCTAATCCTGTATTTTTGTTTCCTAAAGGGCAAGAGATAGTCAACCAAGAGCTAGTCAATCAACTGATCCACATCAAACAAGTCAAGCAAGACAACCAAGTCAACCAAGGTATGTATAATTCTCTAATTATGTGTTAATATGGTTTGCTAGTATGAAATTGTTCTAATCCTCTATATTTATTACAAAGGGCGAAACCTACTCACCAAAGTCAACCAAATCAAGCAAATCAAGCGTCTGAGCCTACACACTCAAGGCATATGAGTCAACCCTCTGAGCCTACCCATTCAAGTCAGCCCATCAGTCCAACAAGAAGAAACCAGACTGAATCATCTAGGGGTCCAAGACCAGTTGTTAGCCCAGCAGGAAAGAGGTTCATGGTCACATCTAAATTTTCAGGGAAGAAAGCATAAAAATTGGCAGCCAAGTGAAGTTGAATATTACCAAGACATGTTTTGTGTTAATGCACTTTCTATTATGTATGCACTTTCTATTATGGTAGTTTATGTACTTGATAAAACATGGTTATGTGTTGTGTGAAATTAGGGTTATGTTGTATGAAACATGGTTATGAACTTGCAGCCTGTATATTGCTTTTAAAAGCATGATTTTGGAAATTGGAATGAAACAGGTTGTTATTTGGTATATTTCCTCTTATATATATGCATAATTTAGGAGTTTTTTTTACCAGGTATGACTTTTGAAGTCAAACTGCATATTTTTACCAGGATACACTTTTAAAGTCAAACTGCTTATTTTTACTCAAAATATGCATATGAAACTGAATTGCTTCTGCATATGTTATGCATTGCTTCTGCTTATTTTTACTCATATAAAACTGCATAATTAGACACAATATTTTGAACAAACTACATTCCAAACAAACTACATTCCATTCATCAAAAGAGCTCGATTACATTGCTTGGAAACTACATTACACAAATTACACAACATACATTCAAAAAAAACACAACATACAACATTGCACATACTACATTAGATTATAGCCTGCCCAAAAGAGTATCAATCATTTTGACTTATGGAAGTCAATCTTTGCACTTCTTCAACAACAATGAAATTACCAAACCAGAAACACAACAACTGAAGATCAATGACCTCTTCAATCTTTGCACTTCTTTTTCTTTTTTTTCCAATTTTGCTTCAATTTTGTTCCTGCCCCTTAGTAGTCCTGGAATGATATCCATCGATCGTCGACACATGGGTGGGTCAGCCCATGCAAAGAACCCACAACTTGCAGCCTGCTAAACTATGATTTTACATGAAGATAATCCACACCATACACCCATTTTTCTTTATTTATTAAAAAAATAAAAATTTAGGGTTTTTCACACTTACTTGTTCACAGCAGAAGAACCTTCTTCCAGGGTTATTGTCGGTCCACGAGCAACGTATACCTGTTAATAAACCGCAATAGCAACGCATAGCCATGGAAAAGGCCGTTAACGTTTTGGTGGATTAGAAAGGGGGAAGATGTGTGAATGTATGTATGCGTCTGTATATGTGTGTGTTTTGATAGAAAAGGGGGAGGGGGATATATATATATATATCGATAATAAGAGTGATAATAATAATCAAATAGATAATAAAAAAGTTAGTGGATCAGCGAAAAGACATATATGCCCTCACGTGAATCGCACGAGCTCGGGTTAACGTCTTATTTTTCACACCGTGTGGGCTAAGGACTTCAATTGCAAAAATCAGCCAACTTTAAGGTCAAAATTGTAATTTTTTCACTTAAGGGACGAAAACTGCAAAACGTGCCAACTTTAGGGACGAAAAATGTAATTTACAAAGATTGATATATAGATTTGAGTTAATTACATTTTTGGTCCCTGTATAATGAATAGACTAAAATACCCATCACGTGCAGATCACGTGATGGGTGTTTAACGTCCGTTTCGAAGAATTGGACCAAAAGCGATGACGGAGCAAAGTTTTTGGACCAAAATAGTAATATATGAAAGGTAAGGATGAAAACGATAATTTTTAACCCTCAACAGGGACCAAAAGTGTAATTAACTCTTTTTTTATAGAGATGCCAACTTCAGATATCCATGATCATTGTTTCCCAAAAATTCCATACAAAAACAACAAATTGTTATAGCCGAGAGATCTGCATATTAGTAGTACCCACCTTTGATAGCAATGAAAGATCTGTTCAAGCTTCAGATATCTAACAAGTCTCTCAATCAATTGCATACAATGAAAGATCTGTTCAAGCTTCAGATATCTAACAAGTCTCTCAATCAATTGCATACAATGTGGGTTGCATTATTTTACATAATCATAGCTAAACAATATATTTGTAGTTTTATAGACCATGGTTGGACAATGGACCTTAAGCTAATAAGGATCAGATAATCTATTAGAAGTCAGAAATGACGATCCAAAAAGATAAAACATGTTGCTAAGTTAGAAGAAAACATGGCACAATCAGATCACTTTTCAAGAAAATACGGCATGTATGAGATATGAATCAAACCAATACGCATGAGCACATTATACTAGATAGCAAGCAGCAAAAAAAAGTAACTAGATAACATAATCTCCAAATCTGAAACTTTCAGCACAGGTCTTATCAAAATCAAGCAGGGAAATAAAAACATCCGATATTTAAATTGAAGACTACACAGCTTAGAGCTGGTATTTTTGTAAAAACATCCCTCTTACTGAAAAGATTAAACTTCTTTCTCCTAGTAGCGTCCAATGCCCCAAACTCTTACAACTCCATCAGTGTACCCACTGAATAGAGTGCTTCCATCGGCACTCCAGCTCAAGCTTGTGCAGTAGATCACCTGCATTGTCAAATTGCAAACTACCCGTAAGTCCCATGTAAAAAGGGTTGTATGCAAGTGGTCGGTTCACAGCGTAGAAAAGTTCTCAGCACAAAGTATACATTAAATAAATCCAGTAGCCATTTCAAACTTATCCTACTAATTGAATATCTCAATTCAGGGATTGTTTTATATCTAAAAGATCTTAAGACAAAGTTTGAAGGTAACAAGTCAAATAGGTAAAAAAAATAAACATTTAAATTATACTTTTAACTTAGGCAAATACTAACCCAACTCAGCACAACCAGGCCTACTTGTCACACATCTCTAAACCATTGCACTATTTATTTAAGGAGTTCAAGTGGCATCAAAATCATCCAGTAATCCCAATGATACAAGTAATCCTACTTGATATAAATAAGCACAATAGATTTTTTTTCCTTTAGGGGGGCGTAGAAAAGCACAAGTTATATGCCCACATTGTAAACAAATTAACCGGCCAGATTAAACACGTATAAAAGTTTGATAGCTAGCAGTTTGTCATTGATATTAACTCATTACTCTTTTCTTATTTCTTCAAGCAAATACCAAATTGAATATCATTGAAAAAAATAAACCTTACCTGAAAATTACACATTGCATACAACATTGTGGCGGATCAAATAAGGGTAAAATCATATAGAAGCACAAAACCATAAACAAATATAAAATAGTACCATTTAACTGCGGATGGTAGCAGTAATAAAATCAAATACAGGTATCAAAATGTAGTAAAGTCTATAAAATAAAATGACACAAATAACGTCATAACAATAATGATACAATTATACAATACCAACATTATATAGTTCAAATCAGAACTTCATTTCATCACTCAACAAATCATCAACTACAAGATTGCTACAAATATCGCAATTAAGCATTGACAACATATATCATCACACTATCAAGTATTAAAACTACGATTCTGTTCAAAATAAAAATTAACATTCCCTTCAAATTATTTTAGCTTCATCTAATTAAAACAAACAATCATGCTTAACTTGTTCCCCTTCTCAAAAATACAACACCATAGAATTTAACCTTTCTCAAAAAAACAACACCATAGAGTTTAACCTTCACAATTACATTTTTTTGAAAGTAAATAATGTGAAATCAAGTAATACAAATTGAAATCAAGTCCTTAGATCACATACTAATTTGACATCTGTATTTGTAAAGACTCGAGAAATATAACAAAACCAACAAACAATCGTACTTAACTTTTGCCCTTTCTCAAAAAACAACAGAGTTTAACCTCAACGGCAACATTTTTTTAAAGAAAACAATATGAAACCAAATTACACAATTCGAAATCATGTCCTTAACAAATTCAATATCCCTATTTGTAATCATTTAAGATATATAACAAAAAACAAACAATTGAATCCAAATAAAACAAAAAAACATACATATATACATATATAAATTCTATACGACTTCAAAAATTTCAACAATTTTCTAGAAATACAAACCCTTCTTCAAATGCTTCAAACATTACAAATTTACAATGAATAAAAAAACTTTATAAAACTAAATACACCCTAAAATACGTTTGAAGAACCTCCAAATACTTAACTATCCACCAAAACCACTATAACTTATCATCCTTATTTAGCCAACATAAAAAATAAACCAAAATAAATCCAAAAACATACACATACATAATACACAAATTGACCCACACCTTATCCACACAAACCTAACAAACACATACATAATTCATACAAAACTAAGAATCACATATAAATATCAATGTATGCATAAACATAATTAATAGAAACCTAAGAAACACAAAAACAAATATAAATATATAAAACTGTATATACATGCATATAAACATATATATATATATATATATATATATATATATATACATGATGAAGTAAAAAATTAGCCTTCAATCTATAACTTAAGATTCAATTAACACTTAATTAGCTAAAAATAAAAAAACTGTATATACATGCATATAAACATATATATATATAATGAGTAAAAAAGGGAAAGAAATGGACCTTGTTTTTGCCAGCATTAGTTTGAGTAGCAGAACCATCAACAGCCATCTCACTTTCCGTCTTCAAATCAACTTTCAAATCAACCACAATACTCTTTGACTCCAAATCCCAAATCTTGATACTATTCTCAGTAGCAGCACACAACCAATACCTATTTGGACTAAAACACAATGCATGTATTATACTCCCACTTTCCAAACTATACAGCCTTTTTCCTTCACTCAAATCCCACAGTAAAATCATTCCATCTTTACCCCCACTGGCACACAATGACCCATCTGGACTCACCGCCACAGTATTCACATACCCACCATGGCCTGCCAAAGTTGACCTCAACTTACAGTTGGTCAAATTCCAGATTTTGACTGTTTTGTCCCATGAAGCTGAAACAATAGTGGGCTGTAATGTGTTTGGGCTAAACCTAACACAACTGACCCAATCATTATGGGCCTCACCATCTTGGATTGTGTACTTGCATTCACCTAGAGTATTCCAGAGTTTGATCGAACGGTCACGAGACGCTGAAACGATCTGACGGTTGTCAATTGAGAACGCGACGGATAAGACGTCTTTTGAGTGACCGACGAAACGACGAGCGGTGGTTCCGGCGTTGAGATCCCAAAGACGGAGCTCGCCGTCCCATGAACCGGATAAAGCGAACTGACCGTCGGAGGAAAGAACGACGTCTTGGACGAAGTGAGAGTGACCGGTGAGACGACGTTGAGCGACGCCGTAGGTTTTGTCTTCTTTTGTTAGACGCCAGACGATGATGGATTTGTCGCGGGAAGAAGTGACAATCATGTCGGAGTTGTCGATTGGGCAGGCGATGGCGGTGACCCAGTCGGTGTGGGCTCGCATCGTGCCGCGCAGGATGAGTGAGTCTGCCATGGTGGTTTTTTGGTAAAAGCGGCTGAGAGGTTTTTTGGAGGAGATGGAAATGAAATTATGAGGGTGTGAAGAAACCCTAGTTTGTGAAATGGGGAATATATAGTGGGCTTTTTAGGGTTTCTTGATACACTGGCCCGTTTAGGTTTGGGTTATTGGACGGATATATATGATCGGCCCTTTTCGTTTGATACATACAGGGTGTGTTTGACAAAACTAGCTGGTAGCTGTTGGCTGGAAGCTGGTGGCTTGTAGCTGTAAGCTGTAAAGCTGTAGCTGAAACTTTTGAAGTATATTTAGATGTTTGGCAAAGTAGATGGAACTTTTATTATAGTGTATAAAATTACAAAATTATACATTAAAAAACATTGAAATTTTAATTAAATACATATACACTTTGCTCTCCATTTTCTATTTTATATTTATAGAAAGCAAGGACATCTTTTAGATAACCACACAGAAATACAATCACACAAGTACAATCCCCAAATTAAAATGAAAAAATATTAATGTTCAAAAAAATAAAATATTACTGTACTATAAAGAAGCAATAGCATCACCAAAAGTTTACATAGACGCAGGAATGCATGAAGACAATACACCACGTGGTATCACTACCATCCAATACAATTCATATCAAGAAAAAAATCAATAGAAATTAGTTGCTGAAGTGAGAGGAACGATCAGAGGAAAATAATTGAAGGGCATTAAAGTAATATGACACTCTAAAAGCTACAACTTGCTTTGAAACGCTTGAATAGGTAGCGTTAAGCTTTAGAGCTTTTAGCTTCAAATTAAAAGCTTTAAGTTCGTCTAACCAAACGAGACTTTTTATGTAACATGAGCTTTTTCTTAAAAGCTTGAAGCTTGAAGCTTCTAAAAGCTCCTAAAAGCTTGCTGACAAACATACCCATAATATAACACCTAAGTCTAGAAATTGAACTTGAAGCTTGATTGAAGCTTGAAGCTTGAAGCTTGAAGCTTGAAGCTTGAAGCTTGAAGCTTGAAGCTTGAAGCTTGAAGCTTGAAGCTTGAAGCTTGAAGCTTGAAGCTTGAAGCTTGAAGCTTGAAGCTTGAAGCTTGAAGCTTGAAGCTTGAAGCTTGAAGCTTGAAGCTTGAAGCTTGAAGCTTGAAGCTTGAAGCTTGAAGCTTGAAGCTTGAAGCTTGAAGCTTGAAGCTTGAAGCTTGAAGCTTGAAGCTTGAAGCTTGAAGCTTGAAGCTTGAAGCTTGAAGCTTGAAGCTTGAAGCTTGAAGCTTGAAGCTTGAAGCTTGAAGCTTGAAGCTTGAAGCTTGAAGCTTGAAGCTTGAAGCTTGAAGCTTGAAGCTTGAAGCTTGAAGCTTGAAGCTTGAAGCTTGAAGCTTGAAGCTTGAAGCTTGAAGCTTGAAGCTTGAAGCTTGAAGCTTGAAGCTTGAAGCTTGAAGCTTGAAGCTTGAAGCTTGAAGCTTGAAGCTTGAAGCTTGAAGCTTGAAGCTTGAAGCTTGAAGCTTGAAGCTTGAAGCTTGAAGCTTGAAGCTTGAAGCTTGAAGCTTGAAGCTTGAAGCTTGAAGCTTGAAGCTTGAAGCTTGAAGCTTGAAGCTTGAAGCTTGAAGCTTGAAGCTTGAAGCTTGAAGCTTGAAGCTTGAAGCTTGAAGCTTGAAGCTTGAAGCTTGAAGCTTGAAGCTTGAAGCTTGAAGCTTGAAGCTTGAAGCTTGAAGCTTGAAGCTTGAAGCTTGAAGCTTGAAGCTTGAAGCTTGAAGCTTGAAGCTTGAAGCTTGAAGCTTGAAGCTTGAAGCTTGAAGCTTGAAGCTTGAAGCTTGAAGCTTGAAGCTTGAAGCTTGAAGCTTGAAGCTTGAAGCTTGAAGCTTGAAGCTTGAAGCTTGAAGCTTGAAGCTTGAAGCTTGAAGCTTGAAGCTTGAAGCTTGAAGCTTGAAGCTTGAAGCTTGAAGCTTGAAGCTTGAAGCTTGAAGCTTGAAGCTTGAAGCTTGAAGCTTGAAGCTTGAAGCTTGAAGCTTGAAGTTAAAAGCTTGAAGCTTTAACCAACAAGTTGTAACATGAGCTTTTTCTTAAAAGCTTGAAACTTGAAGCTTCTAAAAGCTCCTAAAAGCTTGCTGACAAACATACCCATAATATAACACCTAAGTCTAGAAATACACTTTGCATCTTGATTTGTTTAGCGAAGAATGACGATTAGATTAGACATCGCCAAAAAAAAAAAAAAAAAAAAAAAAAAAAAAAAAAAAAAAAAAAAAAAAAAAAAAAAAAAAAAAAAAAAAAAAAAAAAAAAAAAAAAAAAAAAAAAAAAAAAAAAAAAAAAAAAAAAAAAAAAAAAAAAAAAAAAAAAAAAAAAAAAAAAAAAAAAAAAAAAAAAAAAAAAAAAAAAAAAAAAAAAAAAAAAAAAAAAAAAAAAAAAAAAAAAAAAAAAAAAAAAAAAAAAAAAAAAAAAAAAAAAAAAAAAAAAAAAAAAAAAAAAAAAAAAAAAAAAAAAAAAAAAAAAAAAAAAAAAAAAAAAAAAAAAAAAAAAAAAAAAAAAAAAAAAAAAAAAAAAAAAAAAAAAAAAAAAAAAAAAAAAAAAAAAAAAAAAAAAAAAAAAAAAAAAAAAAAAAAAAAAAAAAAAAAAAAAAAAAAAAATTTCACAAAACGTATTACATAGTATTGTATAGTATGGTAGTATAAAGTGTGTTTGATGGTATACGGATTATATTTTTTTCAATATTAAACACTTGTAATTTTTATCAATAAAACTAAAAACCATTCAAACTATAACTACCGTTATTGTTTATTGTTTTGTTAACGTTGATATAATATGAACAAGATTTTAATGTGTCATTTGAGTAATAAAATTGATTAGGAACAAGTAGTACTATTGAAATAATAAAACGATGACTTAAGTAAAGTGCTAATGTGGTCTTGAAATGTAAATGTAAATCACTAAACGAAAATGGATCGGTGTTTACATTAATAAGCAAAAACGACTCTTTAGCTTTACATTAGACCCGTAATAATAAACAAAACACGCAAAGTTCCGTACGACTCTTAGCTTACCGGCCTTACCCCATACAAGGTGTAATGCTGGGCCGGGTCGATAGTCCTTGTATGGCCCTAGTACTAGTTCAAGGGTTGGTCAAAGAAAAATTAGTGTTTGGACTAATAAGAAAAAGGCTAGTCTTTGGATATGAATTTCTCTCA
This sequence comes from Erigeron breviscapus, assembly GCA_034093135.1. Classification (NCBI taxonomy): domain Eukaryota; kingdom Viridiplantae; phylum Streptophyta; class Magnoliopsida; order Asterales; family Asteraceae; genus Erigeron; species Erigeron breviscapus. Next base: position 232,531,265 of record CM067167.1, on the reverse strand, counting down.
TGATTATGCTTAAAATTATAATGTAGTGCTTAAAATCTTTTAGGGCAATACCAATATCCCCATGTATACCGGTCAACTCAGCAATACGTCTATGAATTGTTCTAACATATTAGACAACATATTAAACTTATTTTGTGTAACATCCCGAACTTTCCATGTTTGACTTGTTGACTTGTCCGTTAGTTAACGTTAGGTTTCGTCAAGTTTATGTGCCTTAATTGGATTATGTGATTAAATGCTTAGGTGTTTAATATGTTGTGACTAATGTGAGTAGAACAAAAGTAATTAAAAGTAAAGTTATGAAAGTCAAGTGCTTGTTAGGTTGTTAAGTGTCCTGGTTAGTAAGTTAAGCTTAGAATGCGATGTTTAAGAAGTTAAGGGACTTAAGATGACAAAAGGAAAGTGATGGCCAGGGGTTTAAGGGTTAATTAGGCTTCCCTAATTCTCATAATCTGCATCTTACGTATGTGTGAGAGCCCCAAGCCGCCCCTCCCTCTCTTCCAAAGCAAATTCCCTCCAAAACCCTTCGTTTCTTGGTGTTTGATTGAAGTTTGATCAAGATCTTTCGTCCTTGAATTATATACAGGTAATATGTGACACTTAAGTATGAAATGTCTAGTTCACTAGATACACGTAAGAAATGTTATGAGTTGTGCACGTTAGTGAGATTAAACACTAAAGTAGATGTGGGATCAATTAGGTAATGAATATACCTAATGTTAAAGTAAATGTGAAACGTGGGAAACCGTTCTAGCCTTAGTGTTAGTGCGTAAAAAGTAAAGTAAAGATGAATAAGTGATTAGTTTAGGTGAAAGTGTAGCCTAAGCTAATAAAGATAAGAAGTCTCGAGCATAAGTATAAAGTTGTGTTAAGCTTAACCCGTGCTAGTTGAAAAGCTAGTGCGTACGTGGTCGCTTGAGTGGCTCTTTGCGGAATAGTTACGTTGATCTAGTATTTCCGGGTGGAGTGACTAACCACCAATGTTAAAAGCATGACGGGATACTATGGAAATGGCATTGCCTTTCCTAAAAGTTAAGACGTGAGAAATCGTGCTAGTTGTAAAGCTAGTGCGTAATATGTAAGTTGTAAGAATAAGTTGATTATAAGAATATGTTGATAAAGATGTAAGACGCGAGAATAAGTTGATTAAGATAAGATGTAAAGATGTGATTCGTGAGAATAAGTTGATCAAGATAATAATAAGATATGTTGATAAGTATGATATATCGTTGGATAGGCACAATTAGGAGTAAATACTCTACATGTGTTATACGTATATGTGTGATATGTTTATGTGAGATATGTAAGACGTGACATGTTGATTAAGTTGTATGTATATGTTGATATGATATGTAATGTGATCATGTTTTGATATATAAAATACGAAGAAGTTTTATGAAAGTAAAATGAAGAAACGTTTTGTTAAAATGTGTGTATCTTACTTAGCAAATTTATTAGCTAACACTTGCTTTTATGAAATCGTTGTGTCTTCAGGATAAGCAGGTTTGAGCTAGAGAGAGGTTTAGCTCGTGAGATGGGTAGAAGAATAAAAGAAGATTAACATTAGTTACCCAAATGCTTAGACTTCACCTTTAGCGTGTGTTTGGCTACTTTATTTATGATTTATGTTTCATGTAATGTTGATGGCATTTATGTTGGTGCCAAGACTTGGATTTCATTTACATTGTTTTGATGATGCACTTAGTAACACCATTTTATGAAAGGTACCATCCGTTACGGATGGGGCAGTTTTTATGTGATCCTTTCCGCTACGTTTAAACGCCGTTTGGCAAAGTTTTTGAAAATCCAGGTTTTAAAATGACGGGTGTTAAGTTACATTTTGCCTCTAGTCTAACATAATGAAATAAAAATATCTTCATGTCACATAATCATCCATATTAAATTAAAAAACACTATATCAAATATGACACGTCCCAAGGTGTATCAATATACCAAAGTATATTGTACACGGAACAGTTGTAGAGGGGGATGAATACAACTTAATTCGATCTTTACACCCTTTTAAGAATAAGTTTTAAAGACTCAGTTTATATATTAAGAATGTAAAGAACAGGAATCAATAAAACAGTAAAGCAAGTAAAATAAAGAAACATTCTTCAACACAGATTGTAATTTTCAAAGTAACTCTTTATTAAGATATAATCTATACAAAGAATTACAGGGTTGTTGCGGAAACAAGATAGCCTACAGATATCTAAACAACCCAGCTGAAATGACAAATTACAATCAACAAGTTTCTACTCAAGAGAATCAGCCCAAGCTGATCTCATACAGACTAAGCTGTGTATAAGAGCAAAGAAAACTTATGTGAAGATTGATTCTCAGGAATGTCACCCATATGCAATCAAGGAATGGGGATTTTATAGGCGAAGGCCCTTCTTCTCTTGGTGTCCAATTCAACCACGTATTGATCTTCTATTGGTTGTCAGAAGAATATTTGATCGTGCCTATTCATATCTGTAACATCCCAAACTTTTCGTGTTTGACTTGTTGACTATTCCGTTAGTTAACGTTAGGTTTTGTTAAGTTATGTGCCCTAAACGGGATCATGTGATTAAATGCTTATGTGTTTAATATGATTTGATTAAAGTATGTTAAATGAAAGTAATTAAAGTAAAGTTAAGAAAGTCAAGTGCTTGTTAGATTGTTAAGTGCCCCGGTAGGAAAGTTAAGCTAAGAATGCGACGTTTAGAAGTCTAGGGATCTAAAATGTAACTTAAGGAGGTGATGGCCAGGGGTTAAGTGGCAATTAGGCATCCCTAATTGTCATTCTTCTGCTCTCATACGTGTGATACACCCCAAGCCGCCCCTTCTCTCAATTCCAAGCAATTCCCTCCAAGATCTATTCGTTTCGTGGTGTTTCGAGCAAGTTTTGTTAAGATTTCGAATCCCCTAAGTCATCTACAGGTAATATAGGTGATTTTCCTTTGATTTCTGACCTTAAGAGTCGTATATGTGAATTCGATCCAGGCCATGGGGTTTGGGTTGGGTTATATTGCAAAACGTTTTATCGATTTCATGTTATTCGGGTAATCAAATAAGTGATTTATGTTTGTAAAGGATCAAGGAATCAATTGATGGTTTGAAGTCATCAATTGTGTCTTAAAAGAGGTCAATTTAATGTCTCCAGGTCGGGGTAAGGGTTTGGGTTCGAATGGAAATCGTTTAGAGCAAGTAAAGTTAGGGTTTTGCTGATCGGAGCCCGATATGCGGAGCATATTTGCCCAGTTTGGTACTTTTGACTTGTTTAGCTTATAGATCGATCTTATACTCGTTCTAGGTTGTCGAGAGCACTTAGCAAGCACTGTAAGACGTACGTAACTCATTATTGAGCGGTACCGAGGTAAGATAACATCTTTTATCACATGAGGGACAACAAAACATAGTTTTCATAAGTTAACTTCCCCAAATGAATGATTGTATGTTTATATGTATTCGGGAATGAATGGGAGGTTACTATGGGATTGTCTATGATTACCATTGATGATGAATGGTAAGCTTATGCATGCTATGATGAAATGATAATATGTTTATGTTATGAAATGATGTCATGATGGAATAAAGTAAATGATAAGCTCAAATGTATATGATGTAAAGATAAGACGATATGATGATAATACGATAAGATGCTATGATGAAATGATAATATGTTTATGTTATGAAATGATGTCATGATGGAATAAAGTAAATGATAAGCTCAAATGTATATGATGTAAAGATAAGACGATATGATGATAATACGATAAGATGCTATGATGATATAAACGTATGATGCTATAATGCAATTGTTGACACGGTAATGCAATGTTATGACAATATGATTATGAAATGATATGACAATGTGTTGCACACATGTTAAGTTGAAATGATGCTAATATGACATGATGATATGATGTTATTATGATACAACGATATGATGCCATGAATGATACGTTGACACGGATCTATTATGATATGATGATGTGATGTTAATATGTGATGACGATATGTTGATGTATATGTGTCATATGATTAATTGTATGGCTTGATCACCTAGTCACTAGACTTCTATAGGTTTGCCATGACACATGCACGATTAAGGGCCCTAAAGTAAAGAAAGATGTATGTGATTAGTTTAGGTGAAAGTGTAGCCTAAGCTAATATAAAGTAAAGAAAGATGAAAGTGATTAGTTTAGGTGAAAGTGTAGCCCAAGCTAATATAACTAAGAAGTCTCGAGCATAAGTAAAGTTGTGTTAAGCTTAACCCATGCTAGTTCTTCGGAGCTAGTGTGTATGTGGTCATGTGGTGTGGGAATCTAGATACCTCCCCGTGGCATAGTTATGTTTGAGTGTATCCGGGTGGAGTAACTAACCACTACACGCGCAAAGTTTAAACGGTATACTCAGTTGGATTGACTTTGTCTTTCCTTAACGACGACGATGGACCACCGTAAGGTCTACCCATCAAGTCGGGTGTGAGGACTCCATGTAAGGTCTTATGGCCGCCTACACACAACCCCACATCCCTAAGTATGTGTGGCTTATGTCACATAGCCTACGTCTAGGCAAAAGAAAAGTAAAGAAAGAAAGTAAAGTATGAAAGGATAGGCACAATTAGGAATATGATGAATCCTAATGTGATATGTTTTATGATATGTAAGTGATGACTTTAATGTGATATGACATGTGCTATGACGAATATGTGATATTAACAATTATGAAATGTTTTTGTTAATATATAATGAATTGGCAATGTTTTCATAAATTCATGTTATCTTACTTAGCTTTTAAAGCTAACACTTGCTCTTTTGAAAAACGTTGTTCCCTCAGGTTAAGCAGGTTTGAGCTAGTGAAAGACTTAGCTTGGTGAGGCGGGTAGTTGCTATGAAGAAGACCATTAGTTACCCCGCATAGTCATTTATGTTTAGCCATAATGATGTTGGCTACTTTTATTAAGACTTATGTAATATTTATGTTGGGATTTATGTTGGTGCCAAATCTGGATTATCTTATACCGTTTTGATGATATAGACGTAGTAACACCACTTTTTATAAATGAACTATCCGTTACGGATTAGTTATGTTTTAAAGGTTCTGTTTCCGCATTTCTAAACGCCGTTAGGCAAAAGTTTTTGAAAATCCAGGTTTTAAAATGACGGGTGTTACAATATCTATTGGTTGTCAGAAGGAATATTTGATCGTGCCTATTCATAGTACTTGTGGTCCCCAAGTACTGTCACACATTCTTTTTCATCCAATAAGAGTATGGACACGCATATGTAATCCAAACCACCAACCTGGATCCTAGGATTCTTCCTAGTCACGTCATTCGTCCTTATCTTCAATCCAGGTTGTATCTTCACTTGATTGTCAGACACAGATTGAGCCATTTGTCAAAACTCAATCTGCCTAAGTATTTCCAAGCTGACTGCTAATCCCAAGCTGACTTCCACTACCAGCTTGGTCTTCTATCTTCAATCCTCCTCTTTGACTTGGATTGAATGTTATTTACATTGTTGTTGCAGCTTGAATAATACTTGCTTCCATAAGATATTACAATACAAAACATGAAGTGTGATCTGGGCCAGAAACAGATCATAAGTTGTGTCAGCTTAGTCTGACCCAGATCAGATTACAAGAACCAAAAGATTTCTAAGTGTTTTACTATCAGATTTGTCATCACCAAATTTACAATGAACATTAGGACTCAACAAATATGAATACACATAAGTTTAACTTAAAAAAAAGCCATGACATGCTAGTACAAAATGTTTTGAATATTTGCAAGTCAGATCTTGAGAAATATTGAGAAATATTGAAAAGCCCAATGGTGATATTTTGAAACCTCAATATGTCTGGTTAATATTTGGTGGAGATTTTATCATCAGAAATGGCCTAGAGACACCAAACATTACGATTATTAAAGGTGAAATATTTCAGTTTAGGAAGCATCATAACAAGATCATTTTTGACTAAATAGCAATATAGCATTAATGAATTCCATGCCCTAATGAAATTATAAACAAGCTATGATATATGTTTCTAAAAGAACATAGGAACATATTTGCAAGTCAGATCTTTTTTGAATACTTATTTAAATTTGTTACTTTGGTCTTTAACTATTAATTTTACTACTTTTTATCTGTGAAGTAATTAGCTAAATGTTAAATTATATTGGACTTAAAAAAATAGATCCAGAAAAAGTTACAAAAATTGGTTACGAACAAAAAAAATATAAAATTCTTTTGAACATTCAGTTTCATCAAGATAACAAAACAAATCTTCTTTGCTAGTTTTGTTATCAACAAATTCTTATTTCTAAAAAAAATGGAGACAAAAAAGGTTACAATGGGTTACGAACAGATTTATTTATTTTTAATAAGTTTTAGTCCCAAAATGAGACTTAGGATTAAATGGGTTAATCTTAATAAGAGTGTGTTTTCATTATCAGCGAGTATATGTAAGTTTCTATTCATAAATAGTTAATGTATTTTCCCTTGATCGAACACAAACATTAGTTCTACTTCAAACATGATGGTTCTTTCATTACAGTTTAATTTAACAATACCTTCTAAAAGATGGCTAGTTCAAGACGCTGAACAACAAAGTTTTATTTTGGAAAAACACCATCATTATGGAAATGTACACGCCGTAGGAAAATTACGTTAAGTCCCATCTTATGACTAACACTTGCTGACGATAAAGACAGAGTATCATAGTTTGTCATTCTAATGAAAAATTTTGCTTTTGAGTTTAAGTTTTGTAACCGGTAAGTTTTGTTTACATAATAGCTGATGTGAACTAGCAAAGTAATACAAGACAACTATAGCAAAACAGACATTCCTTTTACGTTAAAATGACCAAAGGTGTCTTAAGGAATTACATGTTTTTAAAGAAGTTTTATTTGTCCCCTTTCCAACATTTTATAAATGTAGTGACAAAAGATTTTATATAACATGTCAAAAGAAAAAATTGGTTTGGGCTAGGTTAGTTTGGGCCAACTTGTTAAAGTGGTTCGAGTTTGTTTGGGCGCATCAGCCTTTCCAACATTTTATAAATGTAGTGACAAAAGATCGATTGTATGCACTGAGCCACTGAATGCCTGAATACACATTAGACGATGTTTGATCAATTGATACATTTAACTATTCGACTCAGTCGACCCATTTTTAGTTTTAACTTTAAGATGTAACCATATGGATTATGTTTGTTAGAGCTGTCAAAGATGACCCGAAAATTTAAAATGGGTGATTATGGGTAGTTTTAAAACACTTTTGGATTACTATGATCACCTTCATATCTATTAATGTTTGTATGAAAATGTGTTGAGCAAGATTGTTATAAGGAAATAAAAGTGGATGTCATTACTCCGTGTTAAATAAGCGAGTTTGTAATTGCGATATAAATCAGCCAAACTTGGCTAATGATGCTCTGGAGCAAGATGACTAATGTAGTTTGAAAATGCCTGATATTTGCATGTAGCAAATTGAATTGAAACATTGAAACTTAAGTAAATTTGTAGTTGTAATGGAATACATAATTCTTTTTTAACCAACAAAAGCCAATCGAAATGTAGAAAGGTTGCTGGAGTTATAGCTGGTTAAGTGATTTCTGGAACATTAGCTAATGGGTTTGTGGGTTATTACATGTCAAACATTGTCAGCTCTAGTTCAATTGAGAGTAGCAAATTGAAACATTGAAACTTAAGTAAATTTGTAGTTGTAATGGAATACATAATTCTTTTTTAACCAACAAAAGCCAATCGAAATGTAGAAAGGTTGCTGGAGTTATAGCTGGTTAAGTGATTTCTGGAACATTAGCTAATGGGTTTGTGGGTTATTACATGTCAAACATTGTCAGCTCTAGTTCAATTGAGAGTTTCAGAGGTAAAAACACCAACTCGGAAAGTATTTTCGTTTTGTGTAAAAGTTAAATTATTAAAACGATTATTGTTTCAATGTTAGATGATTAAATTATTAGAAATACATGTTAAATAGTTAAAACATTTATTCTTTCAAAGTTTCATATCATATCATTCCAAAAAATAGCATTAAAATGTTATGAACCCGGTAAAAAAAGATAAAGTTATAAGAGAAATAGTCACTAATCGTCCATGTGGTTTGCTCGATTCGCATTTTCATCCCTGTGTTTTTTTTATCATTAGGTGTCCCTGTACTTTTCATTTTCATTGCTAGTCGTCCCTGCCACTAACAACCGTTAGTTTTCATCCGTTAAACCCCTCATGTGCAATGCACATGAGGGCATTTTCGTCCAGTTTGTAACCATAGGGACTATTTGTGATAAAACATCTTTGAGGGACTATTTGTAATAAAAGACAAAAACTCATCATATCTTCCTCCCTCTCTCACTCCCACCACCAGCCAAACTTCCGGCCACCCTCACAGCCTCCTGTCGTCGCTTTTTTTCACCATAAAAAACTCCGGCCATCATCCCCAACAACAATTAGGGTTTCATCTTTAATCACAACCACATAACCGTCGCCGCTGCTGCTGCTCCGCCACTCTACCGCCGCTGTTGTTGCTGTTTCGTTTTCCAGCCACCACTATACGACTCCATAACATCCGAGGAAAGTATGAAACGTAAGTAACGATCTTCTAAACAAACCCATTTCGTCCTCTCTCTAAAAACCCTAATCTTTTCTTTTTTTTCTTCTATTTCTCTCTCTCGCAGCCACGCACCACCGGACTACCACCACCTCACGACGGTCTAGAAAGAAGAAGAGACGTTCAAGCTTCAACACAGGTCGTTAAAGATCTGACCATGCTCGATTATTATGTTTTTCTCTTCGGTTTTGGTTCGAAACCGCCATAGACCACCACTTTTCACCACCTTTTATCACCACCGTGAACCATCATTGTTTTGTCAATGTTTTCGGGACTGAAATGGTCGACTTTTGTCAATGTTTTGGTAACCATAGTGGGGTGGTGGTTCTCGGTTTCCGCGAACTTTTCCGGCGGTGGCAGGTGGTGGCCGGTCAGTCAGAAGTGGTGGTCGGAGTTGTATGGGAGAAGGAATCCTAAGATTTTTTTTTAATCCAATATTTTTATTACAAATAGTCTCTGTGGTTACGAACTTGACGATTATACCCTCATGTGCATTGCACATGAGGGGTTTAACGGAGCAAAACTAACGACTGTTAGTGTTAGGGACGGTTGGCAATGAAAATGAAAAGTACAGGGACACCTAATGATAAAAAAAAGCACATGGATGAAAATACGAATCGAGCAAACCACAGGACGATTTGTGACAATTTCTCAAGTTATAAATTATTCAAAAACCTATAGAGTTTTGTAACTTGTATTACACCATAGGATTGACATGACAAGTCCGGTCACAATGTAAACCTTACCGTCCAACTAGTCATAATGAATGGAACCTAATGATGCTCTGGAGCAAGATTACTAATGTAGTTTGAAAATGCCTGATATTTGCATGTAGCAAATTGAAACATTGAAACTTAAGTAAATTTGTAGTTGTAATGGAATACATAATTCTTTTTTAACCAACAAAAGCCAATCGAAATGTAGAAAGGTTGCTGGAGTTATAGCTGGTTAAGTGATTTCTGGAACATTAGCTAATGGGTTTGTGGGTTATTACATGTCAAACATTGTCAGCTCTAGTTCAATTGAGAGTTTAAGAGGTAAAAACACCAACTCGGAAAGTATTTTCGTTTTGTGTAAAAGTTAAATTATTAAAACGATTATTGTTTCAATGTTAGATGATTAAATTATTAGAAATACATGTTAAATAGTTAAAACATTTATTCTTTCAAAGTTTAATATCATATATATATATCTTATACTATATTATAAAGCAAATAAGGTTTCAATTTTTAATTTCAACAATGTACACATGATAATGCATGATTTACCATACATCAATGCCCCACAACTTTCAACTTTCATTTTCATCTATCTCCTCAAATCTCAACCATTCATTTTTTTCTCTCTCCTCTATAAATCATTTTGTTCCTCTAATTCATTCAAAATCTTTTATCTCAAAAACCGTACATCGATAAATTATAAAAATTATATGGGTGTTCTTAAAATTTCATGCTCTTTCATTACAGATGTCATTCGATATACTTTCGACGAATTTTTAAATCCGAGGGCGGAGCCCGTACGGCTAAGGCATTTAGCTATCAAACTCTATGACCTATCACCTCCTATGTCTTATCACACTTTATGACTTATCACTCCCACCATCTTACCGCCGCAACGTGCGGGTACTTTCTCTCGTTATATTATAAAACAAATAGCCCCTGTCTAAAATTTTAAGTTTCAACATTTACTTCTCTAAAATGCCCCTCCTATCTATTCTATATTTACCTAAAATAACTATAATACTCTTTCTCTCTCCTCAAATCTCAACCACTCATTTTTTTTTCTCTCTTCCATAAATCATTTTATTCCTCTAATTCATTCAAAATCTTTTATCTCAAAAACCGTACATCGATAAATTATAAAAATTATATGGGTGTTCTTAAAATTTCATGCTCTTTCATTAGAGAGGTCATTCGATATACTTTCGACGAATTTTTAAATCCGAGGGCGGAGCCCGTACGGCTAAGGGCGGAGCCCGTCAGGTAGATCACCCATCACCGCCACCGCCATTACATCACCACCCCGCCATCACCTCCGTCACCGCCGCAACGCACGGGTACCTTTCTCTCGTCATTCCAAAAAATAGTATTAAAATGTTATGAACCCGGTAAAAAAGATATTATAAATTATTGAGTAAACGGCCTAAATCGTCCTTGTGGTTTACCCTAATAGTCAAGTTTCGTCCTTAACTATCTGAAATGACATTGGCAATCCTTTTGGGGAGGATAAGGATCACATCCAGTCCTTTACGCAAACGGACGTTTTCTCTCCATCCATTAACTCCCGCACGAGATATCCACGTGAGGGTAGTATAGTATTTTCAGCTTCTAAAGGACCACATGTGACATTATGGGAAAACCTTCTAAACAGATCTAGTTTAGATCCAATGATTCAATCTGCAAATCCAATTATTCATCTGTATATCTAAAATCTCAAATACATACATCCATCTTCTTCCAAATACATATAATCTATACATATATTTGCAAATTCATTTTACAACTGAAATCACAAATCACATATATGTACGTATCCCTTAAAAATAAATTTGTTGCTGAAAGGAAATCAAGAAAAATAAAACAACAAAAACACACATTAATCAACAAATAAAAAATAAGCATACCAAAAGAAATAGGTTTCTGCTTCGTCTTCTTCCTTTACAAATTGACTAACTAAACTTACATCCTTAACCAATCGATTCTTGTTCTTCATCATCATCCTCCGCCACTTCTCGGAATTTTGTCCGACCGCCACAACCGCAAATAAGGGTCTTCGCTTCCTGACAGCCGCACAACTGTAGATAAGGGTTTCTACTCTTTGACAACCGCCACAACCACAGCCGACGAGGTGGGTGGGTGTCAATTAAGATGCATAAAAGTGGGTCGACGGAGCTGATGTGGCGGAGGGCAGCGGAGATTTCGCTGGCGACGGATTAGAGGTAATTGTTTTTCCACGGTGGTGGATCGGTGGATGTGTGGCGACGGATCAGAGGTGGTTGTCTTTCATGATATGTGGTTATTGATCCCATTATTTTCTTCATGCTTAAGCATCAAAAGATCTGCAAAAGGTAATATATGGTAAGATTCAATAGGTGTTTAAAAGTTGTATATAAATATAGACATTGATAGATGCACATGGATGGATAGATGATGATGACGATGATGAAGAATTGGTGATGGTGTGGTGGTAGTGTATAGGTTAATAGTTTAGTTATAAAAGATTAATTGTTGATTTTGTTTTAAAGGATATATATATATACACACTAGATCTGAAAAAGTTGTATATGTTTTTAAAATATCTATGAATTTTGAAGATTGATAATGGTGATGGTGGGGTAGAGATGATGATGGATGTTATAGGTTTGCAGGTAATAAAAAAGAAAAGGAAAATGTCACTTTTAGTTTTAAAATGTCACAAGTACCCTCACGTATACAGCACATGAAAGGCTAACGGATTGGAGCAAATGTCCGTTTGCGTAAATGACTGGATGTGATCCTTATCCTTCCCAAAAGGACTGTTAGTGTCATTTCAGATAGTTAAAGACGAAACTTGATTATTAGGGTAAACCACAAGGACGATTTAGGCCGTTTACTCTAAGTTATTCAAAAACCTATAGAGTTTTGTAACTTGTATTACACCATAGGATTGACATGACAAGTCCGGTCACAATGTAAACCTTACCGTCCACTCTAGTCATAATGAATGGAACCAAATGTGTGCTCGGTTAGGTACACGTACACCCAACACCAAACCTTTTAAATGTGATATCTACATTGTCGATTCCTTTTAACATACTAGCGAATGAAATAAGGCCACTGGTATGTATAAAACTATAAATATAAGGTCAATGTCGTACCAACCTAACGTATTATTTTAAAGAAATACGAGTATTTGTTTTAAATTATGTAGTTTCTTTTAAGAAATACTATACAAATGCTCACGCGTTACGACAACGGTGATGGCGGTAGTGCAACGATGTGGTAATGACGGCAACGAGTGGTAGCGGAGGTGTGGTTATTGATATAAAAATAACTGATGTAAAAACGATAATTTAGTTTAAGAGTTCAGGGATTATTTCATTAAGGATATTGGTTATTATAAATAAAAAAATTTAAAAAAATAAGGATATTTTGGTTTTTCAAAAGTTTAAAAGTTAAAAGAAAAAAGAGTGTTTGTTTTATTAGGAAATAAAAGTAAAGATAAAAGATAAATATATTACATTTAATTTGTTGTAAGATTATTTCAAACACGATACATCTTTACATTTATTTTTCGCTGATATGTCATATGCATGTAAGGGTCCGTTTCTTTTTTTAGTCATTAAGTACTGAGTGTATTAAGTGGCTGAATGCATTAAGAATGTCTGAATGTATTAAGTAAAATATAAGTAATTGACGGTTATTTTTATTTATTAAGTCAAAAAAGAAACATGAAATTTGACTGAATGATTAAGTTCTTAACTATTAAGTTTTAAGTAAAAAGAAACAAGGTAGTGTAGGGAATTTGTTTCATCTTTCTTAGCTTAAATAGTCACGTCAGAAAAAATTTATATGCTTGAGATAACATAAAGAGATGTTTAACATAATGATTCACATTTTTAACACGATAATGAATTTTTTAAATTAAGCAAATTGACGTTTAGATTTTGAACCATCTATCACAAATGGTCTAGTGACAAAAAGACTTGATTAATCAAAAGAGGACTCAGGCGTGAGTTTTGTCATAGACAAATATTTAAGGATAGTCATAAGTATTCAACTTCTATCTAGGGTGGACGCGGGTGAGTTTTATTCTCCGAATCTCTGGATGATAAGAATTTAAATTGGGGATTTGTTCGGCGAGTGTGCTCTCTAACGCGGATTACATTAGACAATGTATACTAAATCTTCTTATATTCGCGAGTAATTTGTATTTTTAACAAAATGTTAAATCTTAGACTGACCAATTTCAAAATTTAATACATAACTTTAGCAGAGTATACACACTTATTATATTGTAGCCATTCATATTTTACTCAATAGAGATATGATATACCATATGTATGTCTATGTATAACACGTGATATGATAAATTTGCAACCTAGTGCCCTAAAGTTATCTGAACTTATACATAAGAAAGAAGAGATAAGAGATCGATCTGGTTCTCTTTTTGGGCTATTTTATCTAAACTTATACATAAGTAAATACAATGCTTAAAAACTTGCGTTACTATAGCTATGACACTTGTTGGATCATCATCATGTAGTGATGTAGGGTACATATATTAAACACATTTATAATTTTACACAAATCATATCATATTTTTATACTAGTAAATGTTAAAATATGGTTTGTAAACAATAGATAACAACTAAAATTGAATATTAAATTATTTAATGCATCGGTGCTTTGAAAAAGACGCATCAGTAACTCGATAGATATGATCAATTTCACATAGTACTCCGTATTATTTTTTGGGGAAAACAGAAAGTTATTATGTTGCATTTTTTAGAAAATAAAATTTACATAATCGTTAAAAGTTTGGTTAAAAGCAGCGATACAAATTAATTAACTTCATCCATACTCTTCATCTACATTCAACAATCGTAAAGCTCTTGTATACTTATTTAGAGCTTGTGTTCTCGAAAACAAACTCATCTTTCGCATCCAGTTTGCAATTTTATTAATCAATGTCTTTTTTATCGATTAGCTTTTCTAAAAAACGATAGATGAGTGATCAACTGATAGAAATAACCAAATTACATACAAAAAATTGAGGTTTTTAACGTTCCACGAAATGGTTTGTTTTTATATTGATACCATAAAAAATAAAAAATAAAAAGTCGAACATAACAACATGTCGTTTGTTGGTAGGATTAAACATTCATACTAATTAAATCTACACATATAGAATTTGTGGCCTATTGATATATAAGATCTTTGCCTTTGTAACGATTCATTTGGGTTCGAATCTCACTTCCACATTTGTGGGGTGTATTAGTAAGGTTTTTTGAAAATCATGGGTCTTGTCTATGTCTAATATAAGATTATGAGTAGGACAGAATGTCGTTTTAAAAAAAATCTACACATTTACAACTTGTCTATCACGAGACTTGAACCCACAACTTATTAGTTGATAGATCGTTACACATGTAATATTTATAAATGTGTATCGATTGTTTAAAGCTTGAGTGTGTGAAAAAGCATAAGTGATAGAGCAGAAAGTGAGAGAGTGCAGCTAAATAAAGAGAGAGTAAAAATATATTAAGTTTAGAGTGTTAGGACCAGTTCATCTGGAACTGGCCAGTCACCAGTTCACACTTGCCAGTCACCAGTTGCATCTGGAGACTAGTGAAACTGGTGACCAAGATGATTTGTCGAAAAATATATTGAAGTCAGTTGCACCGTACAGTTAACGCAACTGAAGACTTCCTCCAGTTGAGAACTGACCAAGTTGAAGAAGCATTCCAGTTGAAGTCGAAGACAACAAATGGAAGATAGAGAATGGCAATGGCAGCGAAGCCCAGTTAGCATTCTAGTCAGTTACAAACTGGAGACCATCAGTGGAAAGCCCTTACAAAGCTTTACACTGATTACGAGGAATTGACTTATATGCTTTATGTACCTTTACCCGGATAATAAGCCTTATCTTATTATTTAAGTATTAAAAGGTACATAAAGGTGGTTATGTAAAGTCACTTTAACATGCGACTTTACACTGCTTTTTAAGGAATTAAATGCTATTCCTTAAATGCTCCTAACCACATTTGTACGGCTAAAGTTAACATCCCAATGTTAACTTTGCCTATAAATACAAGTCATTGCACAACCAAGAATTCAAGTATTCGATATCACAAAGTTAATTCACAAAGACGAATAACTTCACACTTTGCAAACCTGCAATATTCTTGGTGAACTTGTGCAATCTTCTCTCAATCGCTAAAAGGAACATTTCACAACTTTAAGTGTTTCGATTGTCTTGAGAAATTCCGAGTATAGATCAATTGTATTTCATAGGTTGTTAGGATATTTACATTCGTGTATTATCTTGGTTCCGCATCAACCTTGTAATTTGTTTAATATCAATAAATAAATTACACATTGAAAAATACATATTGTCTCATCAAGTTATCTTACAAGTTATTTGTATTATTGCTTTGTTCTTTACTTATTGTCATTTATTTAAGTAATCTATCTAGAACTTGGTATATACACACTGCAACTGGTCGTCTCCAGTTCAGTGCATATATTGCAAAGTAACTCCACCATCGACATAGAGGTGTCTTCAGTAGTACCATCTAACAAGTTGGGACTTACAAGTGGTATCAGAGCAGAAGGCTAATAAACTTGCCTAGATCTGGA
>CM067167.1:232461578-232514301 GCA_034093135.1 Erigeron breviscapus | reverse complement strand
TCTGCATATGTTTTCTGCCTTTCTCTTGCCACACGCAAGACTTCTTTAGCTACATTAACCTTTTTCAGCCGTAACTTCAACAATTTCAGGACCGGTTAACTGCTTTTCACCGAGTTCCATCAAACAACTTGGAGTCCTACACCTTCTACCATACAACATTTAACGGAACTCCCTACTTACTTTATCTATATACAAAGTAGCTAGCTTCACCGCGCACGCATACTCATGGGTGACGAGATAAGAAGCATTTTTATCACTAGTCTACACCGACTCGTATCACATCATTGCCCCCAAGGGGATATATACAACTTCGTCACACAATCCATAGTTGTCATATGAATACATTTCTGCTTCGAAATAACCGATTGTTGCATCTCTCCACATTGCGCTCGGTGCTCAGATTTGACTTGTGTACAAGTCACACATTTTTGTACACACACAATCTCCTTCGTTATTTAGCCATCACAAATTGGACTTCAAATCAGCACCCTTGTACTACTTGGATGAGTATACTATCAAGACCTATGGTCTCTTCAACTTAGCACGACCAACTCATTGAGCTTCTTACATAGTCTTTCCTTCTTTCACCTTACATTTCATTCGTTTAGGCATTTCTTTGATTCAATCTTTATATCACAACAGGTAATCACCTCATTTTACATTCAACGAAGTCTATTCATTTGAAGGATAAGACCTTACTGCCCATATCAACATAGACTTACCACTTAAACGTAGCTTCATATCATATCTTGGCATATCGCACATAAACTTGTCACACACATTCACATTAGCACATGCAGAGTATATACTCCTATTTGTGCCTTTCAACGGTACATCATACTTATTCTCACGTCTTACATCTTTATCAACATATTCATACAACTTACATATTACGCACTAGCTTTACAACTAGCACGATTTCCCACGTCTTACGCACTAGCACTAAGGCTAGAACGATTTCCCACATTTCACACTTTACTGTAACATTAGGTATATACATTACCTAACTAGTCTCTCATCTACTTCAACGTTTAATCCCACTAACGTGCACAGCTCATAACAATTCCTACATGTATCTAGTGAACTAGATACTCCACACCTAAGCCCCACACATTAAGTCATCACACAACAACCATTTCATGGCGGCATATTATAATCGACATACTACATATACATATAACCACTTTACTTTAAACGTCATCATATCATAGTAAGCCACTTCATCCTACATACAGTCCCACTTAACCTCCCGCATAACTCGGAAAACACAATACACATAAGATAATCCAGTTAAGAGGTTAATTAAAGGAAACTACTTTTGTTGTGGCTCCAACGTGATAAAAGACAAATATCTTATTACACCTCGTACCATAATAGGTTGTATCACATTTCTGACGGCATTCAAATAAGCATGTCACCACGGTTCACAAGCCTCCTTAAGTACCACTTTTGGTCATTTCGTTTTCGGATACTGAGATCTTACTTTTAATCGTATTGCTTCACAATGGATCGTCTCACCACCTCTGACTATGCTTCAATTACTACTACAATCTTGTCCCGAAGAACATTACCTCGAGCTGCTTTGCCGTAGTCAAGCACTCACCATAGCCTCACAACCACGGACTTAGCCAATAATAAAACTTTGCTCCTTTCAACATCAAATGGCAGCTGCTCCTTTAACTTTTACTCACTTTTGACGAATTTAAAACTAAGCCTCTTCGAGTTAAAATCTGTAATCACGCTCTCTAAACAAATATGATGTCCTACGTCATATTTAGAATAGGCAATATTGTCATCACTAACATGACGACTGAGCGATCTAGAGAATACTCCAAACTTGATTCCTTAACTTCATACACAAGGACTTTCGTTATCATAAAGGCATTTTCAGAAACTCAATAGGGTCGTCATAATGAGCGTATGCATAACTTCATCGGAACTTCCATTATCAACAACGGGTAGCAACATTGTAAATCCATCTTATAAGATAAATATGTCCCACAATCGGAAACAATAACTTCTTCCTATAACGGAGAACCAAAATGGAAGATGCGTTTGCACGAAAGTAACACCAGACATACATCACTTGAAGGCTCTACCTCACGATCGCAACGAAACCGAGAACCTTAGAGAACGTCTCAAAACTACGAGTAGGCTCGACTTTAGAAGTATAATCTTTGCCTTGCATTAGTGGATCACTTCGAAATCAAATACTCTTGAAAGCTTTTACTTCATATGCTTTAGGAAGCTATAAATGTTCCCATCATTATACTTTTTACTCCTTTCTTAAGGGAAAACTCTTCATCTTAAGAAAGAGTCATACATAAGATTCCGTACAAATACAGGATATCAACATCACTTATACTTTCATGTAATAAGGAAGAATCTCCCCCGTAGGTACTCGTCTCAATTGTCACACATCGTCCCGTAACGAAATCGAAACTAAACGAGTCATAATTCCAAAATAATCCAAAGTATGCGCCACATCTTTCATCAAATTTCATCCTCTAATTGAATTCCATACGAACTCAAACCTTCAATCTTAATCCCAAGCACTACTTTCACATTTAGCAGCTCGAATAAAACCTCACATCATATCATAGTGCTCTTGGAATGGATGAGTTTCATGTTTAATGGTTGAATTCACCGTAGAATTAACTTCTTTACTTGCCTCAACTTCGCCCTCCTTTACTGCATTCGTACGTGTCTACTCTTCACATGGCTAAATGGGATACCATTCAACGGTTCCACCATTGTCATCTTCACTTCATTTGGATCATCACAGACACAGTCTCACAAACACACACATGTCGTGATACATTTACAATTACGTTCGCGACCGGAATTATAACGGTATCTTTCCATACGTGTACCCGGTAACCCTTCTGTGCATCATCCACTTATCACCCTTCAAGTATTCAGCATAAACTCTACTTGTCAAGTTCAAGTCCAAGTCCTTTGAACTAGTAGACTCAACAACATTGTCTACCAATCACTTTAGTCTTTTCCTACCTTTAAACTTCATTTAACTTCATGTACTTCATAGTCATCATACACATTTAACCGGCTATAACTTTTCACCGATTTTCATACATTTCCACGCTCTCGAGGCATTAACGTCATTAAAGTTTGCTACATGGTGTTTACTTTCGACAATTAGGGATACACTACATAGAAACCTCTCCAACTTCATTACTTTGCACACCGGTTAACACAAGCATGGCCATACAAACACGTTCGTGTCGTGATACGCTTGCAATTATGTTCGTTACCGCATTTGTGTATCGCCTTCTCATCACCAACTACATTCACGCAACCATCTTCACATATATACATCTCACTTCTTTTACGATCCATGTCACGAACCCCATGGGTTGGACATTAATGGAATACCATTTCATCTATTCTTCCAACCTTCCTTCTTTTCAACCAATTCACACATAAACTACATCGCACACTTATCAAATTTAGTTGGAGAAATGGCACATCACCTCATGGACCTTCTATCGTAGCAATAGGATAACTAGCGACGGAGGAGCGAGTAACGGAAGAATAAAGGCTAAAACACATATCCACATATCAATAAACACACATCAAATAGCCTTAATCCTACACTCTCACTTAATCCCAACCCGTCCTAGAGTACTTCATCTCAAAGCTAGGCATCCTACTTAAGCCTAACATGGTCTTCGTCGGTCTAAGTCCAAAATCCTACGGTCATGGTCGAATTTTGGTTCACTTAAACCATTTCTCTGATACCAACTTGTAACACCCGACGTTTAAAAATATGGGTTTTCAAAAATCTTTCACCTAACGGTGTTAAAATTGCGGAAGTAAAGACTGTGAAAGTCAAAACCGATAAAAACACTTCGGTTTCTGCATTTAGTTGGTGTTACACGCCATATCAAACAATAGTTCAAATGAAAACCCAATGGTTGCCCAACATTAAACAACCGTTCACATATTATTACATATATTCGACATCAAAATGAAATGTAATCAAAAGTCTCCATAATAAGCAACTAGGGGTAGCTAAGAAATCTGCATGCTTTCTACCCACGCTCTCACGTCCTGCACCTACAAGTCCTTCAAGCTAAACCTGAGGGAACAACCACATTAATGAAACAAGTGTTAGCTATAAGAATAGCTAAGTAAGATCACACTTAATTTAAAAGCATTTGTCCAATTAAAACATTTCTTCGTTAATAGACAAACTCGTTAGGCACAACACACAACACACATAACTGCATATCAACTTCATATCAATTAGGATAATCATCCTAAATGTGCCCATCCTGCATTAGTTCACACATTGTCACACATATCTTCGTTATCTGCATATAAGTGTGCCCTGCATCACACCCGACTAGATGATCAACCAAAGGCTAATCATCGTATGTCGTTAAGGAATGGCAAGCCAATCCAAGAGTAATATTCGTATGTGGAGGTTGGTCAAACCCCTCGTATTACTCGCCCTGCATTATAAAGACCATGTTGCAAGGAGTCACCCAAGCAACAACTACGTCAACGCACTCGCCCGGCTAAGGCTAGTACGGGTTAAGCTTAACACTTTCCCTGCATTATATTTACGAGCTCGGTATCACACATATGGTTTAGGTAACACACATTCCTAAACCGTCACACACATATAGTCTAGGTAACACACATTCCTAGACATTCACACACTTTATCTTCATTACGTTTGGATCCTTAAACGTGCAAGTGACATGGAAACCTACCAAGTCTAGTGAGCTAGGTGTACAAGCCATGTAGTATGCATATGTCACACATTAACTCCATTTCTACATTTCACACATAATAAGATACTTCGTAATTCTACATAAACTAAATATCAATACACTACATTTAACAACACTTCATTTCACTACATTAGGGTCTGCATTTCAGGTCTCATGGTCAACTACATATCCCATAGTACCTCCCGTGTAACCCGAGATACCCACATATATCATATGTTACCGTTAAGGAAGTTATAAGTATGAAACCTTTGCTTGTTGAACCCTCAGCGTGACAAAAGTAGTGTATCTTACTTTGATACAGCTTAACAACAAGCTACAAGCACAATACAACGATGACTAGGTGTCTCCAATAACCTAGAACAAGTATAAGATCGAAATATAAGCTAAACGACACCTGTTGTGAAATCTGGGCATGTGGTGCGCCGCACCTTCCATGTGGTGCGTCGCACCAATCCTCCAGGGAATTCAGATCAAGACCAGGTGCGCCGCACCAGCCCTTGGTGCGTCGCATATCGGGGTCCATCATAAGAAACCCAAAAACCCAACTGGGCAGTGGTGCGCCGCACCACTACTTTGGTGCGCCGCACCTGGGGTGCCGACCAGCAAACTAATTTTTGTTCTTTGATCAAACGAATTCCATACGAACCCATGCCCCAAATCCAACCTGGGGACTTAAAATTAATCCTTTTAATTGCACTTTCATCACCTTTAATCATCCTATTTATCCCTTAATCCTTTACATCATAAATCAACCATTTAATCACCCGAATACCATGAAATTGGTGAACGTTTAATCAAATAACCCAACCCAAACCCTTATGGCCTGGATTAAGACTAATATAAGATTCACACAATCAGATCTCAGAAGAAGAATACCTATATTACCTGTATTAGGTGACAAAGATCCAAGATCTAAGCAATACACGATCGATTTGGCTCCAAAACGAATAGATCTAGCGAGAAACTTGAGAGGAAAGGGAGGGGATCAGCTAGGGCTTGTTTAAGAGGAAGAAAATCTGCATAATGGCTCTCTAATGACAACCCTAAGCCTCTAAACCCGTTTTTGACTTTGCACACATGTCAAAACTAGCCCCCAAGCTTCCTAATCCTTCATTATTGGTCACAAACTACTTTATTGACCATATACATCATTAATCCTTCATTAAATGTCACTACATAGACATTAATCTTCATATTACACACATTTATACTACATTAACATTTAGGCTTACAAGCCTCACACATAACACACATTAACTACATATAAGCATTAAATCTAAATAGACTTAACGACACACACAATATTGACTTAACGACATTAGTCAACTAGTAAAGAAAAGTTTGGGATGTTACAACAATTCTCACTTGCTCGAGAAATGCCACCCCCACCGTCGCCGTTGTTCACACCTGAGCATTCTCAGCATGAACAACAATTTGATTTTCCAGTCCTTTCTTCAACCACCACTCCAATAATTTTTTCAACTGCTGGCCTGACAACTGGGGAGACTTCCATCAGTTTTCCTCCTCCAGTTGCTCCAGTAGTAACTGCTAGTGGTCCAGTGACACCTTCTCCTTTGTCACTGGACAGTCAAGTTGTCTCACTACAAGCCGATCTCCAAAACCTTCTTACCAGGGTGGAGGAGATTCAGAAGACACTTGACAAGAACACCAAGTCCTTCTCCAGATACCACAAAGATCATTTGACAAACATTAAGGTGGTCGATCTGGGGATAAACAAGTTTTCATCTAATGAAGACTTGGTGTTCAAAAAGCTTAATGAGTTGGTCACTGGCTGCAACAATCTAGCTGGTACTCTAAAGGAAGCCTTTGACCTAACTCACTCCAAGGTCTCCAGTTCAATCTCCAACTTGCTAGGAAATACTGTCAGAACTTCAGAAGTTGACTTAAAAGAGATTGAAAGGCAGGTTAAGGAACTTATTGAACGACCTGGCCTAGATGTAACTGGCCTTGGAGAGCAGTTGATGACTTCGGTTGGTCAGAAAATAGAGGATACGCTGGGTGCTAGAGAAGAGCATTTGATTGAAAGGGTGATGTCTGAGATCACCAAGCTGGCCACTCCTCAGGTTGATCTGGCCCCACTTACCAGTGAGATCAACCAGTTGAGAGGCAGCATAGAAAGTTTGAACACCCAGGTATCTCTACATGCTCAATCTATAGAGAAATTGACAACTGAAGTGGAAAATCTGAAGAAGATGGATGATGAGGTTAAGGATAAGGTTGTCTCCGGTTTGGATGAGGACTCCAAGATCTTGAATGAATTGAAAACTGGTCAAGACCAAGTTGTTGCAAATGTCTTGACCCAGTCCAAGGAGACGAACCATTTATGGAGGTCCTTCAGAATGATGTGTGGCATCTTCAAAGAGTGTAAGGACATGCAGTCGTGGCAGCCTCTTGACCGGTTGCCATCTCACCCCTCTGAATGGGAAGGTATTCGGGCAGGTCTAGATGCTGCCAAGGGGGAAAGAAGTTCAGTCCTTACACGACCAGTTGCACCTGGAAGGACTCCATCTGGATCTGGAAGAGAATTGGTTGTGGCTACCAGTACTGAAGCTGGTGAGCAGAGTGTTAGTGGGAATGTTGGTTTGGATAAAGGTAAAGGTTTAGCTGGTGATGCATCTGCCCAGCCGGCCACTGAAGTAATGTTGGAAACTGGTAATGCTGATATACTCCCTCCAGTTTCAGATAGTGATAGTAGAAAACTGGCTAAACTTGGTAATGATATCAAAGAAAGAAAGAAAATGAAACAAAGAAACCAAGTTGAGGCCAGGGCACATCTTGCTCAGATTAAGTTGCTGGATATGAGTGATGTCAATCTACTGGGTATCACTAAGGATGAGTATGTTAGGGTTAAGAATGATCCTAGGATAAGTGACCAGTTGAATGAAATGCTAGATGTAGAACTGGACAGACACTATCAAGAGGATGAAGCTGAATTCGATGCCAGGAGTTTAAACATTTCAGTGGAGAAGGCCAAAGAGATTAGGGCTAGTGGGCTTCTAAAGAGAATTGAAAATGTCAAGAAGGTTGTGAAGAGTGTATTGGATCCACCAAGAAGAAGGATTCCACAACCAAGAAGACCACTGACAAGAGATGCAAGAGATGCTGACCTTAGCACATTCGTTGAATCAACTGGCGAGGTATCCAATGAAGACATTAAGTCCGCTGTACTGGCTGCTGGTGCTGGGAGTATAAAAATCACAAATGAATCTGAAGCTAGAAACTACTACTCCCAGATCATGTCAACCAGAAGACATAGTGGTACTATTAATAGTGTCAATGTTACAATCAAGCCAGGCACCAAGGTTTTTCAAATCGAAGTTAAGTATACTGGTGGGCCACTGGTTAGAACTGATGATCCTGGTGCTATGCAATATGGATTCAGCGAATGGGTGGAGATGGTGAATGTTTTGGATGCTAAGGCACAAAAGAATAGGTTCGAGAAAGCATGGGTAAACTTTCTAAGGGGGAAGATTCAACATAAAGAAAATCTTGAGCAAAAGTTGAATATTGACCCTGAAGATACTCAGCCTATCTCTTCAGTTGCCAAGAGAAGAAGAACTGGCGAAGGGCCATCTCATTAAGTTCTTTCTTCAGTTTATCTACTTGTAATTTGTATTTACATTCTGTAACTTGTATAAATTTCATTCCCTTGTATAAATGAAGTTACCAGTTTGTAACCACAAGGTAGATAATAGATTAAAATCTAACAAACCTAAAAGAAAAACCTAAGGCATTTATTGATCTATAAAAATGCCTTAGATAACTTAAATAGATTTAAATCGAACAAGTCTCTATAGTTCACACTTGTATAGATACAAGAACTAGAAAAAGACTTAGACTATATTTCTAGACAAATAGGGGGAATTTGTTAGGACCAGTTCACCTGGAACTGGCCAGTCACCAGTTCACACTTGCCAGTCACCAGTTGCATCTGGAGACTAGTGAAACTGATGACCAAGATGATTTGTCGAGAAATATATTGAAGTCCAGTTGCACCGTACAGTTAACGTAACTGAAGACTTCCTCCAGTTGAGAACTGACCAAGTTGAAGAAGCATTCCAGTTGAAGTCGAAGACAACAAATGAAAGATAGAGAATGGCAATGGCAGCGAAGCCCAGTTAGCATTCTAGTCAGTTACAAACTGGAGACCATCAGTGGAAAGCCCTTACAAAGCTTTACACTGATTACGAGGAATTGACTTATATGCTTTATGTACCTTTACCCGGATAATAAGCCTTATCTTATTATTTAAGTATTAAAAGGTACATAAAGGTGGTTATGTAAAGTCACTTTAACATGCGACTTTACACTGCTTTTTAAGGAATTAAATGTTATTCCTTAAATGCTCCCAACCACATTTGTACGGCTAAAGTTAACATCCCAATGTTAACTTTGCCTATAAATACAAGTCATTGCACAACCAAGAATTCAAGTATTCGATATCACAAAGTTAATTCACAAAGACGAATAACTTCACACTTTGCAAACCTGCAATATTCTTGGTGAACTTGTGCAATCTTCTCTCAATCGCTAAAAGGAACATTTCACAACTTTAAGTGTTTCGATTGTCTTGAGAAATTCCGAGTATAGATCAATTGTATTTCATAGGTTGTTAGGATATTTACATTCGTGTATTATCTTGGTTCCGCATCAACCTTGTAATTTGTTTAATATCAATAAATAAATTACACATTGAAAAATACATATTGTCTCATCAAGTTATCTTACAAGTTATTTGTATTATTGTTTGTTCTTTACTTATTGTCATTTATTTAAGTAATCTATCTAGAACTTGGTATATACACATTGCAACTGGTCGTCTCCAGTTCAGTGCATATATTGCAAAGTAACTCCACCATCGACATAGAGGTGTCTTCAGTAGTACCATCTAACAAGTTGGGATTGTGTTTTAAAGTGATTATCTGATTATTATGTTTGTAAAAATGCAAATAATCTAAAAAAGTGTTTGTATGAAAAATGATTATTTGTTACGAAAACGCAGTTTTGGAAAAGCATGTACATTTCAAAACGCAGCTTTGAAAACACATAATCTATTTTGAAAATGCAACATTTTTTTTGTAATCGCAATACCAAACACCCCCTTATACATCCATAACTATCTTCCGAATAACCCCTGAAGTTTACAAAAGTTGGATCAGTATTAAGTAAGATCGGAGCCTACTCACAAGATACAACAGCCAATGCTACACTAAAATCAAGCGGTAGGTTATAACTAGAACTTGTAGTTTTTAGTTTTATAGATGAAGATAATACCTTATAATTAGAGGTCATAAGCAATTTGGGGCCCAAACAACAAAACCCGTGTGATAGTGATTACTGATCACAACCACAACAATAAACAGAAACTAAAAGTAAACAATCAATGATCACACAAGAACAGCATGGAATAGGAATTTAAGGTGATTATGTTTAAATGTGTAATACCTTAGACCGAATGGTTAGTTTAATCCTCGGACCAAACTAGAGGGATATTACAATGACATCGTATTTGAACGACATGTGTCCCATTTAAAATATAAGTTAACTTTTTTAAATTAATATACTATAATTAATAAAAACAATACAATATTCCTATTTTGATCATGATTAAAACTATCCTACGCACAAAATTTTAAATTATATAGTAAATTAATATTACACAGCTAAATTCTCTCAATTGAAAAGATCAAATATTACTTGATATCCACTTATCCAGCACGCACCAAGAATTGATAAATGTATCTATCAACTAAATTCAGTATAATATACAATCTTTATCTTTTGTTGTTTCTATTGGTCTGGTTTAGAGATATTGCACTTTTAATATTAGAGGCAAATTGTTGTATCTGTAGCCCTGTAGGTATGATAGGAGACTTTATAAATTATAACTTACATATCTCATAGTTTAGATACGCATGTAAGTTTTGTTATTAGTTAATAGAGGAGAGAAATATCCAAGTTTAACTCTCATACTTCAACCAACTTTTACTCGTGAATTTCTTGCAAAGGTAGTAGTCTTTTTTTATTGATGGGGTATATGTCATAAGTCATAACTAATTACCAAAAAGTATTAATCTTTAGGCATGATTAAATCCCAAAATTTGTAATTTTAGCTATTACTAATGCTTCTTTCAAAGGTATATCAAGTTGTAAAGTTGCATATGTTAATTATAATGAAAAAATTGTAGTAGTCAAGAAATCAAAGGTGGTTGATCAAACCAGTTATTTACTGCTTTTCAATTGGTAATGAAAATTTCACAGATAGATAATAAATTTATATTCACATATCAGCTTTTTAATTTACAGTTTTTAGGATTTATCTAAGTTATATGTTAAGTTAATATGGTTTTCTTCATCTCATATCAGGTTTGTTGTTTCTTTTAAGTTGGTATTGTATGTTTATGTTAATTTTATAATTTATTTTTTTTTTTTGCATGTATTGTTTATCATTCTCTACTTAATTAGTGTTGTTTTTATGATATGTATCAATTATATTTAATTAATAATTGGTTTGTAATCTTCTCAAACAGCAGACCATGTACATTGCGGTATGCGTATATGTTTGATCTATATGGATGCGACTTGGAAATTTTAAACATTATAAATGTTTGTTTTTTATTGACGAGAATTAAATCATACTTTTAAATTATTTTTTATAAAAAAACTCTAAAATCACTTATGTTATTGATATAACCTTAGGCATCACTCAAAAGGCAAGAAACTCTATCATTGGGCTAATCCACATTGACTATGGATGTTCGTTATATAATGTGAAAAAAGTTATCGTTATTCATAGTACATCATTTAACGGAAATTGACTTTTATATATTTTAAGTAAACTTTGGGAATTATAAGTACCATACATAACATTTATTATAAGATATATTATGTTTTAAACGATGCAAGCTGTTAAATAAAAAACCAAAAAAATTAGTAAAACTTCTATTAACTTATGAAAAAGAACACGAAGTTAAGATATTCGTGCATCACGCACGGGCATTAGTACTAGTTTATTGAATATATATAGAGAGAGATTGTTACGATTATTATATGATACGCTATTGTTATATAACATATTGACCGGTATATGGTTTATACTAACATGGACATTTTTTGAAAAAGCATAAATTTTGGTAAACATTTATTTTGAATATATATATAGAGAGAAATTGTTACGATTATTATATGATACGCTATTGTTATATAACATATTGACCGGTATATGGTTTATACTAACATGGACATTTTTTGAAAAAGCATAAATTTTGGTAAACATTTATTTTGAATATATATATAGAGAGAAATTGTTACGATTATTATATGATACACTATTGTTATATAACATATTTCTTATTAGAGTTAATTGCAAAATTGGTCCCTGTGGTTTGTATACTTTTGCAATGGGGTCCCTATTTGACTTTCTTCGCAATGGGGTCCCTATTTTGACTATTTTTCGCAAATTTGGTCCCTTTTTGACGGATCCGTTATGAGGGGACGTTAAGTCAACAGGTGATGGACACGTGCATGGGCATTAAAGTAATAAACCACCCCACCAGCCCCACACAGATTTCCCCCCTTTTTTATTCCCTAAATAAACCCTAAAATCATAAACTTAAAAACGGTTAACACAAAATAATCCCAAAATCTCTCTCAAAAAACGATTAACTCCAAACATCCATTAATGCTCAACAATGTCGTAGGTGTTTCGATCAACTGATAAATCATGGAATAAAAAAGGGGGGAAACTGATAACTCCAAACATCCATTAATCGTTTATGATTTTAGGGTTTATTTAGGGAATAAAAAGGGGGGAAATCTGTGTGGGGCTGGTGGGGTGGTTTATTACTTTAATGCCCATGCACGTGTCCATCACCTGTTGACTTAACGTCCCCTCATAACGGATCCGTCAAAAAGGGACCAAATTTGCGAAAAATAGTCAAAATAGGGACCCCATTGCAAAGAAAGTCTAATAGAGACCCCCATTGCGAAAGTATACAAACCACAGGGACCAATTTTGCAATTAACTCTTCTTATTATAAACATGGACATTATTATAAGATACGTACGCTATTGTTATATGACATTACGACCTATATGCATATCGATCGTTATATGAAAAAGCATGGACTTGCACATTTTTTGTTGTAGGGCAACTGTAAGAACGATAATATTTTGTTAAATTTATAAATTGTATTTATAAAAAAACAAATACTTTATTTTACCTAAAAAGTATATATTTTTAAGAATCATTTTCATTGTCTTAAATTTGATGTTGACGTACTTTATTACATGTTAGACTTACTTAATTCAAATTGAGTGGTGATAGGGAGGCCTACTAAATAGCCTAATTATTAGCCTAATCCTAAATTAATGCCACCGGTTAACTTCATTATTAACACAAAATTTAGATTATTTTTATTCCAATTTTACACCATGTTAATTTAGAGAATATTGTTCCATATCCATTTCATTATATTTTTCAATTTTCATGAAGTACATATCATCAATTTTTTGTGTGCAGTGTTTCGTTTATAAACAATTCGATCCAATTAGCCTTTTGACATTTTATTATTTTATATGTATTCTCATTAATTTGAAAAGCATGTAACTCCATACGTGAAATTAAACATCGCTATATATAACAATACAACATTAAGAATCTAATAAATTGATCCCTTTATAATCATGATCAATCCTTTTAGATGATTAGGAGAAACTAATTATGACGAAATAATAGGTAGTAAGATCAATATAAACTGAATTGTTTTAAAATCATTGAGTAGCAAAATCAATAAAAAGAAAAAAAAAACGAATTGGTCCAGAATTTAAATACTACTAAAAACTATGATTATTATTAACAATTGAAATTTTTTTTGTCTTCAGACGTGCATGTATATGCGTCAGTTTCAATATATATAATTTAAATTGGAAGAAACCTTACATATATACATGGAATAAAAATACGGTATATCAGCATAAAATTGTTTAGTAAGGGTATATCAGTAATTAGATAAAATAATTAATGGGCTTGTAAAATTTTCCAGATGGCAATTTTAGATTGTTAGGCTTATTTTTAGGTGTGATATTTTAGGTCTCCTAATCATTTTTGAACTAATAATGCGTTAAATCATCTCAGATAGTAATTAATTGGAAAATGCTAAACAAAGCCCTTAGGGCTTCACTTAACGTGCATAAAAAGATTGTACATTTCCATATTAAAAGCCCACCCCCTGATTTTTATGGTAAGTGTACAACTAATTAATGCACCTTAACGAAAGCCCTTAGGGCTTCGTTTAGCAAAACCCTAATTAAATATATTGTAATAAAAAAATCTCTAAACGCCTTCAAACAATGTTGAACAAATATCTTACACGAGATTAAAACAATAAAAATATGTATATTTTAAAAAAGAGTTAATTACACTTTTGGTCCCTGTCGAGGGTTAAAAATTACCGTTTTCATCCTTACCTTTCATATATTACCGTTTTGGTCCAAAAAACTTTGTCCCGTCAACACTTTTGGTCCAATTTACGAAACGGACGTTAAACACCCATCACGTGATCTGCACGTGATGGGTATTTTAGTCTTTTTCTCACCAAAGGACTAAAAGTGTAATTAACTCTAAACTCTTTAATAATAAAAATATCTTTAACTCAATTCAAAATTAAAAATCCCTAATAGATACATATGGATCATTTCAAGAAATAAAATGTACATATGGAAAAAATCAATAACACTGGAGTTACAAGTAGCCATTAATATTCCAAATCAACCTCATAGTTTCCTCCGCCCCTAATAATTATAATATTATACATTTTCTATAGGCTTTTTTCTATTCTTCCAGCCTTCAGTTTTTTTCACCCTTTTTATGTTTTAATTTCAATATTGGGAACCGAGAGAAATTGTGGGTATGTGGGTGATGTTTAAAAGAAGGCAGAAAAGAAGGAAGCAATGAGCTATTTATAATTGTGAATTGTAAAGCTATTCTTTATTCAAATTAAAAGTTTAACTCCATGTAAGTTTCCATTTTTAAGGATTTTATTATTAAAAGGAGGATTTTGAGTAAAAGTATCTAAGAAATTTATTACATACACATTTTTAGTGATGGGGTGATCGGACTAACTGGTGGTGACGGAGTGATCGGGTTTTTGTGGTGGTGATGACCGGATCTTTGTGACGGTAGTGGTGATGGGGTCGCCGGATGTTTGGTGGTGGTGGTGATTGAGTGGCCAGACCTCTCTCATACACACACACACACTTTCGATCGCACTGCTGCCAGATCTCACACACACTACCGTGTAGCGTGTTGTTGATTATCGTTAAAATAATAATAATAATAATAATAATAATAATAATAATAATAATAATAATAATAATAATAATAATAATAATAATAGATAATAATAATAATAATAATAATAATAATAATAATAATAATAATAATAATAATAATAATAATAATAATAATAATAATAATAATAATAATAATAATAATAATAATAATAATAATAATAATAATAATAATAATAATAATAATAATAATAATAATAATAATAATAATAATAATAATAATAATAATAATAATAATAATAATAATAATAATAATAATAATAATAATAATAATAATAATAATAATAATAATAATAATAATAATAATAATAATAATAATAATAATAATAATAATAATAATAATAATAATAATAATAATAATAATAATAATAATAATAATAATAATAATAATAATAATAATAATAATAATAATAATAATAATAATAATAATAATAATAATAATAATAATAATAATAATAATAATAATAATAATAATAATAATAATAATAATAATAATAATAATAATAATAATAATAATAATAATAATAATAATAATAATAATAATAATAATAATAATAATAATAATAATAATAATAATAATAATAATAATAATAATAATAATAATAATAATAATAATAATAATAATAATAATAATAATAATAATAATAATAATAATAATAATAATAATAATAATAATAATAATAATAATAATAATAATAATAATAATAATAATAATAATAATAATAATAATAATAATAATAATAATAATAATAATAATAATAATAATAATAATAATAATAATAATAATAATAATAATAATAATAATAATAATAATAATAATAATAATAATAATAATAATAATAATAATAATAATAATAATAATAATAATAATAATAATAATAATAATAATAATAATAATAATAATAATAATAATAATAATAATAATAATAATAATAATAATAATAATAATAATAATAATAATAATAATAATAATAATAATAATAATAATAATAATAATAATAATAATAATAATAATAATAATAATAATAATAATAATAATAATAATAATAATAATAATAATAATAATAATAATAATAATAATAATAATAATAATAATAATAATAATAATAATAATAATAATAATAATAATAATAATAATAATAATAATAATAATAATAATAATAATAATAATAATAATAATAATAATAATAATAATAATAATAATAATAATAATAATAATAATAATAATAATAATAATAATAATAATAATAATAATAATAATAATAATAATAATAATAATAATAATAATAATAATAATAATAATAATAATAATAATAATAATAATAATAATAATAATAATAATAATAATAATAATAATAATAATAATAATAATAATAATAATAATAATAATAATAATAATAATAATAATAATAATAATAATAATAATAATAATAATAATAATAATAATAATAATAATAATAATAATAATAATAATAATAATAATAATAATAATAATAATAATAATAATAATAATAATAATAATAATAATAATAATAATAATAATAATAATAATAATAATAATAATAATAATAATAATAATAATAATAATAATAATAATAATAATAATAATAATAATAATAATAATAATAATAATAATAATAATAATAATAATAATAATAATAATAATAATAATAATAATAATAATAATAATAATAATAATAATAATAATAATAATAATAATAATAATAATAATAATAATAATAATAATAATAATAATAATAATAATAATAATAATAATAATAATAATAATAATAATAATAATAATAATAATAATAATAATAATAATAATAATAATAATAATAATAATAATAATAATAATAATAATAATAATAATAATAATAATAATAATAATAATAATAATAATAATAATAATAATAATAATAATAATAATAATAATAATAATAATAATAATAATAATAATAATAATAATAATAATAATAATAATAATAATAATAATAATAATAATAATAATAATAATAATAATAATAATAATAATAATAATAATAATAATAATAATAATAATAATAATAATAATAATAATAATAATAATAATAATAATAATAATAATAATAATAATAATAATAATAATAATAATAATAATAAAAATAATAATAATAATAATAATAATAATAATAATAATAATGATAATAATAATAATAATAATAATAATAATAATAATAACAGTTTTCTACTTTTCTTCTTATTTATTTATTGTGCAGTTTTTTTTGTTGTTTGAATCCATTAGAAATTGATGAAGAATGTGAATATGGGTTTTATTGTACAATGAATGTTGATTTTAGTTTGTTGTGAGTGTGATGAAGGAAGTTTTGTGCAGGGGAAGAAAGTTTTATGGCAGATTTGAATCCACTAAAAGTTGATGAAACAATTTAATTAGTTGATTTAGGAATTTGAAATAGAATGTAATTAATTTGTTTTAGATGCCCATATTGCTCCCGTTTCGATTTTGTTTTAGATTTATTAAAAAGTTTAAAGATATTGATTATTGATGGTTGATGAAGATAAAATTTAGAATAAAAAAATGTAATTAATTTCATCTTTTTTGGTTAATGTAATATATTTTTTATTTATTTTTGGATGATGATGATGATGATTGATGATTGGTAGTTCTTCTAATTGAAGATTTGGAAGGATGTGTCTTTTTTGGTGATGATGAAATCTGGTAGTGTTTCTTGTGAAGAAGATGGTGATAATTACACTTTTGGTCCATGTGAGAATGAAAAGACAAAATTACCCATCATGTGCAGGTCACATGGTGGATAAGTTAACATCCGTTTGAAGTTTGGACTAAAAGCGTTGACGGGGCAAAGTTTTTTGGACCAAAAGTGTTGACGGGGCAAAGTTTTTTGGACCAAAACGGTAATATATGAAAGGTAGGGATGAAAACGGTAATTTTTAACCCTCAACAGGGACCAAAAGTGTAATTAACTCAAAAAAAAAAACACATATATAATGGTAAATAGTTGATCCATTCAATTCTATCATAATTCATAAAAGCACAATTCAGAAATGGAGACCAGCTCATGGACTAATTTTGTCCATTCAAACCACCAAAAGTTCAGATTTAATGATATACGTGGATTATTTATTCAGTACACATTCAATTAAAAAGAAACTCATAATCTCATAATAATAATAATAATAAAAAAGTACTACTGTAATACACAATGAATAATGAAAAACAATGAACATGAAAAACTCATTATAAAAAGCTCAATAATAAATAGCTTATGAATATGAATCTGATCCACAAATATGTATATGTTTCCAGTTTCCATGATAATCACCAGCCATGGAAAACAAAATAGAACCAAACAAGAGAAAGAACAAGTAGAAAAAATAGTTTTGACTTTTCTTTAAAGGCCAATAATGTGACTTGAAAGAAGAAAGAATAAAAAATATAATGAGCTTAAAAGCACAGAATAATATAGATTTATCAACCAAAACTAGTCAAGAACTTAATGGAATGCATTATGTGTTCATATAGCCCAAGGCTAAGCTAGAACATAGAAATCATGACTATATGACATGTAAGCAGACCAAAGAAGTTTATAATGAAAGCAGATTATAACAAGGAAAACTTATTCAAACAAATCATGTATGAAAACACAGATCCTTACCCAAAACGATCCCCGATTGATAAGTAATATAAATAATGACCTTTCGAAGCAAAATTCTATCTATCAGCTCAAACTAGGACAATAAACGGTCTATAAACATAGAAACTATACATTCCCAATAATCACGAAACCAAAACAAATTGAAAAAAAAATAAGAGACTCATAACGAGTATATCTAGTTATCTACACAATCAGCCTATCAAGCTATTGTACAAACTTAAATATATGGTGGTGCTCAGGGGCGGTACTAAAGGGGCAAAGGCCCCCCTCAAAATTTTTGTCTATGTATTTTTAAATTTTTCATAGATTTTTAAAATTTTTTTATAGGTTTTTTACATTTTGCCCCCTTTTAAAAAAAAAATTCTTTGCTCCCTCTGTAATTTTTTACCGCCTCTGGTGGTGCTATGTTAAGTATCATCCAATTCTAAAGAGAACACAAAAGAACCACGACTATGTGACATGAAGAGCATACCATGATGAAGTATAGTGAGAGCAAATAACAACCGTTCCTATAGGATAATAAAAATAAGAAGAAACACCTGATCTATATACACATAAAGTGGTCGCTCAAATAGTTTATATGCTCGTACAACTCAATTATCTATACTATCTTATAAAGCATTTTGCCCTTTTTAAAAATCTCAAAAGATGATTTGAACTACCTAAATTACCCTTCTTCTTTTTTCACTAATTTAAACATCTCTACCTAATATACCTATAATACCTTTAAATCTCAACCACTCATTTTCTTCTCTCTCCTCAAATCTCAACCACTCATTTTTTCTCTCTCCTCCATAAATCATTTTATTCCTCTAATTCATTCAAAATCGTTTATCTCAAAAACCGTTTATCGATAAATTATAAAAATTGTATGGGTGTTCTTAAAATTTCATGCTCTTTCATTAGAGATGTCATTTGATATACTTTCGACGAATTTTCCGATGGCGGAGCCCGTACGGTAACATTTATCACACTCTATGACTTATCACCTCTTATGACCTATCACCCCCACCATCTCACCGCCGCAATGCGCAGGCACTTTCCCTAGTTATAAAAATAAAACATAGAACCCACACATCAATAAATAACATGGAAACATTATGCATTCATTACAAAGGGGAACACATTAAAGAATAAGAAACAAAACTAGTCTATCAACTCATAAACGAACACATATACCGTAGTCTATCAACTGTAACCATTAAATAGATATACAAATTACTTCTATGACTTTTTAATATTAGATTCTGTACAATTTTGTGTGCTATGTGTCTGGATAAGTGAAAAGAAATAATGATAACAAGAACGAAAAACCGGTCTAACTAATAAAGGATATCTCAAACACACCCAGTCTAATTGAACGATTCTTCTAACTTACAATTATGTGGGAACACTTGTGTGTTCTTATAAACTAAGTTCAAATCAATCATATAGCCCATAACAAGCACATAATAAGAGAAAAACTATAATGAATAAACTTGAAAAGCAGCAATAACAAGCAAAAGGATAGTCTGCCAATTCATTTACGATAACAAAAAATTCTTACTAAATTATTCTGTTAATGGTCATTGGTCAATTTTTAACAGAAATTTTGTGCTTAGCGGCATTGCCTTTTCATATACCCCAGCTCCAATTTCAGTATCCAGCCCAGGGAGCAATTTGTTCTCACCGGGTTTGAGCCCAAGAACCTTAAAGTCTCAAGTCTCTCTTCCCCAACCCCCCTACCAATACATCTATAAATAGTCATTTACCTCAAGCTATTTTATTAACAGCTCCAAAGGTGCGTTTATACTTGCATAAAATCCAGGTCTAATTTAAAACATAGAAACCACGCAAGACTCGTTAACAGGAGAACATGCTAAGATGAAATACAATGAGACCATAATATTGGCAAGCAAAATCCACTCCATAAAGTCACATAAGAAAACACATACAAAGACAAGACAAACTTAAAGCTCAAGAAAACACACATCCACATATATATAAAAATGAGTCTATTATCTAAAGAAGCCTATTAAGCGGTTCTACATACTTCAAAATATACAGACATGTATTTAAGTGCTTGATAAATAGAAATACTAATGACCTTTACAAATCAAAAATGAGTCTATCAACTCAAAGCAGCCAATTAAACAGTTCTAATATCCGTTAAAAAAAACAGTTCTACATACTTCAAGATATATGGTCATTTATTTATATGCTCGTACAATTCAAATTCAATTATAAAATAAAACATAGACCCTAAGGATCAATAAACAACATGAAAACATACCATTATGCATTCATTATAAAAGAGAAAATTTCAAAAATGGCCCAATCAATAAAAAATAGTCCATATAATGATTTCACAATCTGAACTATGGTGGTGGTTGAACACAAAAGATATAAACCGATACTACATAACTTGAACATAATAAAGATTAACAATAGTGAACCTAAAATAAACAAAAACCAGTCAATAACTCATTACATGAAAACACAAATCCTTACCTAATAGAAAGATGGTTTGATAGGTTTACCAAGCAATCAAGTAATGGTATATCAGTTACAACTATTCTGTTGAACCCTTCTACAAATTTCAACACATGGGATATA
Source organism: Erigeron breviscapus (assembly GCA_034093135.1). Taxonomy (NCBI): domain Eukaryota; kingdom Viridiplantae; phylum Streptophyta; class Magnoliopsida; order Asterales; family Asteraceae; genus Erigeron; species Erigeron breviscapus. Next base: position 232,492,898 of record CM067167.1, on the reverse strand, counting down.
TTCATTTATGAGTTCATGTAAAATATAACAAAAATATAAAAACACATATCTTTACCGGGTCAACACATTTATTCCAGATTTACAAGCAAAAACGAGCCTATCAACTTTTAGACTAGCCTGAAAAGTGGTTATACAAATTAAAATATGTGGGGTGTAATTTTAAGTGCACGTATAATCCTAAGTATAATTACAAATAAATCATGGAAAGCATGAACTTCAAAATAGGATAATATACGAAGATAAACTATACTAATAACAATTAATAACAATAAAAGCTGGTCTATCCGCCCATTTGTATAAACATAGATATCAGGAATGCTTTATCACCTCAACATACAACAATTGGTCTTTCAACCCAAACTAGTCTACCCATTGTGTCGTGTGTGTTTGCACGCGTTAAAAAAAATATGAACAAAAAAGTGGTCAATCAACTTATACATACTCACTAGATAAATAAAAGATATAATGAGCTAAAAAGGTAACAGAAGAAATAAATGCTTATCAACCAAAACTAGTCAATTAAACGATCCTATGAGCTTAATGGGGGTGCATTTATGTGTTTATAATGAGAGCAGATTATAACATGAAAACCCTAACCAAATCATGTATGGACATAGAAGCTATACATATCTATCAGCTCAAAGTAGGGTACTATAAACTGTCTATAAACATAGAAACGATACATTCCATATAAACATGAAAACAAACTAAAAGGGAATTAAAGTAAGAAATTTATAAAGACTCTAACGAGTATATTTACTCAAATCAGCCTATAAAGCTTTATCATCCAGGTCTGGAAAGAAGAACATAAAACAACCACGACTACATGACATGAAGAGCATACCAAGATGAAGTATAGTGATAGTGAATAACAAGAAATAACAACTACTATGATACAAATCCATTCCTATAAGGATAAAGAAAAATATAAGGACAAACACCTGATCTCATTTGTATAAACATAGATATCAAGAATAATTTCACGAGCTTAACTTAATGGGCTTAACTTAATGGGGGTGCATTTATGTGCTTATAATGAAAGCAGATTATAACAAAAACCCTAACCAAATCATGTATGGACATAGAAGCTATACATATCTATCAGCTCAAAGTAGGGTACTATAAACTGTCTATAAACATAGAAACGATACATTCCATATAAACATGAAAACAAACTAAAAGGAATTAAAGTAAGAAATTTGTAAAGACTCTAACGAGTATATTTACACAAATCAGCCTATCAAGCTTTATCATCCAAGTCTAGAAAGAAAAAACACAAAAAAACCACGACTACATGACATGAAGAACATACCAAGATGAAGTATAGTGATAGTAAATAACAAGCAAAAAATACTATGATACGAATCCATTCATGTTGGATAAAGAAAAAATAAGGACAAACGCCTGATCTATATACACTAAAACTGGTCGCTCAAATGAGTTGTATGCTTGTATAATTCAATCATAAAATAAACATAGAAGCTAAGCATCAAAAAAATAACATGAAAATATACCACTATGCATTATGAAGGGAAAACAAAATTCCAAAAGAAATATAATAACAATAAACAGGAAGCAAGAACTAGTCTATCAACTCATAACTGAAGTAATGAACACATAGATTGCCATAGGCTAGCAACTGAAACTATTCAATAGATCTACAAGTAATATCTATGGCGTCGTCTGTGTGTTTGGATAAGTGAAAAGAAATAATAATAAGAACAACAAAAAACTGGTCTATCGAAAACACAAAACATATCAACAGAAACTATACAATGGATCTACAAGTTACTTCTATGACGAGCATTTATGTGTTTGGACAAGTGAAAAGAAATAATACTTAAAAGAACAAAAAACTGGCCCATCTAAAACACAAATCCTAACAGGATAGATAAAGACTCGATGAAAATCACAACTACTAAAGAATATTTCAAACAAAGCTAGTCTAATATAACGATTCTACAAACTAAAAATTATGCGGGCAAATTTATGTGTTCTTATAAACTAAGTTTAAATAAAACACATAACAACCACATAACAAGACTACAAACCAAAATGAATCAAAAAACAATTAACAATAAGTCAATAACAAGCAAAAAACTAGTCTATCAACTCATTTACGAAAACACAAATACTTACTAAGTTATTCTATTAATGGTCGTTTAGCTCAAGCTATTTTATTAACAGCCCCAAGTAGCTGGATATATCGGGTGCACTTATAATTGCGTAAATTCTAGGTCAATGTAAAACATAGAAACCACGCAAGACTCGATAACATGAGAAGATGCCTAGATGACATACAGTGACACCAAAATATTGGCAAGCAAAAACCAGTCCATGGATCCCATCAGTAAAAACATACAGAGATAAGAAAAACTACTATAGCAAGCAAAATCGTAGTCCAACAGCTAATTAAGAAAAACACGCATACTTATGCTATGAACAGAAAAAGTTATTATGTTTCACCACTAAAATCCACTTAATCAACTCAATGTATTTCTATTAGCACAAAGTTGGATGTATTAGGGTTCATGTATAAATCTAAATTCCAAGTCTAGAGTGACATAAGAACATGCCAAGATGAATTACAGTGACACCAAAAACTGATCTACCAACTCATAAGAAAACATGTATCCTTACCGAATGCAGAAATGCAATGAAAATTACAGGTATAAATGATCAACCAACTCAGAGTCAATTCAATGTTCTACAAAGTTGAAACTATTATGGGTAGGCCGTATTTTTATTTTTTTTTTGTGAAGGGGGGGGAAGACATTTATGTGTTCTTACACTCTAACCCTAAAAGAAAACATAAAAACTATGTAAGACTACATAAGAAGAGAACTTAGATAGACAGCAAATACTATAAGAACATTAGTATGTCAAGTGTCAATCATGCATGAAAACACTGATTATAGAAAATTTAACGAGCTTCACAAGCAAAAATAAAGAAAACAACGTATCAACTCGAAGTAGACTATATGGTTTCTCAACCAACTTTAAAATATGAGGGTGCCAAATCTAAAGCAGAGGCCAAACAAGATACAAAATTTATATTCAGTTAGATCAACCAAGTAAAATGACCATGACAGGGAACTGAAAAGGGGGGATGTTAAAGACCCAATCTCGATTGGCCGGTCAGACGGGGAAATGGACGCGATAATGGTTCTAGTTGAACGGTTACACCACTTGTTACCGGACCAGTCAAAACTGGCAGCTTGGTCAAACCCAGAACCAAGCAGTGAACCAGTTCAAGTTTTTTGGACAAATATAGAGCTTAATCCACCGATGTGAATACACTTTCCTTATTAAGCAGAAAGGAATTCAAAAATAAGGAAAAATTTCACAGTTTGTAAGCCTTAACAGTTGCTCTAGACACCTGCTTTATGGTAAATTTGGATATGTTTTCACTATTCTGATCCAACTGGGGTGCTGTGAGCCTAGATTCATTAGGCCAGACCCATATGTGAACCTAACAGTGTCTAAGAAGAACTATACGCTATATAAATCAGATCCTTGTTTGTCCGTGGACAAAGAACATTTAACGTGTTAAAAATCCTAAACTAGTAGAGCTTAGAGTTGCATAAAGTTTCAAACAGCAAGTACCCAATGTGTATGCTGCAGGACGCCCTTTAGCAAGTACCCAAAGTTCTTTACAGCAAATTTAGTCTGTCGAGAAAACAAATCTTACTGGATAGATAAAGATATGATGAGCATCACAACTAATAAAGGATATCTCAAACAAACCTAGACTAATTAAACAATTTTACGATCTAAAATTTATGTAGGCACAATTATTGGGTAAAAGGAATTACCCTGGCTCAATTTTTATGAGGGCACATTTATGTGTTCTTTTAAACTAAGTTCAAATAAAGCATATAAACCATAATAACCACATAAGAGAACAAACCAAAATGAATGAAATTGAGAACCAACAATAACAAACAAAAAATTAGTCTATCAACTCATTTATATAAACACATATACTTACCAAATTATTCTATTAATGGTCATTAAACTCAAGCTATTCTATTAACAGCTCCAAAAAGTTGGATATAATGGGGTGCATTTATTGCTGCATAATTCCAGTTCCAATAAATATTTTATTTGAACGGTATTAAATTTCATTAAAAATAAAAACTAAAAATGACTATCAAGAAACTAGCCAATGCATAATAGTTCTAATTTAAAACATAGATACTACGCAAGACTCGAGAACATGCCAAGATGAAATACAGTGAGACCATAATATTGGCAAGCAAAATCCAGTCCATGAAGTCACATAAGAAAACACATACAAAGATAAGAAAAACTTAATGAGCCTCAAAATGAAAATTGGATCTATCAAGTGATGTTTAAAAAAAACAGACAATAGAAATTTTAATGAGCTTCACAAGCCAAAACGAAACAATATATAACCTCAAACCAGACTATTCATTGGTCAACATGGTTTATTATATGGGGGTACCAAATCTAGAACAGCGGCCAAATAAGACACAAATATTATACTTAGAGTAAAACACTAGAAAGTTGAGTAAAATAAACACATACTTGAATTCAAAAAATCATCCTGTGTTCATTTTTACTTGGTAATTGGTATACCCACAAGACATTAAACTGCCGAGAAAAATGACTATTGCAGGCAGTTGAATGAGAAGCTATGTAGTAGAGGTGCTAAGGTGTTTATCTTTGGTAAGAGTGGTTGTTTTAAACGCAGCCTGAACCACTTCGTCAGACCGGGAAAAGGCCACAACATCAGTTCTACCCACTTGTTACCGGACCAGTCACAACTGGAGGTTTGGTCAAACCTGGAACCAAGCGGGGAAGCAGTTCAAGCTTTTAGGACTGGACAAAAGATAGAGTTGGTAGCTTTGTACAGAAGGTGGGAGTGAGATAAGAGAGCTTAATCCAACAACTTTAAAACAATCCAATCGATCAGACCAGTTGAATATGTGAACCTAGTTTAAATGGGCCAGACCTATACGTGAGCCTAGCAGCACTGTCTAACAAAACTATAAGCTATCCAGATCAGATCTTTGATTCTTGGGTATGTTAAGTGTTAGAAATCCTAAACTAACAGAGCTTAGACTTACTATGCCAAGTGTGTTAAACCATTCCTAATGCACTTCTATGAATAACGATTGTAGCCTAGAATTTCAAAAGAAAGTGCCCAGTGTGTATGTTGCAGAACACCCTTCACACTGAAAAAGTAGTACACAAGAGCAGAATGGATAACATGTCAAAATAAATTTGGTTCAAATACTAAATCCAAATCATGCTTTAAATATAAAGTGAAGTGCATGTTCAAGATTTTTCTTATTTTGACATACCTGGAGCTGGCCCTTTATTGAAGAACTTGGGATGACAACCACATTCCTCCTCGTCATCTGCGAATACAAATACAAAACTTCAGATTCCAGCAATAATCTCTCTCTAATGTAGCAAGCATAACAAACTCAAGCAAACTGGATCTATGAACAGATTTAGTAGTATGGCAGGATTATCGAAACTAAAGTTAGTTGGGAAACTTTGGAATAGGAGTAAAGCCCTATGAATCTATCTCGATTATAAGCATTGGATGGATGGCAGGGAAAATGGTATCTGGATTACATCGGTCATCTTCTGTGGAATACCCAATGAATGCCTACAAATGCCGCTATAAAGACCAGTAGAAAAAGCACAAATATTGAACAATCAGCAATACATATGAACGAAACCATTAAAGCAAAATTAAATTTTTATATTATCTATATCCATTCCCATTTATCATATTCGTATAATAGATGTGATAGAAATTTAGAGGGAACCCACAAAATAGATAAGGAATAACGGAATGTAATAAACCAAGGAAAAAAATCTTACTGTTGTGACGAGATAGATATCAGTGAAAACAACTTACAATAGGCATAAAATGACTGCTACAAAAAATTGGGTCCCTGCCAAAAGGATTGAAAGTATTATTGAACTTCAAAGTAAGCTATAATGTTGAATCCCGTTATAGTTTTCAAGATACTCAAATTACGAAGTAAAAATATTATTGGATATAGCATATTACCTCAAACTATATTGGAGGCACACAATTCATTGAACACTACTTATTGAAGAAATAAAAACTTCAAGAAGTGATAAGATGGAACATAATCCAGGTAGCGCTGCCATAACACTCCTCTCTAGCATTTAAAAAACAAAATGGAAACACTTACAATAGGCATAAAATGACTGCTACAAAAAATTGGGTCCCTGCCAAAAGGATTGAAAGTATTATTGAACTTCAAAGTAAGCTATAATGTTGAATCCCGTTATAGTTTTCAAGATACTCAAATTACGAAGTAAAAATATTATTGGATATAGCATATTACCTCAAACTATATTGGAGGCACACAATTCATTGAACACTACTTATTGAAGAAATAAAAACTTCAAGAAGTGATAAGATGGAACATAATCCAGGTAGCGCTGCCATAACACTCCTCTCTAGCATTTAAAAAACAAAATGGAAACACTTACAATAGGCATAAAATGACTGCTACAAAAAATTGGGTCCCTGCCAAAAGGATTGAAAGTATTATTGAACTTCAAAGTAAGCTATAATGTTGAATCCCGTTATAGTTTTCAAGATACTCAAATTACGAAGTAAAAATATTATTGGATATAGCATATTACCTCAAACTATATTGGAGGCACACAATTCATTGAACACTACTTATTGAAGAAATAAAAACTTCAAGAAGTGATAAGATGGAACATAATCCAGGTAGCGCTGCCATAACACTCCTCTCTAGCATTTAAAAAACAAAATGGAAACACTTACAATAGGCATAAAATGACTGCTACAAAAAATTGGGTCCCTGCCAAAAGGATTGAAAGTATTATTGAACTTCAAAGTAAGCTATAATGTTGAATCCCGTTATAGTTTTCAAGATACTCAAATTACGAAGTAAAAATATTATTGGATATAGCATATTACCTCAAACTATATTGGAGGCACACAATTCATTGAACACTACTTATTGAAGAAATAAAAACTTCAAGAAGTGATAAGATGGAACATAATCCAGGTAGCGCTGCCATAACACTCCTCTCTAGCATTTAAAAAACAAAATGGAAACACTTACAATAGGCATAAAATGACTGCTACAAAAAATTGGGTCCCTGCCAAAAGGATTGAAAGTATTATTGAACTTCAAAGTAAGCTATAATGTTGAATCCCGTTATAGTTTTCAAGATACTCAAATTACGAAGTAAAAATATTATTGGATATAGCATATTACCTCAAACTATATTGGAGGCACACAATTCATTGAACACTACTTATTGAAGAAATAAAAACTTCAAGAAGTGATAAGATGGAACATAATCCAGGTAGCGCTGCCATAACACTCCTCTCTAGCATTTAAAAAACAAAATGGAAACACTTACAATAGGCATAAAATGACTGCTACAAAAAATTGGGTCCCTGCCAAAAGGATTGAAAGTATTATTGAACTTCAAAGTAAGCTATAATGTTGAATCCCGTTATAGTTTTCAAGATACTCAAATTACGAAGTAAAAATATTATTGGATATAGCATATTACCTCAAACTATATTGGAGGCACACAATTCATTGAACACTACTTATTGAAGAAATAAAAACTTCAAGAAGTGATAAGATGGAACATAATCCAGGTAGCGCTGCCATAACACTCCTCTCTAGCATTTAAAAAACAAAATGGAAACACTTACAATGCCAAGATGTGGAAGGTTCCATGTAATCAGCTTTATGAAGAAATATATTCAAAAGGGTATCTGGCTAAGCTGAACAATAACAACTCCCTGGTAGAACTTTCTAGCTCGATGCCTTTAATATCTAAAAAACCAGAAATGTTGACACAGTTTGTAAGATTTAAATCATAATACATACGGACTACCAAAGAGCAACAATGTTTTACACATAAATATATCTCTGGATTTATGGGGATTAAAAAAAGTATTTCTTTACAAACATTTCCTTTCACTTGCAAAGAGACTATTTTGCTTACCCAACCCTATGCCCTGAAATGTTCATTACCACTTCATGGTACTGGACAAACATTTATCGATGCCAGCATTGTCAAGCACAATTATTAAACAAAAATCTGTTTGACCCGTTCCCCTTTAAAACAGCTCTGACCCAACCCATTTGACCCGTTAAAACAAATTAAATAATCTATAATACAAAAAACTAGTATCCATATCACAAAAATGAAACCTTAACGAATAAAAAAGAAAAGACAAAACTTACAATTGTTGGATTACCATGAACAATCAACAAGTGGAGTTTACTACTAAGCAGGCCTGGCATGATTTGAGGACTAACTGGCCAAAAGTCAACTGGAAAGATGTAATATGGTTCAAACAATTAATCCCAGGCATGCTTTTATTCTCTGGATTGCTGTGCAGGGGAGACTGATGACAAAAGATAGAATTGCAAAATGGAAGCATAATGAATGTTTGCAGTGTGTGCTATGTAATTCTGGCACTGACAGTCATGAGCATTTATTCTTCAAATGCAAATATTCAGAAGCTATATGGGCTGGCCTAAAGAACCTTGGATGGAAAATGGGAGCAGGTAGTTCTTTGAAGGATGTAATTCAGGAGACTGCAAGGTTTAAAGGAAGCAATAATATTGGAATTGTGGTGAATAAACTCCTTATTGCTGCAGCAGTCTACTTTATATGGCAAGAGAGGAATTTTAGAATTTTCCATAAGAAGAAAAGGAATGAGGAGGTTGTATGCAATATCATAAAGGACAGTGTGAGGAACAAACTGCTTTCCTTCAGAGTGAGGAAAACTAAGAATGTGAGCAAGATTGGTGCAATTTGGAAGCTGCAATGGGTCAACTCCTGGTTTGTGGCTGCCTGATGGAGCTGTGATTGGTTTGTTTTTAATTTGAAGCATGTGTGCGAAACAGAATAGCGAGTTGTGAAAGATGAGGCTGCTTGGTCTGTTTCTAACATGATTTGAGTTTGTTTGATTTTCTTGTAGTGTTCTTTGGTTTGTATGTTTTGAGGTACTATGTATTTGTTTTCTGCCAATATGTTCTTTGTATAAGTGACTTGAGCATGTTCAAGTTGCTTAGTCTTTATTGTACATATTTGTTTGTTAATAAAATTTGCCCGTTTAAATTAAAATATTTCTATTGGATCGACAATAAAGACATTAGATCAAGTTATTATAAATAAGAAAGAAGAAGACCATGATAGTAAATTAAGAGAGAAAAATTAGAGAAGAAAAATATGTGTGTTATTATTCATTACATACATACATCTATATATATATTGATAAAGTATATATAGAAACAAACAAGTAAATAGTATATGTCTGCTAATCATCAATAATTCATATATATATATATATATATATATATATATATATATATATATGTATATCTATATATATATATATATATATATATATATATATATATATATATATATATATATATATATATATATATATATATATATATATATATATATATATATATATATATATATATATATATATATATATATATATATATATATATATATATATATATATATATATATATATATATATATATATATATATATATATATATATATATATATATATATATATATATATATATATATATATATATATATATATATATATATATATATATATATATATATATATATATATATATATATATATATATATATATATATATATATATATATATATATATATATATATATATATATATATATATATATATATATATATATATATATATATATATATATATATATATATATATATATATATATATATATATATATATATATATATATATATATATATATATATATATATATATATATATATATATATATATATATATATATATATATATATATATATATATATATATATATATATATATATATATATATATATATATATATATATATATATATATATATATATATATATATATATATATATATATATATATGTGTACATATATATATAAATTAAGAGAGAAAAATTAGAGAAGAAAAATATGTGTGTTATTATTCATTACATACATACATCTATATATATATTGATAAAGTATATATAGAAACAAACAAGTAAATAGTATATGTCTGCTAATCATCAATAATTCATAACACTCCCCCTCAGACATATACGTTTTACTTTGTATGATAGTTTTAAAATACTGCCTCGTTAAAAACCTTGCTAGGAAAAACCCAGTGGGATAAAAACCATAGCTAAGGGAAAAAGAGTGCAGTTTGTAGCTCCCCCTCAAGATGTCATTTGTACACATGTCGCATCCCGATATCATAAACATGCTTCCTGAAGATTGCTGTAGGTAGCGCTTTCGTGAAAAGATCTGCTGAATTGTTGCTGGATTGGATATGTCTCATTTCAACCTGATTGTTTTTAATGAGTTCTTGAGTATATGAGAAGAATCTTGGTGGAATGTGTTTTGTTCTGTCACTTTTGATATATCCTTCCTTCATCTGTGAGATACAAGCTGCATTGTCTTCATAGATTGGAGTTGGATTTACTTCTTTCTCTAACCCACAAGATGTTAGAATGTGTCGTGTCATTGATCTTAGCCACACACATTCCCTTGAAGCTTCATGTAGTGCAATGACTTCAGCGTGATTTGAAGATGTTGCGACAAGTGTTTGTTTCTGAGAACGCCATGAAATCACAGTTCCTCCATTCTTGAATATGTATCCAGTTTGAGATTTTGCTTGATGGGGATCAGATAAATAACCTGCATCTGTATAACCAACTAACCCATCTTTTGAGTCATTTGAATAAAATAAACCTAAATCAACAGTTCCTTTTAGGTACCGAAATATATGTTTAATGCCATTCCAATGCCTTTTAGTAGGAGCTGTACTAAACCTTGCTAACAAATTAACTGCAAAAGAAATGTCAGGTCTTGTACAGTTAGTAAGATACATAAGAGCTCCGATTGCACTGAGGTATGGTATCTCTGGACCAAGGATCTCTTCATTATCATCACAAGGACGAAATGGATCTTTTTCAACATTGAGCGATCTACCAACCATTGGTGAGCTTAAAGAATAGATATTATCCATATTAAAACGTTTCAAGAGCCTTTCTGTATAATTTGATTGATGTATAAGTATACCATTGTTCATATACTCAATTTGTATACCGAGACAATATTTGTTTTTCCCAAGGTCTTTCATTTCAAATTCTTTCTTTAAAAGAATAATCGCTTCATGAATTTCTTCATGTGTCCCAAGTATATTTAGATCATCAACATATACAGCTATTATCACATATCCCGATGTTGTTCTTTTAATAAATACACACGGACAAATACTATTATTTTTATAACCTTTACTTATCAAATAATCACTCAAACGATTATACCACATCCTCCCAGATTGTTTCAATCCATATAAAGATCTTTGTAATTTGATTGAATACATCTCTTTAGGCTTTGAATTTAATGCCTCTGGGATTTTAAGTCCTTCTGGGATTTTCATATAGATATCATTATCAAGTGATCCGTATAAATAAGCAGTAACTACATCCATAAGACGCATTTCTAAATTTTTAGAAACTGCTAAGCTGATTAGATATCTGAAAGTGATTGCATCCATAACAGGGGAATATGTTTCCTCATAATCAATTCCCGGCCTTTGAGAAAAACCTTGAGCTACAAGTCTAGCTTTATATCTTGTAATTTCATTTTTCTCATTTCGTTTTCTTACGAAAACCCATCTATACCCTATAGGTTTTATTGCCTTAGGTGTAAGAATAATGGGTCCAAAAACCTTTCTTTTGTTAAGTGAATTTAATTCAACTTGCATAGCATCTTTCCATTTATCCCAGTCTTGTCGATTTCGACAATCATTTACACATTTTGGCTCAGGATCATCGTCTTCATTCATAATCTCACTGGCTACAGAATAAGAAAATATATCATTATTTTCCATTTCAACTCGGTTCCATAATATATGTGTATGACCATAATTGATCGACAATTCTTTGTTGGAATCATTTACTTCTTCCTGAGGGAAGATTTCTATATTTGAATTGTTTTCTTTATGGTCAATTTCCTTTTCAGGACCTTTTCTTTTTCGAGGATGTTTATCCTTTGAACCGATTGGTCTCCCACGTTTCAAACGTTTCTGGGATTCATGAGACATATTTTCATTTATTTGCTTACTTGGAATTTCAATTCGAGCCGGAGCATTAACAGCAGGTATATGAGATTTAGTTACTCTTTGTGTATCAGTAAATGCATCAGGTAACTGATTTGCAATTTCTTGTAGATGTATTATCTTTTGAACATCTGTCTCACATTGTTTTGTTCTGGGATCAAGATATAACAAAGAAGGTTCATACCATGAGACATTCTTTTCTTTATTTTTATTTTCTCCCCCTAATGTAGGGAAAATTGTCTCATCAAAATGACAATCTGCAAAACGTGCTGTAAAGACATCACCTGTTAAAGGTTCAAGATATCTTATGATGGAAGTTGTTTCATATCCAACATATATTCCCAACCTCCTTTGAGGTCCCATTTTTGTGCGCTGTGGTGGTGCAATAGGGACATATACTGCACATCCAAATATTTTAAGATGAGAAATATTTGGCTCTTGGCCAGAGACAAGTTGTATGGGGGAGTACTTGTGATTTGCACTTGGTCTCATACGAATTAATGATCCAGCATGTAAAATTGCATGACCCCAAATAGATACAGGGAGTTTTGTTCTCATTATTAATGGTCTAGCTATTAGCTGGAGATTTTTAATTAGTGATTCAGCTAAACCATTTTGTGTATGTACATGAGCAACTGGGTGCTCAACAACAATTCCAACAGACATGCAATAATCATTAAAAGCATGTGATGTGAATTCACCCGCATTATCAAGTCTTACCTTTTTAATTGTATAATCAGGAAAATGTGCTCGCAATTTAATAATTTGTGCCAGGAATTTTGCGAAAGCTACATTACGAGTCGATAGTAAAGATACATGAGACCATCTGCTGGATGCGTCTATTAGGACCATAAAGTATCTAAATGGTCCACTTGGTGGATGAATTGGTCCACATATATCACCTTGAATTCTTTCAAGAAACATAGGTGATTCCTTTTCAACTTTTAATGTTGATGGTCTTGTAATTAATTTTCCAAGAGAACAAGATGTGCACATAGGCATTTTATTTCCCTGGGGAATCCTTTCACCTTTTAATGGGTGTCCATGCGTATTTCCAATGATTCGTTTCATCATTGTGGATCCTGGATGGCCTAGTCGGTCATGCCATATATTTAACATACCAGGATCACAATATTTTCTTTTGATTGCCATATGTGCTTGAGGCACATTTATATATGTATAATGCAAACCAGAACTAAGCATTGGCAATTTTTCCAATATATCATTTTTCTTCACAATATATAAATATTTTTTATTACCAACAGTCCTTGACTGAGTATCATATCCATTGTGATAGATATTCTTGAAACTCAACAAATTTCTTGTTGATTTTGGGGAAAATAGAGCGTCCTCTATTAAAAGCTTTGTACCGTTAGTTAATTCAATATTAGCTTTTCCCACTCCTTCTATCAAGTTTGAAGGACCTGATATTGTATTAATGTTTCCCTTTGTTGGTTTCAATTCATAAAAATATTTTTGAGATTTTAGAATAGTATGTGTGGCACCACTGTCTGCTATACATATATCTGCATTGTTTGTTTGATCTTCTGTTCCAATGATATCCATTTTTAATCTTCATATGTAAAGAAAAATAAGAAGTGTATTAAAAACATTATAAATTTACAAAACAAATAGCTTTTACATTGCATAAGAAAAATATTTAAACATATTTTTATTTTACATTGCATAAGAAAAATAATTATACATAGTTTTATTTTACATTGCATAAGAAAAATAATTAAACATATTTTTATTCGTAAATAAAACTACACACATATTATTAGGTTTTAATAATATTTCTTTCATGGTTCCAGTTCATTGAAAAAATCTGAGTTGTTGAGCTCAGTATTGATGTTGTCAAAATTTTCGATATGGTTCAAACCAGTATCGACATTGTTAATATTGTCGATATGATTTACTTCTTTTTCCTTTCCTTTCAGAGATGCTTGATATAGCTGACATAGATGTGAAGGTGTACGACAAGTCTTTGCCCAGTGACTTGCACTTCCACATCTAAAACAAGAACTTTTATTATTTGTGGATGCACCAGCTTCATTTCCATTCTTATTTTGCTGGTTAAAATTGTTATTCTGTGGAGCGTGGTAATTATTAGTTCTTTGACTACGACCACGACCGCGACCACGACCGCGACCACGATTATTGTTCCATTTAAATGAGTGGTTGCGACCACTAAAATGAGTCCGGTCAAAATTGTTTCGACCACGTCCACGGCCTCGTCCACGGCCTTGTTCCCATTTTCGTCCATTATGATCATTATTATAAGCAATATTTGCTTCTGGTATTGTCAATGATCCTGTGGGACGAGCTTGATGGTTTTTCATTAATAGCTCGTTATTTTTCTCTTGAATAATGAGAATCATATTCAACTCAGAATATGTTTTAAACTTTTGCAACCTATAATTTTGTTGTAAATGTATGTGTGATACATGGAAAGTAGAATAAGTTTTTTCTAACTTTTCCTCCTCGGTCTTAGGTTGCCCACAAAATTCAAACCTTGAACATAATTTTAACAAAGCAGATGTGTAATCATTTACACTTTTGAAATCTTGGAATCTGAGACTGTCCCATTCAGCTTTGGCCATAGGGAGTAGTGAATCCCTTTGATGGCCAAATCTGCTTTTTAAATTTTCCCATAAAACACTTGGATCATCATAATTAAAATATTCCATCTGTAGTATCTCATCGATGTGTTTATGGATAAAGACAGCAGCTGTTGCTTTTTCTTGCTCTTCACATGTGTTGTTTTCTGTAATTGTATCTAACACACCTATTGACTTTAGGTGTCTTTTTACATTTGCTGTCCAAGGCATATAGTTTTCTCCAGAATTTTTGAGAGCTAAGAATTCAAGCTTTGCAATGTTTGACATTTTACTATTAAAATAAAAAAAATGAAACAAATAATAAGATAAATGTTAGGATATATATATATATTTATATATATATATATATATATATATATATATATATATATATGAAAATTCTTACCCTGAGTATGGTGACTTTGATCCGTTGATATTGAGCACTCTCGTGCTGATAACGTGTTATAAATATATTTCTATTGGATCGACAATAAAGACATTAGATCAAGTTATTATAAATAAGAAAGAAGAAGACCATGATAGTAAATTAAGAATTTATATATATATGTGTATATATATATATGAAAATTCTTACCCTGAGTATGGTGACTTTGATCCGTTGATATTGAGCACTCTCGTGCCTGAGTATGGTGACTTTGATCCGTTGATATTGAGCACTCTCGTGCTGATAACGTGTTATAAATATATTTCTATTGGATCGACAATAAAGACATTAGATCAAGTTATTATAAATAAGAAAGAAGAAGACCATGATAGTAAATTAAGAGAGAAAAATTAGAGAAGAAATATATATGAAAATTCTTACCCTGAGTATGGTGACTTTGATCCGTTGATATTGAGCACTCTCGTGCTGATAACGTGTTATAAATATATTTCTATTGGATCGACAATAAAGACATTAGATCAAGTTATTATAAATAAGAAAGAAGAAGACCATGATAGTAAATTAATGAAAATTCTTACCCTGAGTATGGTGACTTTGATCCGTTGATATTGAGCACTCTCGTGCTGATAACGTGTTATAAATATATTTCTATTGGATCGACAATAAAGACATTAGATCAAGTTATTATAAATAAGAAAGAAGAAGACCATGATAGTAAATTAAGAGAGAAAAATTAGAGATAGATATATATATATATATATATATAAATGTTAGATATTATAAGAATAAAAGGGTTAGATACATAAATAAATGTTAGATACATATATAAAATGTTAGATGCATAAATAAAATGTTAGATGCATAAATAAAATGTTAGATGCATAAATAAAATGTTAGATGCATAAATAAAATGTTAGATGCATAAATAAAATGTTAGGTGTTAGTAGTTCCAAAAATGTTATTTCCATAGCATAGGTCCCCTGTACTGATTTTAATTTATGACAGAATTCTTATTATATATATATATATATATATATATATGAAAATTCTTACCCTGAGTATGGTGACTTTGATCCGTTGATATTGAGCACTCTCGTGCCTGAGTATGGTGACTTTGATCCGTTGATATTGAGCACTCTCGTGCTGATAACGTGTTATAAATATATTTCTATTGGATCGACAATAAAGACATTAGATCAAGTTATTATAAATAAGAAAGAAGAAGACCATGATAGTAAATTAAGAGAGAATATATTATTATATATATATATGAAAATTCTTACCCTGAGTATGGTGACTTTGATCCGTTGATATTGAGCACTCTCGTGCCTGAGTATGGTGACTTTGATCCGTTGATATTGAGCACTCTCGTGCTGATAACGTGTTATAAATATATTTCTATTGGATCGACAATAAAGACATTAGATCAAGTTATTATAAATAAGAAAGAAGAAGACCATGATAGTAAATTAAGAGAGAAAAATTAGAGAAGAAAAATATGTGTGTTATTATTCATTACAGACATACATCTATATATATTGATAAAGTATATATAGAAACAAACAAGTAAATAGTATATGTCTGCTAATCATCAATAATTCATAACATATTTCATATTATATAACGATGGCATAAAATGTTTCTTTATTATAAAGAACTGGAAAACTGATGCAGTTTTGATCTATCATTCAAAAGATTAATACTTTAAAATATGATCCAACGAACTTGACCAATTGAATAAAAATAAAATAAATAAAAACAAAAGAGGGAAAAAACCCTAGAAAACTTACAATTGAAGATGATAGTATACGATAACATAGTATAAGGAATAAAACATATTTAAAAAGAATAATATCTGGAATAAAATCTATCCATATGAATATTATTGATTACAGGAAATCACCTTTTCGAGTTACTTAGGGACACCCTTTCAAATCACCAAGAGACACTCTTTCGAGTCACCAAGAGACACCCTTTCAAATCACTAAAAGACACCCTTTTGAGTTGCGAAGGGACACCCTTTCAAGTTTCAATCACCAAGAGACACCCTTTCGAGTTATCAAATGACACCTTTTCGAGTTACCAAGGGCCATCCTTATCACTATAAATAGTGACACAAATCATGAAGGAGAAAGAAAAGAGTTTCACATAAAGCTCTCTAGTACCAAAATCAATCTAACTTGTAAATCTCAAGTCATCATCAATCAAGCATAGCAAAACACTTATCATCACCATAGGATTGGATGGCGTAAAACCGTATACATAATACGAGTTACCATCAGGGAATCGTCACCCAAATATCATAATCCTTGTCACACCTTCCCATGCTAGGTGACATGGGATCTGTATGAACCTCTTCTTAAATGAGTGATATTAGATTGCATACTCCTAAAACGTACAAGTTAATCGACGTATCATCATTTGGCGCCTTCCGTGGGACCGAAGTTTTAATTCTCCTTTTAATAAAGAAAGCCAAGAAATCTACATTACTGTCGTGTTAAGTAACAATCAAATGGCTGAGAGTGGCCCAGACCAAACACCAACGATCATTGTAACCAACGCTCTTGAAACTCCTAACATTGAGCCCATGGTCACTCTTCATGACACAGGAGAACCTAGCCACCTAGCCTCCCGTTTGGGCTCGAACGAACCTGTAATACAGTTGGTAGTTGGAAACCTTGACCAAATTCACACTTTGTACTCTAAACTTGCTCAAAAGCTAAAAGACATTTCCCCTCGTCTCTTACCTATTGAGGTTGATCCCTTGGTCGTTGAACCATGGAATTCTGGTTTAGACGACATACATCTAGGAAAAGCCAAAGATAACTTGTTTGTTGAAAGTGACAGCACAGACCGAGGAAGAGCTCGTACCGTCATGAGGGCTACAGCTCCCACCAAAGAAAAGCTCGCACCAAACGCAGACTTCTACCACGAGCCTTTCATATTCAGGGAACCAGAAAGAGACGTTAGAGATTTGGTAGCTTCACCTTTTACAAAACGAATCCGTGACTGCAACATGTCGGACGGTCTAAAGGTTCCGACTAACCTGCGACAATACGATGGAACAACAGATCCCGATGATCATCTCACTGTTTTCATGGGAACAATGGATGTGCACAAGCTACCAGAGCCAGCGTGGTGTAGATTCTTTCACATCACATTATGCGGAGCGACCCGATATTGGTATGATAACCTCGCACCTGGAAGCATCGATGGCTTCTACCAATTAAGAGACAAATTCAGGGCAAACTTTCTACAACAACGAAGATTCCAAAAAACACAAGCGGAAATCCTTGGTATAAGACAACGACCAGACCAGTCGCTAAAAGACTATGTAGCTCGATTCAACATAGAAACATTACACATGGTGGATCGATCAGATGCTATGGTATGTGGAGCTTTCATTAGTGGTTTACGCCCTGGAAGACTATTCAAAGACCTCATTGCACAACCACCAACGTCCTTAGAAGATTTTGTAACACCCCAAGCCGAGGCTCGAAATATTATGGAAATCATATAGCACAAGGTGGAATTACAATAGAACAAGAGCTAAATGCAAATAAAGATTCAGTGAATCCATTACAATACGAAACAAGTACCAAAATACATAAGGAGCAAATAACCATCAAAGTTTACAAAAGAATATCCAGAAGATGGCAAATCGATCCTAAGTATAATGCAAAAGAGAAGGTCGATGAATCCTTGATCCATAAGGTCCAGTGCCCGGGTTTAACAGCAAGCAAGCAACTAAACTCCACGTCCGGGAATAACCTGATTACCTGAAAAGTGTACTAAGCATAGTCAACACAAGGTTGGTGAGTTCGTAATAATGGTCCATAAGGAACCCTCGTCAATAATCACAATATACGAATAGAGGCTAGACATGACTTACAGCGAGCCTCTAAGTAACACAATAACGTCCAACAACAAGATTACACAAAGTAAGTAAGCGTGTAATAGGAGTGCACAAATGATAAAAGTATCAATACAAGTGCCGAATGCATAAATAAGCCAACATGCCTATCTTATGCGTGAACTCAAGTCACCTATGCAACGATACCCGCCTGTCATCGCAATGAACAAGGCTGTATCTCAAAATCATCGAGATATATATGTCTATATACTCGGACGGCATGTCACCAACATCTCACAGATTAAGTGTATACATCTATACACTTGGATGTTTGAGTCCTCAACCGAGGGATTATGTAACTACGTATGCATGCTTACAATCAATCGTATATGCATCAATCACAATCGTCTGTCATAAACCAACAATCAATATTCGTTAATCATAAACCAATAATCACAATTCAAACCAACTATACGTACATACACTTAAGAGGATTATCCATTCTCCGAGTCCCAGATGCTTATATATAGGGTCACCCGCAGCCTTCCCACCACATCTAAAAACCCAATGAAGGCATAACCGACTTCCATGTATGTACGTCTATCCTAATATTAATGAAATACTTAACAAAACATAACCCAAGTCAAACAAACGTGATAAACCGTCTCATCAATCCAACATTTAAACCAAATCAATCAATCAATCAACAACGTAAGTAAACACGCAAGTTTTACACTTTTCAACCCGAATCTCAAAGGAGTAGGGAGTTACGAAACTCACCTCGATTGGTTATGAAAAGCTAAGTCGATATAAAGTCGAGTTATTGTCGTACAATGTTCACTTCACGTCCAACACCTAAATATCGATATCATACATACACATTAACATACATAAACACGTATACATAACTTATCAATTTCTCGACAAAACCCTAATTAGGTTTCCAAAGTGGTTCTCGACGTTAAGTGACTTCTAAGACTCTTATTCATTGTTAAATAAGTTAAGAAGTGAATTAGAACGATGCCCGAAGCGTTATTAGGGTTCTGGAAGTCAAACTAGGTCAAACAGGAAAATTCAGAAACAAAGGGGGCGTAGGCTACGCCCTACCCTGGCGTAGGTTACGCCCTTTGTAAAATTTTAGGGTAAAGGGGGCGTAAGGTACGGTGCTCCAGAAAGTGCAATTCTTTTGGCGTCTTGAGTGGCGTAAACAGAAGGTTTTGGCGTAAGATGGGGGTTTCGGCGTAAGCTACGCCCCAAAGGGCCGTAACCTACGCCCAGTCAAAATTGGTCTAGCGTAAGCTACGCCCCAAGGGGGCGTAGGTTACGCCCCTTACTGGGCAACCCACGAACAGCAGCAGCAAAGTGCAGGAAAAGTGACCCAAAACCAATTTTCTCAAAACCTAAGACTCCAAAACGACCCATAATGCTATGAACTAGTTTTTGAAGCAAGTTTAGACATTTCTAAGCCTAAATACACATAACCCATAACAAATTTCCATTCCAAAACATCAAGAACACTTCCAAATCATCCAACCCAAACCCTAATTGAACCCTAAATGCATTTTGACCCGATTTAAGACTTGTAATTACTTCAAATTGACCAACAACAAGTAACTAAACATGAATAGGTAAATATGGGATGAATTTGACTTACCAAAACTTCTTCTAGAGCTCAAACCCGAATTTGGTCAAAATGGGTGAAAGTCTTGTTCTATGAACTTCAAGCTTATGATTCAATGAAGATTATAAGATGACAATGATGATGATTCTTGTATTTAAGCAGTTCCAAAACACCAAATGGATGCAAGAGAATGAGAGATATGAGATGGATAGTCTTGCTTTTACTTAGAGAGAAAGATAGAAGAGAAAGGAAATGTGTGGTGAAATGGAGGGATAAGGGAGGGAATATGGGTCATATGGGCTGATGGGTCGCGGGTATGGGTCGACCCGTTTCCATTACAAGCTAATTTACACATCGTCTTACATTTATTCCCCGATTAAATCATACAATCGACCCTACAAATATACCACATTGTCATTTAATCATAAGACGACCCAAATATTTCATTAACTTGAATTGTTAGTCAAATTACACATAAAGTCAACGGGTCAAAACTCACGGATGTTACAGATTTGTTTACTCAAACCCGCAATTTCATACGAGCGGAAGATGCCAATAACGAAAAACGACTTCGTGATCCTTGAATTGCAACACACAAGATAATAACATATCTAAGAGACAATCATCATTTGTAACCGCTCTTAGGGTATTACTATTATTGCCCAAATAAATAAGAGGGTGGAATTACTTATTGATATGTAAGGGAAACACATCCACAATATGACTTATTACTTAATAAAATATCCCACGGGAATTATTATGATATGTCGACAATGCATGCAAGTATCCCGACATTAGAGGGATGAAATATCGTGAAAATACACGAAAGATATGAAAATTATACACGGATAGTGTATAAACATAAAATATCGTGGAAATACACGAAAGATGTATAAACGCGAAAAAAACAAATTGAACACACATAGTGTACAAACGAAAAATGTTGTGAAAAAGTCGTTATACGCATAAAAGTAAGTTATACACGAATGATGTATTAACTACCACTCATTAAAGAAGATGAGAAACTTTTTGCGAGAAAATACCTGGCAATATGAATGCCAAAAAAGTACTAACATGATTCGTTCTATAGTTCAATTCAAGAATTTGCTTTATTCAATAAAGCAAATAATACATATCTATTCTTTCGAGTAAAGTTACTCTCGGAATTTTTGAGTTACCCATTAATAGTAGTATTAAATATCACTCTTGATCAACTAATGTATGAATTTAGAATTCATGTCTAAAAAATATATATATTTTTTATACACATGAATTGGGGGACTTGATAGTATACATACGATAACATAGTATACATACGATGCCAAAGGAATAAAACATATTTAAAAAGAATAATATCTGGAATAAAATCTATCCATATGAATATTATTGATTACAGGAAATCACCTTTTCGAGTTACTTAGGGACACCCTTTCAAATCACCAAGAGACACTTTTCGTTTCGAGTCACCAAGAGACACCCTTTCAAATCACTAAAAGACACCCTTTTGAGTTGCGAAGGGACACCCTTTCAAGTCACCAAGAGACACCCTTTCGAGTTATCAAATGACACCTTTTCAAGTTACCAAGAGACACCCTTTCGAGTTATCAAATGAACTTTTCGAGTTACCCATTAATAGTAGTATTAAATATCACTCTTGATCAACTAATGTATGAATTTAGAATTCATGTCTAAAAAATATATATATTTTTTATACACATGAATTGGGGGACTTGATAGTATACATACGATGCCAAAGGAATAAAACATATTTAAAAAGAATAATATCTGGAATAAAATCTATCCATAGAATATTATAATATGTCGACAATGCATGCAAGTATCCCGACATTAGAAGGATAAAATATCGTGAAAATACACGAAAGATATGAAAATTATACACGAATGGTGTATTAACTACCACTCTTTAAAGAAGATGAGAAACTTTTTGCGAGAAAATACCTGGCAATATGAATGCCAAAAAAGTACTAACATGATTCGTTCTATACTTCAATTCAAGAATTTGCTTTATTCAATAAAGCAAATAATACATATCTATTCTTTCGAGTAAAGTTACTCTCGGAATTTTTGAGTTACCCATTAATAGTAGTATTAAATATCACTCTTGATCAACTAATGTATGAATTTAGAATTCATGTCTAAAAAATATATATATTTTTTATACACATGAATTGGGGGACTTGATAGTATACATACGATAACATAGTATACATACGATGCCAAAGGAATAAAACATATTTAAAAAGAATAATATCTGGAATAAAATCTATCCATATGAATATTATTGATTACAGGAAATCACCTTTTCGAGTTACTTAGGGACACCCTTTCAAATCACCAAGAGACACTCTTTCGAGTCACCAAGAGACACCCTTTCAAATCACTAAAAGACACCCTTTTGAGTTGCGAAGGGACACCCTTTCAAGTCACCAAGAGACACCCTTTCGAGTTATCAAATGACACCTTTTCGAGTTACCAAGGGCCATCCTTATCACTATAAATAGTGACACAAATCATGAAGGAGAAAGAGAAGAGTTTCACATAAAGCTCTCTAGTACCAAAATCAATCTAACTTGTAAATCTCAAGTCATCATCAATCAAGCATAGCAAAACACTTATCATCACCATAGGATTGGATGGCGTAAAACCGTATACATAATACGAGTTACCATCAGGGAATCGCCACCCAAATATCATAATCCTTCTCACACCTTCCCATGCTAGGTGACATGGGATCTGTATAAACCTCTTCTTTATATAATGATATTAGATTGCATACTCCTAAAACGTATATGTTAATCGACGTATCATCAGAAGATGAAGACGACGATTTAGCCATATCCATAGTACCTGAAAATAATAACAAATATACAAACAAAAAAATATATATATATAAAGAATTATAATAGAGATTGAGATATATATAGAATTATAATAGAATATGAGATTATATATATTAGAATGTATATTAGCAGAGGAGATTGATTCAGAGAGATCGAGCGATTGATTTTCAGAGAGAGCGAGAAGTTGTTGTTTGTAAAATTAAAGAAAAGGAAATCTGAGCGAAATTATGAAAATCTATCTATAATATAACTAAAAGAAGAGGTTGGGGGTACACTTGGCACCCCTAATCCCCCTCTTTGAACCTAATTCTCCCTCCTTATTAATCCTCTATTTTTTTAATATTTTATTTAACGAATGGCCGACCTTATTATAATATAACTAAAAGAAGGGGGACGGATGATTCTCAAAGGAGGGAGGCTGGGACCCATACTAACTTAGAGTCTTGTCATTTGTCTTATTCATGGACCATGTATACGTGGCCCTCAGGCTCTCCTGGATCATCCTCCTCCATCATCTTCCTTTGCCATGCAAAGCTCTTCTTTGCTTGCTTAGCTCCTGGGACTAGGTGTTCAAGCTTCCCTTCATCCAATGCCCTCTTGATCTCCCACTTTAGCTGTCTACATGCATTAGTATCATGTCTGTGGTCCTCATGAAATTCACAATATTGATTCATGTTCTTTTTCCCAGACTTGAAGGCCATTGGTGAAGGAGGCTTGAAAGTAGCACACACTGTCTCAGCGTTCAGAATTTCTCTTGGGCATTTGATCAAGTTAACAATTGGTGCATCTTTGATGTATGGTCCAAACCTTTTCTCACGACGCTCATCCAGACGCTCGTCTCGACGTTCGTCTCGCCTTTGGTCGTGTCGGCTCCACTCTTCACTAGCCAATCCTCCCCCAGATTTATCTTTCTTTGTGACACCTCTTACTAGCGAGGCAGTCTCCTTGGAGCGAATGAAGTCGAACGTCGTATCAATAGCTTCTTTAAATGTCAATGGGATTCTCTTGCTTAGATCATCCTGGAGTTGGCCAGGGAGCAGTGCCAAGGTGAAACCCGAGATCTGTTGACTTTCCGGAAGCCCAGGTATCTTTTGGCATTCCTCGGTGTATCTTGTGATGAAATCCCTTAGTGACTCGCTTTCTCTCTGTCTAATTAGGTGAGCTTCCAAGTGACTTCTTTGACGCTTCTTCTGTTGAACAAACTGAGCTATGAACTTTTCCTTCAAATCTTGGTAGTCTTTTATGCTCTTCTCAGGAAGCTTAGTGAACCATTCTAAGGCATAACCTTGTAAGGTGCCCGGGAACAAATGGCAAGCCACGGGATCCACCCACTTTTCTGTTAGCACAGCCTGATCATAGATTGCTAGATGGTCCTCTGGGTCCCTAGTACCATCATAAGTGCCAACGAAGGCGGGGACCTTCTGACCGTCTGGGAAGGCATAATTTGCCACCCAGTCACAAAACCTTGACTTTGTTGCAGACTTTGGCACTGTGGCCACCCTTGCTTGCTCATCAACCTCCTCCCCCGCTGCAATTTTTAGCATTTTTAACAACTCTTTTGCTGGGTTGACTGGTTCAGGAGCAGGCTCGACTGGCCTTTGCTTTTTCATCTCGTCCACCAACAACTTCATTATGGACTCCATGTCTGTAGGTTGTGGAGAAGCTTGTGGGGCTGGCTGAAGTGGAGCTGGCCTTAACGCAGCAGAGAGTTGAGAGAACCAATCGGTTGGAGGAGGTGGTGGTGTTTGCACTTGTTGGGTGCCCTTGGCAGCTAGCCTTATCAATTCTTACAAATGGCTCTCCTGGATAGTCACAGATTGAGATGAGCTAGCCATTGATTGCAAGGATGTCTGACCTCCAGTCATGGGTGGGCTAGCCATGCTAGTTATGTGAGAACTTAACTGACTAGGGCCAGAAGAAAGCATAGTGATAGGATATGTGCTAGTTGGGGGTGTTGAAAACAAAGATACAAAAGGAGATATAGCAGATGAAGGTGTGGAAAAGAGTGATCCAACGCTAGCACTACCAGACCCAAGGTTAGATCCAAAGCTCACCTTGGGTGGCAACCTAGACTCATCACCAGAAACAACATTAGTTGTATTTGTTATCACTTCACCAGATCTAGAACCATAATCTAGAAATTTTTCACCAAAGATATTTTGAACATTAGAGATCTCAGAGGTTTCCAGATTGATTACTGGAGATTCACCTCCATCAACACCCTTCCCCAACCCAGAAGGGATAACATGAGAAATAGGAGTGAATTCCTCAGCCATGTGAAGCTAAGAAACAAACAAGAAAAAAGATGATGATTTTTGCTTTGTAACAACAAAAAACCGCCCAGTGATCAGTAAATTCACGGATGGCGCCAATGTTTGAGCATGAAATGTTAAGCTCAATCACAAAAGGGGTTTAACCACGAAAATCATCAAAATCTCCTCAAATTAAGAGTGCAAACCTACTAAGTTCTTAACGAACCTAAGGTGAATGATGATTTTCCCAAAGAGATGTTTCGATCTTTGGAGGATATGAATATTATGAGATTTTATGTTATGAATAATTGATGAATGATTGAATGTATTGAATGTATGTGAATGGAATGAAATGTTGAAAATTGAATGAATGTCTGGCAGCCAATGATGAAGAGTATTTATAGACCATCAAATTAGGGCAACCTCATACTTTGGGCCATACCGAGTATGGGCCCTGGCCCAAATCGCATTTATACGTTAGTCAGCCACATGGTGACATTTAATATACAGATGTTGATTTAAATAAGTATGAAGGTTCAAAATCTCTCCATAGGCCAGACATGTATGATTCGAAGGTTAGGCTCACTGAGGAGAGCCTTGCTAGGGAGAACCTTCCTGAGTAGAGCCTTGCTGGGGAAAGCCTTTTTGAGGAGAGCCTTAAGCTTTCCTGGGTCTCATTCCAAGGTTTGGAAGTCTTACCTTCCTTACTTGTCTAGCCTTAAGCTTTCCTGGGTCCCATTCCAAGGTTTGGAAGCCTTACCTTCCTTACTTGTCTAGCCTTAAGCTTTCCTGGGTCCCATTCCAAGGTTTGGAAGCCTTACCTTCCTTACTTGTCTAGCCTTAAGCTTTCCTGGGTCCCATTCCAAGGTTTGGAAGTCTTACCTTCCTTACTTGTCTAGCCTTAAGCTTTCCTGGGTCCCATTCCAAGGTTTGGAAGCCTTACCTTCCTTACTTGTCTAGCCTTAAGCTTTCCTGGGTCCCATTCCAAGGTTTGGAAGCCTTACCTTCCTTACTTGTCTAGCCTTAAGCTTTCCTGGGTCCCATTCCAAGGTTTGGAAGCCTTACCTTCCTTACTTGTCTAGCCTTAAGCTTTCCTGGGTCCCATTCCAAGGTTTGGAAGCCTTACCTTCCTTACTTGTCTAGCCTTAAGCTTTCCTGGGTCCCATTCCAAGGTTTGGAAGCCTTACCTTCCTTACTTGTCTAGCCTTAAGCTTTCCTGGGTCCCATTCCAAGGTTTGGAAGCCTTACCTTCCTTACTTGTCTAGCCTTAAGCTTTCCTGGGTCCCATTCCAAGGTTTGGAAGCCTTACCTTCCTTACTTGTCTAGCCTTAAGCTTTCCTGGGTCCCATTCCAAGGTTTGGAAGCCTTACCTTCCTTACTTGTCTAGCCTTAAGCTTTCCTGGGTCCCATTCCAAGGTTTGGAAGCCTTACCTTCCTTACTTGTCTAGCCTTAAGCTTTCCTGGGTCCCATTCCAAGGTTTGGAAGTCTTACCTTCCTTACTTGTCTAGCCTTAAGCTTTCCTGGGTCCCATTCCAAGGTTTGGAAGCCTTACCTTCCTTACTTGTCTAGCCTTAAGCTTTCCTGGGTCCCATTCCAAGGTTTGGAAGTCTTACCTTCCTTACTTGTCTAGCCTTAAGCTTTCCTGGGTCCCATTCCAAGGTTTGGAAGCCTTACCTTCCTTACTTGTCTAGCCTTAAGCTTTCCTGGGTCCCATTCCAAGGTTTGGAAGCCTTACCTTCCTTACTTGTCTAGCCTTAAGCTTTCCTGGGTCCCATTCCAAGGTTTGGAAGCCTTACCTTCCTTACTTGTCTAGCCTTAAGCTTTCCTGGGTCCCATTCCAAGGTTTGGAAGCCTTACCTTCCTTACTTGTCTAGCCTTAAGCTTTCCTGGGTCCCATTCCAAGGTTTGGAAGCCTTACCTTCCTTACTTGTCTAGCCTTAAGCTTTCCTGGGTCCCATTCCAAGGTTTGGAAGCCTTACCTTCCTTACTTGTCTAGCCTTAAGCTTTCCTGGGTCCCATTCCAAGGTTTGGAAGTCTTACCTTCCTTACTTGTCTAGCCTTAAGCTTTCCTGGGTCCCATTCCAAGGTTTGGAAGCCTTACCTTCCTTACTTGTCTAGCCTTAAGCTTTCCTGGGTCCCATTCCAAGGTTTGGAAGCCTTACCTTCCTTACTTGTCTAGCCTTAAGCTTTCCTGGGTCCCATTCCAAGGTTTGGAAGCCTTACCTTCCTTACTTGTCTAGCCTTAAGCTTTCCTGGGTCCCATTCCAAGGTTTGGAAGCCTTACCTTCCTTACTTGTCTAGCCTTAAGCTTTCCTGGGTCCCATTCCAAGGTTTGGAAGTCTTACCTTCCTTACTTGTCTAGCCTTAAGCTTTCTTGGGTCCCATTCCAAGGTTTGGAAGCCTTACCTTCCTTACTTGTCTAGCCTTAAGCTTTCCTGGGTCCCATTCCAAGGTTTGGAAGTCTTACCTTCCTTACTTGTCTAGCCTTAAGCTTTCCTGGGTCCCATTCCAAGGTTTGGAAGCCTTACCTTCCTTACTTGTCTTTTCCTAAGGCTAGATGAAGGCTCTCCTGGGGCCCACTTCCAGCCTTGACACTCTTTGTCTTTTCCTAAGGTTAGATGAAGGCTCTCCTGGGGCCCACTTCCAGCCTTGACACTCTTTGTCTTTTCCTAAGGCTAGATGAAGGCTCTCCTTGGGCCCACTTCCAGCCTTGACACTCTTTGTCTTTTCCTAACGCTCTCCAAGACTTCTTTGTCTTATCTTAGCCTTTCCAAGGTTTTTCCACCTTAAGCCTTTCCAAGGTTTTTCCACCTTAAGCCTTGCCAAAGTCTTTCCATCTTAAGGCTGGACAAGGTTTGACCGAGCCTTCCTTTGCCAAGTTTTCTATAAATATATATTTATTTGTATATATTTATTTATTTTTATTATATCCGAGACATAAAAATTTGGTTAGCTTAGTTCGAGTGTGGGTGTAAATCGGACCACACCTCATTATCCTTAAAAGTCTCCCAAAAATTATTATTATTATCTATATATATACAACCTAGAAAAAACCCTCACATATTCTCAACCCAAAAAAAAACCTACGATCGACTACCAAAAGGGTTTTTTTATTTATATACTTTGTTCATATTTAATCATTATTATTATTATTTAACATTTAATTCTTATGTTATTGTTATTATTATCTCTTTTAATTTAGTTTGTTGTCCATTATAGGTTCGTTATGGCTTTTTCTTCAACAA
Organism: Erigeron breviscapus; assembly: GCA_034093135.1. Taxonomy (NCBI): domain Eukaryota; kingdom Viridiplantae; phylum Streptophyta; class Magnoliopsida; order Asterales; family Asteraceae; genus Erigeron; species Erigeron breviscapus. The sequence goes on along the minus strand of CM067167.1, from coordinate 232,463,852 downwards.
CAAAAAATAAGACCACATTAGTTCATCTTGAAGATCTTAAGCCAACACATGTTAACCATCATCTACGACTCCGTGTTATGCATGTATGGACTGTTTCGGAGTGGAACAACCCTAAGAAAATCAAAACGTTCGAGATGGTCTTTGTTGATTAATTGGTATGTATTTTTCAAATTATATACTTTGTTGCAAAAATTTTATTTAACTAAAGTTGGAAAAAAATGGGTAAACTGGAATCACTATTTATATGGAGTTAATTTTCATATGTTTCTTCTTTAGCTTTCGTATTGATTAAGTTGTGATATTTGTCATATTGATGGTTGCTCGAATCATACTTTTACTATTACTCCCAGTATATATTAATTTATTTATTACTAAATTCTTGATTATGGTTTGTAAGGGATTATTTAGTTTTTTTAGGTATATTGTTATAAAATTTGGTTCATCACATTGTGGTTTCTTTGGGTAACTATATGATCGGCTGCTTTTTGTTACTGCAACTATACTTTTTGTATATATATGTATATAGATGTATACATGTATTGTATTATTTCTTAGTTGGAGTATAAAATTTTCATGGGCTGCTAATTGTTAGTGCTACTATTATTGATTAGTTTTTTGTTAGGGCAATACTCACATTATGTTAAGATTGTATGTTTAAGATGTGGCAGAAGTTAATGAGTCGAACAATCCTATGATTGTTGAAGACTTTATATATAATGTAGTATTTAACATGACATAATGAGGAATAAATTATTTTCCTTTAACAGGACATTATAGGGTAGTAGGGGAACAAAATATGCAAGTTGATTTATTTGTAAAGAATAGGGACATTTGACTAAGAGTTTCTTTTAAAAATGCTCATGGACTATAGATAATGTATTTTATTAGGATAATGATCTCTCAAAATGTTGTAGTTTTTTGTAGGCAGGGTGTTGCAAACTATATATAGTTATTTTTTATGTTTGATTTTTAGGTATTTTAATTTTATTCGGTATTTATTTAATATACTTGAATTTCAATTTTTTATCTTTCATTAATATATTTTGAGACTACCCGTCCATTGGACGGTCTGAGCACTAGTTGAGATTGATAATTGATTGATAAAATGCGGCGTATATATAGGTTACCGGTTAATTACCCTCCACCGACTCTGATTTACCGGGTTTTTTTTCCCTTTCTTTCTGATTTTAATTAACACGTGTGAAATTATGTAACAACTATCCATTTTTATATATGGAAACTATATTTACTCTCTCAACTAAAAAAAACTATTCAATTATTTGACAATTTAATCAACATTCAACAAACTAAATTGTTAATACAAATATTTTATTTTTTTACAACTATCAATATAACATTTTATATTATACAATCACCATCAATCATAGGCTTATGTCGGGCAATTGTTGAAGTTGGTTGTCATCCATAACAAATATTGAAATTTTATTTAAAATCAAAATTTTTCCTTGTATTGAATTTAAGTATTGAGAAATTATCCCAACTCGTCCCTGTGGTTTGCTCGATTCGCATTTTCATCCCTGTGCTTTTTTTTTTATCATTAGGTGTCCCTGTACTTTTCATTTTCATTGCTAGTCGTCCTGCCACTAACAACCGTTAGTTTTCATCCGTTAAACCCCTCATGTGCAATGCACATGAGGGCATTTTCGTCCAGTTTGTAACCATAGGGACTATTTGTGATAAAACATCTTTGAGGGACTATTTGTAATAAAAGACAAAAACTCATCATCTTCCTCCCTCTCTCACTCCCACCACCAGCCAAACTTCCGGTCACCCTCACAGCCTCCTGTCGCCGCTCTTTTTCACCATAAAAAACTCCGGCCATCATCCCCAACAACAATTAGGGTTTCATCTTTAACCCTAAGCCTTAATTACTTAATCACAACCACAGAACCGTCGCCGCTGCTGCTGCTCCGCCACTCTACCGTCGCTGTTGTTGCTGTTTCGTTTTCCAGCCACCACTACACGACTCCATAACATCCCAGGAAAGTATGAAACGTAAGTAACGATCTTCTAAACAAACCCACTTCACCCCTCTCTCTAAAAAACCTAATCTTTTCTTTTTTTCTTCTATTTCTCTCTCACACAGCCACGCACCACCGGACACCACCACCTAACGTGTAACACCCGTTTTTGTAAAAATATGGATTTCCAAAAATTTTCGCCTAACGGCGTTAAATCATGCGGAAACGATTTAGGATATTACTCAACTAAGGAAAACAGTTGAGAAACATAAGTGGTGTTACTAACCATAAG
>CM067167.1:232423736-232460578 GCA_034093135.1 Erigeron breviscapus | reverse complement strand
TTTGTTCTCTCATGTCTTGAATTTGTATAGCATTACAAAGACCCTCACCCCAAATGTCCTAAAAAATGGAAATGACTTGGTATGATTTGAAACTTTTTTTGACTAGCTTAATGCCTTTATCACTATTTGTAATTTGCAAGCGGTAGTTGTTTATCGCTCCTAAGATGGAAGACAAAAAAATTGAAAATATAATTGATTGTCGTTAATATTTCATTTTTTTTTTTACTTTTATGAATTTTGTATAATTTAGAATGATCTACCCAATTGTTATACATAGTGATATAACAACATAAATTTCAAAAAATCATGAACTAATCATCAATACATGTATATCTAAATATTTATTTTGAAACATTTTTGGATAATAATTATAACAACTCGCGCATCGCGCGGGTAAAATACCTAGTATATATATACTAGCATTATACCCCGGCCGTTGGCCGGGGATAACAATAACATAGACTTGAATGGATCATTAATTTAACATGTCAACGTTACCATTAGACAAAAAAATGCATCGTTAAATAATACACCGTATATTGTAAAACACAAACCTTTGACGGCGAAACAAAACTGCAAACTTTTTTGAAAGATAAAATTAAGAAGCTAAAATTCTTGATGGTGAATATTAAAAAGACTAAAACTGTATGATGTATTTTCAAATATAAAACCTTAATGGTAAAAGGTTAAAAGATATAATGTTTAAAGTGTGAAATACTAAAACGTTATCAGTTACAACCTTAAATAAATTAAAATAAAATATAAAATTTCAAATAGACAGACTAACATTTACACGACATGTGAACTTAAAAATATAATTGATAAAATTAAGCAAGCACAAGTTGCTGAGCCAACTGTCAGCTAGTTACTTTACATATGAATTAGTAGTACTGGTGTTATACCCGGCCGTTGGCCGGGGATAACAACCGAACATAGACTTGAATGCGGGTAATTAATTCTAACATGTCAACACGCATCGTTAAACAATACACCGTTAATCTTAAAACATAAAACTTTAATGGCAAAATATAAACTTGCAATGTTCTTGGAAGATAAAAAAAAAGCTAAAAATTTTGATTGTGAAAATCAAAATAGACTAAAGTTGTATCACATGAATCGTTAAACATAAAACTTTAATGGTAAAAAAAAGTTTTAAAAGGATATAGTGGTTAAAGTGTGAAGAACTAAAATATTACCACCCTAAATAAAATAAAAAATAAAAAACCCAAGAAGTTAAGCTAACATCTACACAACACGCTAACTTAAACACTAAAATTGAAAAAAAAAAAAAAAAAAAGCAGGCAGGCAAGCTGCTGAGCCAGCTGCCAACCAACCTGCTTCACTATTCACACGCGATTTTAGTTTATATAGTATATAATATATATATATATATATACATATATATATATATAATATAATATATATCTTAAAACCCGTACAACGATAGTCGTGCTTATATTTTTATATTTGCTTCTTGGTTGTTTATTTTGTCGATTTACGTGTGACTGTGAGCTATCCATTTCTTTCTCTGTGGACCAGACCAAATACAAAAAAAAACTTAAGATTTCAATTTTAAAAACTCTCTCACAGTTTAGATATTACAGTCAAAGGTAAAAAAAGTATTATATATACATATATATATAGAGGAGGGGTTATTTGAGAACCTCTAAAAAAAAAAGAACTCAAGAACTCCTCTCCACCCTTGGATCAAAAAAACTGGATGGATCAGATTAAAAATTAAAAAACCCCTCTTAACACTAGAGGGGTATTTTCGTCAGCTCTTTTTTTTTTCTTTCTCTTACTTTATTAAATTAATAGAATTCTATCTAATTCACTAAAAAACTTTTATCTCACAAACCGTAAATCGTTAGACGAAAAGAAAAGCATAGGTAGTCTTAGAATTTCGTCCTCTTTCATTAAAGATGCGATTCGATATACTTTTGACGACTTTTTAAATTTCGTTTTTTTTTTCATCACGTTCATCTTACACATGTGTAAGTTATTATTTTTTGATGTCCTACACATGTGTAGGATGAACCTTTTAGTGGTTTCCACTTGTCCTACACGGGCGGAGCCCGTACGGCTAAGGGTTTCGCCCGTACCGTATCCAACCACCACCATCTCATGGATCGCCGCCCATCAAATCCAAACCATTCCCAAATGCGTCCGACTTCCAACCCTTTATAAATGCCTCGAGGTAGCCTACCGAGAAGGGCGAAGCCCCCCTGAACGGGCAACGCCCGTTCGACTAAGGGCTACCGCCCGTACCGTATCCAACCACCACCATCTCATGGATCGCCGTCCATCAAATCCAAACCATTCCCAAATGCGTCCGGCTTCCAACCCCTTTATAAATGCCTCGAGGTAGCCTACCGAGAAGGGCGAAGCCCCCCTGAACGGGCAACGCCCGTTCGACTAAGGGCTACCGCCCGTACCGTATCCATCCGCCCTCTGAATTAAAAAGTCGTCGAAAGTATATATGATGACCACTCTAATGAATGAGGACAAAATATTAAATGAAACTTTTAGTGGTTTCCACTTGTCCTACACATTTGTAGGATGAACCTTTTTGTGGTTTTCACTTGTCCTACACATGTGTAGGATGAACCTTTTAGTGGTTTCTACTTGTCCTACACATGTGTAGGATGAACGTGATGAAAAAAACGACATTTAAAAAGTCTTCAAAAGTATATCGAGTCGCATCTCTAATGAAAGAGGACGAAATTTCAAGACTACCCATGCTTTTTTTCCGTCTAACGATGTACGGTTTGTGAGATAAATTTTTTTTAATGAATTAGATATTTTTATTAATTTAATAAGAGGAGAGAGAAAGAGAGAGGGCTGGACAAAATATTGATTTTTAATAATGACAAACATGCTCTTCCTGGTCCTGATGAATGGAGGGCTGAGATTGGTTCTTGCGTTCTTTTTTTAGTAGTTCTCAAAATAACTCACCCCTATTTGACGAATGTCCACGCGATGTAGTGGCAAGGGTGGTAACGTCAATGTGATAGTGGCGGCAATGGTTAGTGGTGGTGGCGACGGCGCGGGTAGTGTAGGTTATTGATATAAGATGTGGTGTAGTTATTCAGGGTATATTGGCTATTAGCCTATTAATTAAAATTTTAGATAATATTAGTTATATTAATAAGGGTATTTTAGGTATTTCAAAGATAGAAAGTTGAAATGAAATGACTGGACTCGACTCGACCATTTTTATAAACACAATTGACTTTATTTGACCATTTCAATACTTCGAAAAATTTTACACAATGAAAAACTCAAAATGAAAAACTTCAAAATCTAACAAATTAGAATACCTTAATATGTTATAATAAACATATCATATAGGTTTCAGACCTTGAAAACGTCGGATGAAGCTTGGAAAAAGTTTGCTCGAGAACAGAGGACTACGGACGCTGAGCACAGTCGACCGTGCCTGCATTCGTGCTCCCAAAAATTTGGACACCAAGATGAAAGTACTGCGGACGCTGAGCACGGTCAACTGTGCCTGCGTCCGTAGTCTTACTGCACACACTCACTACACCATTTCACAATCTTTTGACCTCGAACACGTAAACCATTACAAAACATGACCAATTTCAAAACCAATAACCTAATTTCAGAAGATAAAAAGGATGTTGCCTAATGATACATTCTACCTATAATTCCTACTCCATTAACATTAAGGATTTATATATACATGATACATCTTCTTATATATATACACGCACGAAGACATTTCTTCCATTGCGAATGTAAATATTGTTATAACCATATGGTGTAAGTGGCTTCTTAACAGACTGCACTTTTAATAAAGATGTAACAACTTTTCTTCAGAATCATCCTGAGTTATATTTTAGGTTACAAGAATTTTATGAAAAAATATGTCTGTTCTTCGATAAAAGCTATTTTTTTATTATTGAGTTATTTATTACAAATCTATATATGTCAGCTCGTGCAAGCCAAAATCCTAGTATAATTATAATTAGTGTCTACTTCATGTAAATTTTTGGGGCTATCGAGTTGAGTTTGACAATTTATTTGGCTGCAAGTCTTGTACTTTTTCAATGAAGGTTTTTATATCACTATGATTTCTAAATAAGGTTTTCTAAATTTGACAACTTCTTTGGGTTATGAACCGATCCGTTTTGTGATTGTTAGCCAAGTCAAACTCTAGTTTGATTATTTATCTTATATGTGGTATAACTTATTGGATTATAATATCCCCAATCACTATCTAACGGGTATATTATACATGAAAGTCATCATTTAAAGTACAAAAAAATGTACGGTGTTTTTAATTAAAACGTATGATGTAAATTTTTCTCCACCTAATTATCTCAGATAAAATATTTAAAAGTGATAGTCTGAAACTTGAATAACTTAACTATTTATATATGTCCAATTTCTAGAATTAATAACCAAGTCTCCTAATGCATGTATTTAGTGTAAGAACTAAGAAGGTAATTAACATGAACATTAGTTTTTGATTTGACCATTTCTAAACCCAACATCATTGATTAACATTTGTGTTCCTTATAAATACTTCGTAAGACCACCACAAGATAATATAACACAAACAAATTCGTACTAATTAAACAACACTACTCTTGGTCACCAACTACGTATATGGAGAAGATGAACACTATAAGCTTGTTGTCTCTCGCTCTTTTGCTCATGTTTTCGATCATCCCCAAATCTTCCGCTACAGATCTGTCACCAAGTTATTATGATCGAGTGTGCCCTGAAGCTCTACCGACCATCAAACGCGTAGTTGAGGACGCAATAGCCCAAGAACGTCGCATGGGTGCTTCTTTGTTACGTCTTCATTTTCATGATTGTTTTGTTAACGTAAGTATTAATCACTACTTCTAGCAATATACGAGTAATTAGCTTTGAGATTCCCAATTCATTGTTGTGTTGATTGCATATTTGCAATGCAAAATCATTACAAGTTTACTACCAAACAAGACCATATATAACATGCTAGGCAAAGGAAACTTTTGGTTTTCACCCAACTTTAACTTTGCTTATATAACATGCATGTACGTATATATAGGGATGTGATGCTTCCATTCTTTTGGATCAAACTTCAACGATCGATAGCGAGAAAAATGCAGCTCCAAATGCAAACTCAACTAGAGGATTTGAAGTTATTGACAGAATCAAGTCTGAGGTGGACAAAGTTTGCGGTCGTCCCATAGTATCTTGTGCTGATATCTTGACCGTCGCTGCTCGTGATTCTGTCGTTGCGGTAAGTATATATAATATTAATATATGTTTATATATAAACCTATAGGACATATACATAAAATCTTGAACGTAGATATGTTTAGTACTCCGTATTAAGTTTGTTTAAATTTTTGTTATGCATGGTATGTAGCTTGGTGGTCCTTCATGGAAAGTCAAACTAGGAAGAAAAGACTCGACCACAGCTAGCCGAACCACAGCTGAAGCCAACATCCCTGCACCGTTCATGGACTTACCAGCACTAATCTCAAACTTTAAAAACCAAGGGCTCGACGAGGAAGACCTAGTTGTTCTCTCGGGTGCACACACCCTTGGGTTTGCTCAGTGTAGAACCTTTAGGGATCGTATTATTGATGACACCAACATTGATCGAGCCTTTGCTAGCCACCTTCGAACCATTTGTCCACAAGTTGGGGGCGACTCAACGCTCGCACCACTTGACCCAACACCAAGCTCATTTGATGGGAGATACTTCAACAACTTGATGAGTAAAAAAGGGCTTTTGAAATCTGATCAAGCCTTGTTTAATGGTAATGATGGTGAAACTAATGAGCTTGTTGAGAAATACAATGAGAAACAACAAGAATTCTTTGAGGATTTTGCAAAGTCTATGATTAAAATGGGTGATATAAATCCATTAACAGGAAATAGAGGCCAAATTCGCTACAACTGCAGGAGGATTAATTAAAATATTGAGTTGGATGGCTTGATAATCTAACGATTATGAATTTTTGCCTTATGTTAAAATTTCAATTGTAAGTTTGTTGCCCTATACGTTTTTTCATTTTAAATTAAATTTGTTTATTCATCCGATGTATTGTTTAATTAAAAAGAACATTATGAATAATTAAGTGTTTATGTTACTGTTTTAGTGTTCTCTTTTAGGTTTATTTTGATTAAAAATCTCAATGTTTGATTTAGATGTTTTATAGTAATGATTTGATTTCAACCTTAGGGAAGTGATATCCGTACCACAATATATGATAAATTTACCATATGTAAGTATTACTGGCTTATACTGTATGCTGTAAAACTTGTACATTGTGGTAAGTTAATTAAAAAGAGTGGTACTAATATCATTTCCCTTTTACAATATGACATCAGTTTAGTGGTTAAAAAATTATCTATTCTTAACAAAAAATTAAATTAAGGAAGCTTTGTATATTGAAATAATAATAATAAAATAAAAGCCAGAGCATCTACAAAAGCAAGAGTGCAAGACTCACACACTTGAACCTTATTAAACATCCAAAACATAAGAAAGATAACCTATCCAATAAAAAAACATAATTCCCCTTTTTAGGTTTTACACCAAGAATAATACCCATTTAGTCCACATAGGTGCTTTGATCTCCTACATATCCACATTAAACTTTGCTCTTTTCTCTTTCCTACTCACTTTTGTAATGATCGCGACTTATTGTTGAACACTTGTGTAAGTCCCAACTCAATAGATGGTACTAACTGAAGACACTTCTATGTCAATGGTGAGATTCCTTTGCAATATATTAACTGAACTGGAGACGACCAGTTGCAGAAAATGTATACTAAGTTACTGGATATATTACTTATTTAGGTGACAATACAAATAAGTAAATAACGATGCAATAAGTATAAAGTAAATCTGGTGAGACCAAATTGTAATTTTTCAAGTGTAATTTATTTATTAATGTTAAATAAATTACAAGGTTATTGTGGAACCAAGATAATACAAAGATGTAAATATCCTAACAACCTATGAAATACAATTGATCTAATACTTGGAAATTCTCTTGTCAATCGAAACACTTAAAGTTGTGAAATGTTCCTTTTTACGATTGAGAGAATATTGCACAAGTTCACCAAGAATATTGCAAAGCAGATTTATGCAAAGGTTGTTTATTGGTTGTGCAAAGACCTCTATTTATAGGCAAAGTTGACATTGGGATGTCAACTTTAGCCGTACAAATATGGTTGAGAGCATTTAAGGAATTGCATTTAATTCCTTGAACATGCTTGATAAAGTAAGACATAAAGTCACTTTATCCAACCTACTTTATGCACTTTTGTACTTTAAACATAGACAATGTGTATTGTCCGGTTAATAGTACATAAAGTAGAAAGGTTGATGAGCGTCCATTTTGTGATAAAAACCCCTATCGAAAGGCTTCATTTCTATATCTAAATGAGTTAATATTCCGGAACTATCGGTACTTAATGGATTCTATGTTTACGCAGGTTCACGGAAGATACGAGTGAGGGTAAATGACATCAAGTGACTCAAGAAGGAAGCCTATGAAGTTACAAGACACAAGGAGGTGATTCGGGAGCCGAACGAAGAAGTACGAGAAGCAGCAGCATCTGCCAGCGCCGCTGGCAGCTATGCCAGCGCCGCTGGCCCATACCCAGCGCCGCTGGGCGGCCCAGATCAGCAACCGACTTAGAACACTATTTAAGTCGAAGTAACCCTCAAAACCCTAGGAGAGAGCCGATTCAGCAGCCCTAGCCGCCCATATTCAACCCTAGGTCGACTTTGCAGATTCCAAGGAGGTTTTGGAGCTTCTAACACCTTTCGATCTTCATCCTCAGCCTAGATCTACTCTTTTACTTTACTTTCAGTTGGTAAACAATGTCTTTCATCTTTTCAGACTTTGTTATTCCTTTAATAATGTCAGGCTAGTAGGCTGAATACTTGTTTGGATCGATGTGATCATGTAGATGTTTATCTATTTTACTTTATTTGTTAGAATCTGTTGGAGTGTGTTGTACTGTTTATCGTAGATCCATGTTTTACTAATTCTTCATATTGTTATCGGTTCTATATCTGCATGTATTGATTTAATTTTAATGATCGGTCTATAATCATACACTAGGATTAATACATAAGGATGGAAAACACTAGTCGGTCTTTAACTAGATGTAAAAGGTGATTCACTTGTAACCGAGGGATCCAGAACCATAGTAATTAGGATGAATAGAACATGATGCTTAACAATGTCAGACGCGATCCAGTGACTTGGAAACGAGCACTGTGGTCACCGGAGAGAATTACTATCTGGCCATGGCTTACGAGCCGGGTAATTTAAAGATGAACTAGTAACACAAACTTAGGTCATTAATGCTTAAACAATGAATCTAACGAGAATTTGTTTATAGGGTAGTGTGAGTCTAGCGACAACACTAGTTACTTAGGCAAAGTGAATCTAACGAGAATATGAGCCGTGATTAAGTTTCCAACAGTCTAGCAAGTAGGTAGAATGATATTTGGTCGTGTCATGAGATCTGAGATGCCAAACAAGTATTTTAATTTAATTACTGTTATTTGCTTTTTCAAACTATTTTCAGACTGAGCCTCTCGCTGAATAAGCGGTTGCGGCTTCTATTTACTTTTCAGTATTTTTAATTAGTTTAATAGGAAATCGTGACAACCCCACAACCGCTAGAATTACACATATTACTAGATTAGGTAAAACAACGCATCCCTGCGAACGATCCTGTTCTTATCACTAAACTATACTACATCTGATCGGGTCCCCTGTCCGTTAAGGTGTGTGTGTTTTGAAGATAATAACTTGTACAACTTTTATAAATTTAAACACTAAAACGAAACCACCCATCAAGTGTTTTGGCGCCGCTGCCGGGGACGCGACGCATTCTTAGTTTAGTAGTGTAGTTCGACCCTACTTTGTGTTTCGGCACGAGGTAGTTACTTTTCAGTACTTAGGTTTAAGTCATTTAGGTTTAGAAGTCAAATTAGGTCAAAATTAGGTTTTAGGTCAAAATTAGGGTTTAGTTTAAATTAGCTAGTATTTTCATTTTCTTAAAATTTCAAAAAATCCAAAAATATTTTTATTTTATCGTTTCTAGTTATTAAGGTTAGATTGTTTGCATTTAGGTTTAGAAGTCAAATTAGGTCAAAATTAGGTTTTAGGTCAAAATTAGGGTTTAGTTTAAATTAGCTAGTATTTTCATTTTCTTAAAATTTCAAAAAATCCAAAAATATTTTTATTTTATCGTTTCTAGTTATTAAGGTTAGATTGTTTGCATTTAGGTTAGTTTCATTTTAGTTCTTAAAGTTACTAAACGTTTTTGTGTTTGTTTTCGTTCTTGTTTTTCTTTTTCTTTCATTTTCGTTTAGTGTGTTTCAGCTTAAGATAGGTATAATGCATCGAAATCGATTTGAGGTACCCGTTTCGGAAATGGAGAAAGGCGTCCGAAAGGCAAAAATCAACTCCGAGATCTGCACAGGTAGCACCAGCGCCGCTGGGAAGAACCCAGCGCCGCTGGGGGAGATTTCTGGACTCCAAATCACTTGAAAAGAGATGTTGAGAAGGTTAACCAGCCAAATAAGCCTACGAACACAAATAAACATCCTGAATTGAGAGAACTACCGAGCAGGAAGGAGGAAACAATTGGAAAAAAGAGACAACGAGAAAACCGTGCATTAGCAATGTCTCCAGAAGAGAAGGCGTTGATAGCCGTAAAGAACTTTAAATAAGCAAAGAATGAACCTTGGGGAAAAGCTTGGCAACGAATGAAAACATTGACAAATGCATTAGCAACCGAGGAGATGAACACAAAGGAACAAATGAAAGCATTCTACAATGGGCTGAACATAGGAACAAGGAAGGCATTCAACGAAGGGTTGGTGAAAAACATTATATTAACAGAACCAGAAAGGATAAGAAAGTTCCTGGAGGAGTATGGAAGCAAAATCGCAAAATCAGGTACTGTCACGGAGCCACCAATGCCACTGGGGACTCCACCCAGCGCCGCTCAGGGGTACCCAGCGCCGCTGGAACCCCCTGCAGCCATTCTTTGGAAAATCAAATCCGTCACCACCCGAACCAGCCTTGGAAATCAAACAGCGATCGACGTGGAGATGGTTGAAGCCACTGAAGCACGAGGGAACTCAGAAAACTTGGAGAGAAAAGGAACGAACGTCAAAGAAGCCATAAGTCACTTCGAACGTTACCCAACGGGAACCGGCCTCCGGCCTACCTCGTATTCTTCCTCAACCTAGTTCCTAGGCCGAGTCTGGCTGAAGACTCGTTAAACTTAGCGCTTCTTGGGAGGCAACCCAAGTCGTATTTTCATTTTTTTTATTTTTTATTTTTCATTTTTAGGAATATGTGACTAATTGCAATTGAGTGATTGTTTTAAACTTTATCATTTGTGATCTATTTTATGAGCATGTCTTTAGAATCACAGATGCAAGCTTTCAATGGATCAAGGAAACAAGTAACTTATTGCAATCGTATTTCATTTTTATTTTATTTTTATGTTTTAGCTTGTTATTTCCATTTTAATATTTTGATTGAAGTGTGCAGGAGTATTTTGTCTTGTAGTCTGAAGGAAACCAGGAACTTGGCCAAAAGCTAAGTGTGGGGGAGTTCAATCATCAAATCGTTGAAGAAAATCAGACGTCGAAACACGTACATGAGTCAAAAGCGCCGCTAGGAGACCTCTAGCGCCGCTGGGAAAGCCACCTGGGCTTCCCAGCGCCGCTCAACACCTCCCAGTGCCGCTGGACCTGCACCTGTGTAGATCCAGAGCCGCTCAAGCAGTCCTAGTGCCGCTCCCTACATGTCCAGCGCCGCTCACAAGCTTGCCAGCGCCGCTCAGAGCTCCATTCTGCACACCAGATCGCGAAAAATCCAAAAAAAAAAAAATCAGAAAAACCCAAAATTCCCAAAAAAATCAAAAAACCAGAAAATACCAAAAAGAAAAGAAGGTGGAGACGCATCAATGGATCGCCATCAAATGGAGACGACGCAAGTTTTTGAAGATCATATCATTCAAGTCGCTCCGCAAATGCCATCTTCAACAACAATCATGCAACATAAGCCCGGGAAGTTTCGTTAATCCTTTTACTTTTCGTGTTTTTCCTATTACCCTTTCTGTTATGTTAGGTTCAGTACAACGAGGACGTTGTACAATTTAAGTGTGGGGGGATGGAATAGGAAAAACCCGTGGTTTAATTGCTTGATTTATCATAAGTTTTCTACTACTTATTTCATGTAAATATTCAAATTTTCTTGTGTCGGAAAATCATTTTGAGAATATAAGCTTTGCAAGTAGACAAAAGATGACGATAACTAAGCAATATTAGCTTTGGTAGATGAACGGTTAGTTAGAACTGTTAGTTTAACTATAGATTTGTGGCTGTTCATTTTTCCAACTGGATTAGAGCTTAGACTGAAACTGAATGCGATTATGTTTGCCATAGCACACTTAACCGGACTTTAATATGCCTAGCAATTAGAGCTATCTAGTCATTAGTATAGGTGTATTAATTGGACTTAATTATACGTGCTTGTGTAGGAACTAGTTTAGACGTATGGTTCGCCTTAATTCTTACACTATTTAATGTGAACTAGTTGCATGCGGAGTAAGTGTATGAGTCATCTGGGGTCTCTGATAATGTCTATTGCATGAATAATGTAGTATCTTTAAGAAAGGCAATCAGTAGATTAAATAAAAAGAGTTCAAAGAACTAATAACGAGTAAAATCTATACGCATCAAGTTATGTCGCTTTGCGAGTGGGGAACCACCGACCTGTCACCGCTGTCTTGATGTAAGGTATAAACTCTAACCATTAGTTGAGTTATGTCGCTTTGCGAGTGGGGAACCACCGACCTGTCACCGCTGTCTCAGCTATTAAAGATGATAATATCTTATAACTGCTTTAGTGTTTAGCTAGTAAGCATGACTGTAGTTTGAGAGTATGTCTAAGTAGTGACTCACAAGTACACAAACGATGAATAAAAATGCCTTGCTAGTAGCTAGTAGTTCTGATTGCTATACAAACTTTAATTAAGTGCTTAACTAGTCAGCAGAAAGAAGTAAGATTGAGTTGTAAGACATGTGGAAGTATAGAACTGTTTTAGAGGTATTAACACAAATAAAAAGTTAGCTTTTAGTTTTGATTGGCCAATTATCTTGCCTCTAGCTATAGCTTACTGATTTTGTCTAAAGCTTTCTCAAATCATTTTGCATGACTGATCTTTCAAATGTTTTTAATAAGTAGAATAACTTTAACACTTAAGCTGTCCGCTCATCATTGTTTTATTTTCATGGACTATTTGCTTGAGGACAAACAAAGACTTAAGTGTGGGGTATATGATGAGCGTCCATTTTGTGATAAAAACCCCTATCGAAAGGCTTCATTTCTATATCTAAATGAGTTAATATTTCGGAACTATCGGTACTTAATGGATTCTATGTTTACACAGGTTCACGGAAGATGCGAGTGAGGGTAAATGACATCAAGTGACTCAAGAAGGAAGCCTATGAAGTTACAAGACACAAGGAGGTGATTCGGGAGCCGAACGAAGAAGTACGAGAAGCAGCAGCAGCTGCCAGCGCCGCTGGCAGCCATGCCAGCACTGCTGGCCCATACCCAGCGCCGCTGGGAGCCCATCCAGCGCCGCTGGGCGGCCCAGATCAGCAACCGACTTAGAACACTATTTAAGTCGAAGTAACCCTCAAAATCCTAGGAGAGAGCCGATTCAGCAGCCCTAGCCGCCCATATTCAACCCTAGGTCGACTTTGCAGATTACAAGGAGGTTTTGGAGCTTCTAACACCTTCCGATCTTCATCCTCAGCCTAGATCTACTCTTTTACTTTACTTTCAGTTGGTAAACAATGTCTTTCATCTTTTCAGACTTTGTTATTCCTTTAATAATGTCAGGCTAGTAGGCTGAATACTTATTTGGATCGATGTGATCATGTAGACGTTTATCTATTTTACTTTATTTGTTAGATCTGTTGGAGTGTGTTTTACTGTTTATCGTAGATCCATGTTTTACTAATTCTTCATATTATTATCGGTTCTATATCTGCATGTATTGATTTAATTCTGATGATCGGTCTATAATCATATACTAGGATTAATACATAAGGATGGAAAACACTAGTCGGTCTTTAACTAGATGTAAAAGGTGATTCATTCACTTGTAACCGAGGGATCCAGAACCATAGTAATTAGGATGAATAGAACATGATGCTTAACAATGTCAGACGTGATCCAGTGACTTGGAAACGAGCACTGTGGTCACCGGAGAGAATTACTATCTGGCCATGGCTTAAGAGCCGGGTAATTTAAAGATGAACTAGTAACACAAACTTTAGGTCATTAATGCTTAAACAATGAATCTAAATAGAATTTGTTTATAGGGTAGTGTGAGTCTAGCGACAACACTAGTTACTTAGGCAAAGTGAATCTAACGAGAATATGTGCCGTGATTAAGTTTCCAACAGTCTAGCAAGTAGGTAGAATGATATTTGGTCGTGTCATGAGATCTGAGATGCCAAACAAGTATTTTAATTTAATTACTGTTATTTGCTTTTTCAAACTATTTTCAGACTGAGCCTCTCGCTGAATAAGCTGTTGCGGCTTCTATTTACTTTTTAGTATTTTTAATTAGTTTAATAGGAAATCGTGACAACCCCACAACCGCTAGTATTACACATATTACTAGATTAGGTAAAGCAACGCGTCCCTACGAACGATCCTGTTCTTATCACTAAACTATACTACATCTAATCGGGTCCCCTGTCCGTTAAGAGGTGTGTGTGTTTTGAAGATAATAACTTGTACAACTTTTATAAACTTAAACACTAAAACGAAACCACCCATCAAAGGTCTTCCTCGTAATCAGTGTAAAACTTTGTAAGTACTTTACACTGATGGTTCTTGATGCAGGCCCAGGCCCAAGCATTCTTGATCAGGCCCTTTTGTACTTAGAAGATCAAGACAAAAAGAGGCCTTCACTAAAATGGGCATAACTTTTGCTACAGAGCTCCGATTTTGACGTATGACCAGTCGAAACGACCGTTGGAAAGAAGTTGACCGTTACATGGTGAAGATCAATTATGTATTCCAGATTCTAGTCTTCGCTTGAAGATCATTAAGGAGTTACATGGTGAAGGGCATGTTGGTCGTGATCGTACTTTACAGTTGGTGCAAGCTTCTTATTTCTGGCCTACTATGAGGAAAGAAGTTGACCATTATGTCAAACGGTGTCGTATTTGTCAAGTTTCTAAAGGCACATCTACTAATGCAGGTCTTTATATGCCTTTGCCTGTTCCTTCACAGCCATGGGTTGATATTAGCATGGATTTTGTATTGGGGTTGCCTCGTACTCAGAGAGGTAATGATTCTATATTTGTTGTTGTTGATCGGTTTTCGAAGATGGTTCATTTTATCCTTTGCAAGAAGACAACTGATGCTGTTAATGTTGCACAACTTTTCTTTCGTGATGTGTATCGATTGCATGGTTTGCCTACTTCTATTGTTTCTGATCGGGATACCCGGTTTTTGAGTCACTTTTGGCGTAGTTTATGGAAGATGGTGAATACTCAACTCAATTTTAGTAGTGCTTATCACCCACAAACTAATGGGCAAACCGAAGTTGTTAATCGATCACTTGGTAATTTGTTACGATGTTTGGTTGGTGATCATGTGAAAGCGTGGCATCAGAAATTGTGTCAAGCTGAGTTTGCTCATAATCATGCTGTGAATCGAAGTACTGGTTTTAGTCCATTTCAGGTTGTTTATTCATCTCAGCCCAGAGGACCACTTGATTTAATGTCACTTCCTGTTTCTGGTTCTGTTCCCAAGAAGGTCCAAGATTTTGTAGAGGGGTTACACGAAGTTCACAAGGCTGTTTATGACAATTTGAACCAAGCCAATGCAAAGTACAAACAGGCTGCAGATAAAAAGCGTAGGCATGTTGATTTCGAGGAAGGAGATTTTGTTTGGGCTGTTTTAACTAAAGATCGTTTTTCAGTTGGAGAGTACAATAAGCTATCAGCCAAGAAGATTGGGCCTGTTGAAATTGTGCAGAAGATAAACCCCAATGTTTATCGTTTAAAGCTGCCTAGCCACATTCGTTGTTCAGATGTGTTTAATGTGAAACATCTGCTACCTTATCATGGTGAGTCTTCAGATGATGATCTTGGTGTGAATTCATTTTTTCCTTATACACATGCTTGTGTTTTAGTGTGAAAATCCTAAATTTCGGTATTCTATTTGAATAAACGAAAATTTAGAAGAATTTTTCCTGGGTATTCTTTGAATCAACAGGGTCAATTTTCTGTCCAGAAATTCCGTCTGTGTCAATTTGTATCAATTTTCATATTGGCTTGCTATTGTTGAAGAAGTTTTCGAATTCAAGGGGGTTCCAGAAGATAAGAAAGTCTCACTAATCGCTACTAGGCTTCGTGGTAGGGCATGTGCTTGGTGGCATCAATTGAAACTTACACGAGTGAGAGTTGGAAAGTCAAAAGTCAGAACCTGGGAGAAGATGAAGAAGTGTATGAGGGCCAACTTTATTCCTCATAATTATCAACGTTTAATGTACCAGCGGTTGCAGAATCTGAAACAGGGTTCCAAATCTGTTGAAGATTACACCACTGAATTCTATCAATTAATTACAAGAAATGATATTCAAGAGACAGAAGAACAACTTGTCTCTCGTTACATTGACGGGTTGAGGGTCCAGATTATGGACTTTGTTAACATGTTTGATCCTGTAAAACTTTCTGAAGCACATCAACGTGCCCTAGCATATGAGAAACAGAACCGACGGGTTGGTGGTTCATCTTTTGCCATGACGGGGGGAAGTTCAGGTTCGGGTCCCACGACATCTCGTCTTATCCCTAACCAAGCAAAACAGGTTGGTGGAACCTCTGGTACAGTTTCAAAAGGGGCAAGTTCTAGCGGGTTGAAATGTTTTAATTGTGGTGAATCTGGTCACCGTCAGTCAGATTGCAAAAAGCCTGGCAAGAGACACTTGTATGTTGATCCGAATGACGGGGAAGACGATGGGGAGGCCGATGGAGAATATGAAGAGGCCCCAGTGTTTGATGAAGAGCCCGAGTATGACGAAGAAGAGGTGGCCGGAGATGTGGGAGTGAATTTGGTGGTTAGGAGATCGTGTTATACACCAAAGGCTAATGAAGATGACTGGCTTAGACATAACATCTTCCATTCAACATGTACCGTGTTGGGGAAGGTTTGCTCTTTTGTTGTTGATCCAGGAAGTTGTGATAATTTGGTTTCCGACGAGGCTGTCAAGAAGTTGGCCTTGAAAACAGAAAATCACCCTAAGCCCTACAAGCTTCAGTGGCTTAAGAAAGGAGGCGAGGTAACAGTATCTAAACGTTCTCTTGTTCCTTTTTCCGTTGGTAAAACATATAAGGATGATGTCTGGTGTGATGTAGTTCCCATGGATGCATGTTATTTGTTGTTGGGTAGACCTTGGGAATATGATCGTAATGTAGAATATAATGGGCGAAAAAATACATATAGTTTCTTGTTTGATAATGTGAAGATCACTTTGTTGCCTAGTAAGCCTAAGGTTGTAGCCACCAAACCGACTGGTACCCTGTTGACTCTTTCTCAGTTTGAGGATGAGTTGGAGGAGGATGATGATATTTTTGTATTGATAGGAAAAGAAGTGGTTGAGGATGGCAATGTTCCTGATGCCATGGTTCCTTTACTCGAGGAATTTTCTGATGCTTTTCCAGACGAGTTGCCTGATGGATTGCCACCTTTGCGTGACATCCAACATCATATTGATTTAGATCCTGGTTCACAGTTTCCTAACAGGCCACATTACAGGATGAGGGCAAGTGAACATGAAGAATTGCGTAGACAGGTTGAGGAGTTGGTTTCTAAGGGACATGTTCGTGAAAGTATGAGTCCTTGTGCTGTTCCTGCTTTGTTGACTCCAAAGAAAGATGGAACTTGGCGTATGTGTGTTGATAGTCGAGCCATCAACAAGATCACTGTGAGGTACAGATTTCCTATTTCTCGACTTGATGATTTGCTTGACCAGATTAGTGGTGCTACTGTTTTTACAAAGTGGTTATTATCAAATTCGAATTAGACCTGGTGATGAATGGAAAACTGCCTTCAAGACTCGTGAAGGATTGTATGAATGGTTGGTGATGCCTTTTGGTTTATCAAACGCACCAAGTACTTTTATGCGTGTGATGAATCAATTGCTTAGGCCTTTTATTGGAAAGTTTGTGGTTGTGTATTTTGACGATATTCTTATTTATAGTGCTTCTTTTGATGAGCATGTCATGCATGTCAGGCAAGTTTTGGCCTTATTTCGCAGGGATAGTTTTTATGCAGCAACAAAGCAATGTGTGTTCATGACCCCTAAAGTCCTGTTTTTAGGGTATGTTGTTTCTGGTGATGGGATACAGGTGGATGAATCTAAAGTTGCAGCAGTTCAAAACTGGCCAACTCCTACTACCATTACTGAAGTTCGTAGTTTTCATGGACTTGCTTCTTTTTATAGGCGGTTCATTCCCCATTTCAGTTCTATTATGGCTCCAGTGACAGATTGCATGAAGGGGAAGTCATTTGTATGGACCGAAGAGGCAGAGTTGGCTTTTCAATCTATCAAAGTCAAGCTCACTACAGCACCCATTCTGGTATTACCTGACTTCTCTCAAGTTTTTGAACTTCATACTGATGCTTCAAAGGTTGGAATTGGTGGAGTTCTTAGTCAGGGTGGTAGACCTGTTGCTTATTTCAGTGAAAAATTGACTGGACCCAAATTGAAGTATAGCACTTATGATTTGGAATTTTATGCAGTGGTCCAAGCTGTAAAGCATTGGCGTCATTATTTGTTCCATAAGGAGTTTGTTTTGTTCACTGATCATGATTCTTTAAGGCATATACGAACACAAGATAAAGTATCTCATAGGCATGGTCGTTGGTTAGCATTTCTTGAGAAGTTTACTTTTGTGGTCAAACACAAGACTGGTGTTTCTAATAGAGTTGCTGATGCACTGAGCAGGAGGAGTAATCTGCTTGTATCTATGAGAGTCGATGTGCCGGGTCTGGATGTTATTCGTGAGCAGTTAATTCTTGACCCATATTTTTCAGTTGTTATGCAGGATGTGCAATCTGGACAGAAATCAGATTTTCTGATACACGATGGCTTTCTTTTCAAGGGCAATCAATTATGTATTCCAGATTCTAGTCTTCGCTTGAAGATCATTAAGGAGTTACATGGTGAAGGGCATGTTGGTCGTGATCGTACTTTACAGTTGGTGCAAGCTTCTTATTTCTGGCCTACTATGAGGAAAGAAGTTGACCGTTATGTCAAACGGTGTCGTATTTGTCAAGTTTCTAAAGGCACAGCTACTAATGCAGGTCTTTATATGCCTTTGCCTGTTCCTTCACGGCCATGGGTTGATATTAGCATGGATTTTGTATTGGGGTTGCCTCGTACTTAGAGAGGTAATGATTCTATATTTGTTGTTGTTGATCGGTTTTCGAAGATGGTTCATTTTATCCTTTGCAAGAAGACAACTGATGCTGTTAATGTTGCACAACTTTTCTTTCGTGATGTGTATCGATTGCATGGTTTGCCTACTTCTATTGTTTCTGATCGGGATACCCGGTTTTTGAGTCACTTTTGGCGTAGTTTATGGAAGATGGTGAATACTCAACTCAATTTCAGTAGTGCTTATCACCCACAAACTGATGGGCAAACCGAAGTTGTTAATCGATCTCTTGGTAATTTGTTGCGATGTTTGGTTGGTGATCATGTGAAAGCGTGGCATCAGAAATTGTGTCAAGCTGAGTTTGCTCATAATCATGCTGTGAATCGAAGTACTGGTTTTAGTCCATTTCAGGTTGTTTATTCATCTCAGCCCAGAGGACCACTTGATTTAATGTCACTTCCTGTTTCTGGTTCTGTTCCCAAGAAGGTCCAAGATTTTGTAGAGGGGTTACACGAAGTTCACAAGGCTGTTTATGACAATTTGAACCAAGCCAATGCAAAGTACAAACAGGCTGCAGATAAAAAGCGTAGGCATGTTGATTTCGAGGAAGGAGATTTTGTTTGGGCTGTTTTAACTAAAGATCGTTTTTCAGTTGGAGAGTACAATAAGCTATCAGCCAAGAAGATTGGGCCTGTTGAAATTGTGCAGAAGATAAACCCCAATGCTTATCGTTTAAAGCTGCCTAGCCACATTCGTTCTTTAGATGTGTTTAATGTGAAGCATCTGCTACCTTATCATGGTGAGTCTTCAGATGATGATCTTGGTGTGAATTCGAGGGCGAATTCTGTCTACCCAGGGGGGAATGATGCAGGCCCAGGCCCAAGCATTCTTGATCAGGCCCTTTTGTACTTAGAAGATCAAGACAAAAGGAGGCCTTCACTAAAATGGGCATAATGTTTGCTACAGTGCTCTGATTTTGACGTATGACCAGTCGAAACGACCGTTGGAAAGAGGAACATCAAATTACACACCGCTAGCGGTTTGGGTCAGTCTTCGGGCCCAAAAACGCCGTTTTCTAGGAGTTATGGACCTTTTTATATGTTTTTTCGGGTTTTTTGGATTTTCTTTTCGTTATAACTTTCGGCCCACTTATGTTTTTAGGCCCGTTCGAATTTTGCATGCTTATTTATATCGTTGTAAACATTGGGAAATGATCAGACTTGATTAAATCAAAAATTCATTTTTTTCCTTATACACATGCTTGTGTTTTAGTGTGAAAATCCTAAATTTCGGTATTCTATTTGAATCAACGAAAATTTAGAAGAATTTTTCCTGGGTAATCTTTGAATCAACAGGATCAATTTTCTGTCCAGAAGATCTGGGTAAAACATCCATTGGGCTTCACTGCCTTGTATGTTTTCTATCTTCCATTTGTTGTCTTCGACTTCAACTGGAATGACTTCAGTTCTTGATCAGATCTCAACTGGAGTGAAGCTCCAGTGGCATCAACTGTACACTGGCCACTGGATTTCATATATTTCTGGACAAATCAACTGGTCTCCAGATGCAACTGGAGACGCTCCAGTTTCTCAGTAAACTGGACCTAACAAATTCCCCCTATTTGTCCTGAAATATTGCCAAGTCTTTTCAAGTTTTGTATCTATACAAAGTATGAACTTGAGAGACTTGATTTGACTAAATCTATCTAATTTTCCAAGGCATTTTTATAGATCATCAAATGCCTAGGATTTTTCTTTTTATGGTTGTTAGATTTAATCAGTTATCTATCTTGTGGGTTACAATCTGGCAACTTGTATATATACATGAAAAGGAAATTTACATCAAGTTACAAGAAGGAAAAATAAAATACAAGTTGATAACAAGAAGAAGAACTTTAATTGGATGGTCCTTCAATCCTTCTTCTTTTGGTCAGTGAACCAATAGGTTGAGTGTCTTCAGGGTCAATATGTAATTTGAGCTCCAGATTTTCTTTGTGTTGGATTTTACCCTTCAACAAATTAGTCCATGCTTTCTCAACCCTATTCTTCACTGACTTGGCTTCCAAAACATTCACCATCTCAACCCATTCACTAAATCCATAAGCCATGGCAGTTGCATTTTCAGTTTTCACCAGTGGCCCTCTTGTGTAGCTGATCTGAACATAGAAAGTTTTTGTGCCAGGCTTAATGGACACATTCACGCCATTGATGGCTCCAGTATGATTTCTCTTTTGCATGATTGATGTATAATAGGCTCTGGCATCAGATTCATTTGAAATTATGGGGGCACCAGCTCCAGCAGCATGCACAGCAGCCTTTATATCATCATTGGAGACTTCACCAGATGGTTCAATAAATGTTCTTAAATCTGCATCTCTGGGCAGAGGTTTTCTCTTTATTGTATAGAGAGAAAGAGAGAGAGATTGATCGAGCCAAGGGCTCGACGAGGATGACCTAGTAACCTAGTTGTTCTCTCGGGTGCACACACTCTAGGGTTTGCTCAGTGTAAAAGCTTTAGGGATCGTATTACTGATGACAACTACATTGATTGAGCCTTTGCTACCCACCTTCGAACCATTTGTCCACAAGTTGGGGGCGACTCAACGCTCGCGCCACTTGACCCAACACCAAGCTCATTTGATGGGAGATACTTCAACAACTTGGTGAGTAAAAAAGGGCTTTTGAAATCTGATCAAGCATTGTTTAATGGTAATGATGGTAAAACTGATGAGCTTGTTGAAAAATACAATGAGAAACAACAAGAATTCTTTGAGGATTTCGCAAAGTCTACGATTAAAATGGGTAATATAAGTCCATCAACAGGAAATAGAGGCCAAGTTCATTACAACTGCCGGAGGATTAATTAATTAAAATATTGGGCTGGATGGATGGCTTGATAATATGAAAATTATGAAATTTTGCCTCTTCTGACCTTGAAATTCTCTTTAGGTGACCTATTAAGCCGGACCAAAGCCTTTAAAACAGAAAATCCAGTTTCTCCATTAGCTTGCAAAACCCATGTCGCAGAAAATTAAAATTCACAAATTCCAATTTATGGAGTCATACCTTTTCAAAATCAACTTTAAAAATTATCAACTCCTCTTTTTCCCTCTTTTTGGTCCATGCTACTATCTAGAGGTGGCAAAATTTACCCAGATGAATATATTTGCATCAATTTGGACAAAATTATAAAAAAACTGGGTGATATTGGGCTTTATTTAAGTTTCACGCGGGTCTAATTGGACCAAATAAAACTGTTATGTATTTGTAACGGGTCATACTGGGCAACTAAAGATTCCACCACTCTCTGATCTCCAACCTCCATTGCCTTCATCTCCTATCCTGCAATTTTATCAATTTGTGCCCTCGTCAACCTATCTACCAAGTTTTTCTTTTTTTCTGTATCTATATTATATACATATAATATAATATAATATTACAATAATAATGATAAATATTGCTGAATTTAATCTTGAAGAGTCGTTTACACTTACACTCATGCAAGTTTTACCTCATAATAATTACAACCGATATATCTTAATAAATATAAATATTAACTGATTTTTCTTCAATTTAAATTTAACTTAACTTAATTTAATTTAATTTTTTAGAATTTAATTACATGCTTTTCACACAGAATGAATTTTCAAGACATGTGTGAAACATAGATACGACGTGCTCTTCTAGTCGAGGAGGAAAAATTCAAGCTTTAGAAAAACAAGAAACCAATTTTTAATTTTTTTGTGAAGTATAAAATGGTGATTTTTATTTTCGTTTTTATTTTCTTTTTAATTTTTTTCTATTAGTTTTCCAGGAAGTATTATTGGTTTGGTGTGGTGATAGCTTTAGACAGTAGGTTTGAGTTGATGAAAAGTTTGGCAATTAAGCTCCAAATATATCAAGCTCTTTTTAAGTTCATGTAAAGTTTGAGTTGTTTGCTTGATTTCAGTGGGTTTGGTTTGGATATTCTAAACGGCCCGTTTTGACCCGGTCTGTTTTGACCCGGGTCCATTTTGACCCTGTCCATTTTGACCCGTTTTTCAAAATTGCACGTATTTACCCGAATCCGTTTTGACCCGGACCCGTTCTGACCCGTCACCTGACCCGATCTGACCCGTACATTTTGCCACCTCTGCTACTATCTAACTAATCATTGATGAGCCCTCAAGGTTGATTTTCCCTTAAACAAAAGCTGACTAAGACGAGAAGAAGATCGGATCCAAAACCGGTTTTAATCTGTTTGCAAGGACTTTTGAGACAACCTTGTTAATCGGCCCAATAAGGGATATTGTTAGAATATTAAATAGTTAGTGCTAGTTTTGTACTTTTGATTAAATGTAAGGATGTAATTAGCTAACTATGGAGGGGTACTAAGTGTATTTTGCCTTGTATATAAATACCCCTCCACCACATGTGTAATGGTTAACCTTTACATAATACATTTCCATTTCCTTTCATTTACCATTTTTCTCTCAACTCTCTCTCACTCACTTATAATGATTTCGTGATCTAGCTTGTGTTATCAATTGGTATCAGAGCAAAATCACCTTGGTGAAAGATCCCAATCCATTCCATGGCTTGATTTTGTTTCTTCTTTGCTAGATTTCGATTTCTTTACCTTTTTACCTTTTTCCCTTAACTTACCCTTAAATCACGTTAAAGTTTCCTACTTTTTAACATAAATCAGTTCATTACCATCCCATAATCATTCATGAAATGTTTCATAACCTAAATTCAAACAACGAAGTCAAAAATCGAATTTTTGTATTCTAATCAGAATACCGGTTTTCGTACCGGCTTTCCTTGTTCTTCATTTCGTAGTTGTAATACCGGCTTTCATCCATAGTATTTACCGGTTTTCTTACCGGATTTCCTTTAGTCAATTACCGGCTTTCCTTGACTCAATTACCTTCTTTCTTACCGGTTTTCCTCGATTTTGTGGATTGTTATGTGTGGTTGAATTTCGTATTATTATATTAAAATACCTGGTTTACACCAAAACCGGTATTTGTTCTTTTGTCCTTCATTTTACGAAACAAAACTCTGCCCAATTTTCTTCACGAAAACCGGTATTTCTTAATCTAAATCAAAAACCGGTATTTACATTAATGTTTCAAAACCGGTATTTCTATTGATTGTGTATGGCTGTGTGGTTGTGTATTGTTGAAATCATAATACCTGGTTTACACCAAAACCGGTATTAGTTCTTTTATTCTTCATTTCACAAAAAGTCACTCTGCCCAATTTTTCCCTCGAAAACCGGTATTTCTTCTTGTAGTTTGAAAACCAGCATTAGTTCTTCCAACTGAAAACCGGCATTAGTTCTTCAAAATGAAAACCGGCATTTGTTCTTCAAATTCAAAAACATGTATTTCTACTTCATTACTCAAGATGGCTACACGAGATTCTTTAGCCCTTGGTTCTGACTCAAGACCTCCTGTTTTGTATCGTGGTTCATATCCCCTATGGAAAAAGAGATTCTTGGATTGGATTGATAGACACGCACAGGGCGATGATATCAGAGAATCTTACAAGAAAGGTCCTGCTGTTCATAAAAAACATGGTACGTTGTTGCCACAAACGGGTCCCGACGCGTCCTTACCCGTGAAACGGGCCACAAGACCCGAAACGGGCCAAGTCGACCCGAAAAACCCTGTGACGAACGAAATTCTCCCAAAAGAGAGTTGGAATACTGCTCAAAAGAATCGTTCTCATGCTGACAAACTCGCTAGATCTTTCCTTTATCAAGCTCTTCCTGATGATATCTACTGTAATGTTGATTCCTATGAGTCAGGGAAGGAAATTTGGGATGAAGTTGAAAAACAAATGGAGGGTTCTGATGTGTCTTCGACTATAAGATTGTCAAATGTTCTTCACCTATATGAGATATTTAAGCAACAAAAGGGTGAATCTCTGCATGATGTGTACACAAGGTTCTGCAATGTGATTAATGAGTTGAGGAAGAATGACATAAAGAAGACCAACATGGAACTAAACATCAAGTTTATCAAAAACCTTGAAGAAGAATGGCAAGTCTACGGTACCCAAATCAATCAACATGGAGATTTGGAAAAACTCACCATTCATACTCTTTATGAAAAATTGAAGCTAAATCTTGAAGCTGTACTGAAGGAACAAAAGAAGAAAGAAGAAAGTGTTATTTCTGATCCCCTGGCTCTAGTTGTTGAAAAAAAGACTTCTAGATCTTTAAGAAAGAGTATGGCTGAAGTCATGTCTGAATCCGAATCAAGTGAACCAAGTGATCCCGAGATGGATGAGAAAGAATTGGAGATGTACAAACATCTAGCTTATTTCACTAAGTCTTTCAAAAAGAAGTTCTTCAAAAGGAAACCGAACAACAACCAACTTAGAACTTCATCAGTTTCTTCATATGCTAAGAATGTTCAAGCTCCCAAGTTTGAGAACAAATATGAGAATGTTGGTGGTGATAGGAAGTTTGAGAACCCTAACAAGTTAAAGAAGAAAGTTGTTGACAAGAAGAATGATGACAAGAAGTGTTATAATTGTGGGATTCCTGGTCATTTTGCCATTAATTGCACCAAACCTCGTCAGAAGAACTCCGAGTACTATAGGTACAAGCTCATGCTGGCAAAACAAGAAGAAGGTGGTATTGCTCACCTTGCAGAGGATGACAAATGGCTACAGCCTTTCTGATGATGAGACTAAAGAACTTGCAGCCAATGTATGCTTCATGACAAAGATCAAGAGATCAAAGGAGTTAGACGAAGGTTCCACTTGTTCAGAGAATGATGATGATGAGGTAATCAAAATTCCTCGTTGTGACTGGAATGGTATATGGATAGATGTACTGAAGCTTTAAATTCAAATAAATCTTTGAAAAAGCAAGTTTCAAAATTAACTGAAAATTTGAAAGTGAAAGAAAATATTTTGCATGAATTCCACATCAAATGTGACTCACTTCAAAAAGATTTTGATGAATTAAAATCAAATAAACTTCAGTTTCATTTAGTCCAACCTCCGAGCTGCACCTTGAAAAACAAGAACTTGAAACCAAAGTTTTTGAACTTAACAAGACTATCAAAGAGATGCAACTTGAAAAGACCAATGAGATGCTTAGAGAAAACGCTTTGTCTGATGATCTTGAACCCTAAGACTGAAATTGGAAGAACCTAAACCTGATTTTAAGGAATTTGAGGACAAAATTTCTGATTTAAACTATGCTTGTTGTATAAAAGATTCTTATAATCAACAACTTGATAAGAAAAATGATGAACTTAAAGAAGAAATCAAATTTTATCAAGATAAGTTGTACAAGATTAATCGGTCATATCAACAAATCTTTCTAAACAGGCCAAGAAGTTTTGAAACAGAATTTACTCAAGGGTTGGGTTATGTGACTCCAAAGTATTTGCTCAAAGCACAACAAGAAGTTCCACATTTGTATGATGCCACTTATATGAAATATGGCATGACCACCCAGTTTGTGAGACCAAATTATGGTGATTATGAGGTAGATGATTATCTAGTGAATTGTCCAAAGTTTTATTACAACAATGATCTAATCAATGATACATATGATTTCGTAAATCTTCCTCTAGTTCGAAAAAGAAAATCTCATTCGGTTAAAATTGTTGAAATTGATGAAAGCTTTACTGAAAAACAGCTTGTTGTTTCTTCAAATGAGTCTAAATCAGAGGAAGAAAGTCAAACTCCAAAACCTACTTTAGTACGACCTTATGTTTCACAAAGTGTTTTGGAAAAAACAGATAGAAGAATTAAAAAGGTCTCTTGATGAAAAACAACAACTCATAGATAATCTGATGACTCAAAATCATTGTACTATCCCTCTTGACCTACCCAAAGTTGTTGTTGATGTTAGCACTCAAACAAATTGTTCTGTGTTTGTAAATTCTTTCATGCAAACTGAAAGTGATTTGGTTAAAACCATTGAGACCTCTACCCAGACTGACTTTGAACAGGACACTCAATCTAAAACTTCATGTATGTGTCACACTGATCCTAAAGTTTTTACAAGAAAAGAGATTGAGTTTGCACAAAAGTTTTCTGACTCATTCAAGAAAATTGATAAGAAAATTTTGTTGATCAAAGAGAAAACAAAAGAGTTTGTCAAAAACAATTCTTGTCCTGTTCAGACCAGTGAACCATGTGTGACGTTGGAGTCAAAACCAACTTTCAAAAAGACAATTGTTGTTTCACAACTCTCCCCTCTTACAACTCCAATGTCACCAGTTCCAAAGCCTTCCAATCTACCAAAGACCAAGAAAAATGTCCCAAGTGTGAATTTGGAGTTCAAAACTAAGGTTAAATATGCTAAAATGGATTTGTCACAACTTCCTAATCTAGAAAACTATTTGGAAGAAGATCATGTTTATGATCCTGAATTTGAAAACTTATTTCAGAAAAAGGAAGTCAAACCAAATGTTTCTTCAAAGCAAACTCCAAAACCACACTTACCCAAGACTCCTCTCCAAAACAAAGATCACCAATGTGAAAAAGACTCTCAAAAGACCTCAAACTGACCAAACTTCCAAGCAAACTAAGATTAAAATTGAACCTAAGTCCCCTCAAGAAGCTAAGACTCCTGTAGTTCAAAAGTATATCAAGAAAGAAACTTTGTCATCTAGTCAAACTCAACCGAAACCCAATTGGCATACTAGTTTTCCTAGGCATTCTCCAATGACCTCTAAGAGCACTTTGAAGGCAGTTAGAGATGCTACAATAGGGACACTTAGATTTAAAGATCAATATGGTTGGTTCTCACCCACTTACAAAAAGAAGACTCCAATGACCAAAGAGACCATCAAGAAGAAACCTGTAGAGAACATTAAAAAGAAATCCACTTCTAACTCTAAAAATGTTCGTGTTTCAGGTGACTTGTGCTTAAATAGTAGCAATAAATCGCTCCCTAAAGATAGATACTTACATGCTTCTAGGAAAGTCAAGATTGATGGCACTCTACCTCTGTGAAACAAGTGTGGATAGTTCGTAGGCCAATTGCTTTAGATAGCACTAATGCTTCTAGGACTAGTCCATCTTGTACTCGTACCGTTAATTAGTTTGAATGCTTGTAATTCGTATTTTCTTTTGAACTTGTTTGTGTGTTTGTTTATTTAAGTAATACAATGTTTGTTTGTGTGTTAATTTGTTTCTTTTATTAGTTTATGCGTGCTTTCAATAATTTGTGCTTGCATGTTAAACCTTTAACCTGCAAGGACCCAGTTTATGTGGGTACCTAAAACAATTTTCCTGATTTTACAGGAATACCTCATTTGTGTTTGGTATGTTGATTCGGGATGTTCTAGACATATGACAGGCAACAAATCGTTACTCAAGAACTTTGTTGAACGGTTTATGGGAACTGTGAGATTTGGAAATGATCATATTGCTCCTATCCTTGGCTATGGTGATATTGTCCAAAATGGAATAACCATTAAGCGAGTCGCCTATGTTGAAGGATTAGGGCATAATCTTTTCAGTGTCGGCTAATTTTGTGATAATAATCTTCAAGTTCTTTTTCGAAGATATGAATGTAAAGTTCAAACTGAAGAAGGTGTCGATATTCTTACCGGCTCCAAAGATAAAAACTTGTTTACTATCGATCTCAACAATATTCCAACCCCTTCATCAGATATTTGTCTTCTCTCAAAAGCCCCTGCTCAAAATTCTTGGTTATGGCATCGCCGTCTTTCTCATCGTAACTTTCAAACAATCAATGCTCTCGTTGACAAACAACTTGTTGATGGTCTCCCTGATTTCAAATATGAAAGTGAGCATGTTTGTCCTGCTTGTGCAATTGGGAAGATGAAGAAAGCTTCACACAAACCTAAGAAGCATCTTAGTACTGAAGGTCCATCACACCTTCTTCATATGGATTTGTATGGTCCGATGTGAATTCAAAGTATCCACGGAAAGCGATACATTCTTGTGATTGTTGATGATTATTCTCGTTATACTTGGGTATTCTTTCTTCATGCAAAAAGTGATGCTCCGAATGTGATTATCGATTTCATCAAGAAGACCCAAGTAAATCTGCAATCAACAGTTCGCATTGTTCGATCCGATAATGGTACAAAATTCAAGAATGCTATTCTTGATTCTTTCTTTAAATCCGTGGGTATTTCTCATCAATTTTCTGCCACTCGAACACCTCAACAAAATGCAGTAGTTGAAAGAAGAAATCGTACTCTAGTAGAAGCAGCTCGTACTATGCTTGCTTACTCTAAGTTGCCTCCAAATCTATGGGCTGAAGCTGTAGCTACTGCTTGCTTTACTCAAAATAGATCTATCATTAACAAGAGGTGCGATAAAACTCCATATAAGGTGATCAACAAGCGAAAGCCCAATGTGAACTTCTTACACATATTCGGGTGTGTGTGCTATGTTCTCAATGACCGTGATAATCTGGGCAAGTTTGAACCAAAGGGTGATGAGGCATATTTCATTGGTTATTCAAGAGAATCTATTGCATATCGAATGTATAACCGTCGTACCAAGAGAATCGAAGTAAGTATGAATGGTAAATTCGATGAACTATCAGGTATGGTTCTTGAACACCACAGTTCAAGACCCGATCTTCAATGTCCACAAGCTTCGCACCAAGGCTAATCTGTCATTAACACTTCATTCTCTTCACCGCCAACCGAAGAGTTAGATATCTTATTTGAAGATTTTTATCATGATCATTCTCCCGCTTCAGAACCTACTTTGGCTGACCCTGAGGTTTCCAATTCCAATATTTCTGAGTGTTGAGTCATGGATTCGCTGAAGTTTACTTGCTGAGTCAAGTAGTCGCTGACAGCCTCAGCGAGAGGTTTCATCAGCGAGTCTTCAGCAGCGAGTCTTCAGCGATCACTTTTATCTTCAAGTTAAAGGATAAGTTCAATGACTCACCGCCATGTGTTGTAAGTCAAATATGGGCGGGAAAATGAAGATAAGAAGACTGGTCCCCAAGGACACGTGTTGGAAGATCAGATTGAAGACAAGTGACCTTGTACCGATTTGGTACTAAGTAGTTTCTCTTTCATGCCGTTTTGGGAAACAAACAAGATGAAGAAAAGAGATCTCTGCCGACCAGTCTTACACACCAATAGAAAGTTGACAACCTTCATGTGTCAACATCTATTGGGCTGTCATGTGATGTCTCTTCTCTCCTATATAAGACATCACTTGACCTAGCCGCAATTCTGTTGGTTCATTCTACAATAGTCACTTAGTGTGTTTTTCTCTCATTGTAGAATTATATCATTGTTAAGCTTTGTGTGTGCAAAAACTTAACAATATTTTCTTTCTTCTTTTATTGTAAACCAACCATGTATTCACCGTTTAATTAATACTACTTATGATTAAACGTGCTTACTTTATTGTCTTACATTCTTAGTGTAATTTACATTAGCTGTTTAATTACATAATCGTTGCAAACTTGGGACTTTCATTCTGAGTTTGAGATTTCTACTTCTGCACATCAAAGTTCTACTTCTACATCCTCTCCCGATGATTCTTCACCTCATCCTTCAGATAATTCTACTTCTCCGAACACTTCTTCAACCGTGAATTTATCCAACTCTTCTTCTGCACCAGATGACTCTTCTGTACAAGTCTCACCTCAGCAAATCTCTCAAGTAACTAATCCAGCTAATAATCCTGAAGCATATGATGAAGAAGCTGTTGAACCTATTGAACCAAGTTTTGAGCAGCTTATTGAACAACATTCTCCTGGTTTTATTAATCCTGATGACAACAATGTTCCAGCAGATCTACTTCCATATTCAGGAAAATGGTCACGTTATATGCTTCCTCATCCGTCCTCACAGATTATTGGAGATCCAAATTCTGGAATAACGACACGCTCTGCTTCTGCAAATGAATGCTTATTTGGTAACTTCTTGAGCATGGTTGAGCCCAAAACATTCAATGATGCTCTTCGAGATCCTGATTGGGTCAAATCCATGCATGGTATGATGCTCTCACCACCTATCTTTTGCAATCTGGATTCAGTAAAGGTTCCATTGACAGTACTTTGTTTATCAAACGACAAGGTAGTGACACCGTTTTAATCCAGATCTATGTAGATGACATAATTTTCGGGTCAACTAATCCTAAGTACTGCAAAAACTTTTCTGCATTAATGGTTAAGAATTTTGAAATGAGTATGATGGGTGAATTAAACTTTTTCCTTGGTCTTCAAGTCAAATAATTGTCAAATGGTATTTTTGTAACACCCTGCTTTATAAAAATGCGGATTTCAAAATTTTTTTAACATAAAACATAACTCCGTTAAGTAAAGTGCGGAAGCGACGTTTAAAAATCTCATTTGATTCCTAAAGGAATCAATAAAACATAATAAATGTTTCGAAAGGTGTTACCAACAGTATCGTCACAATAAGTCTCATGGAATCCACAATCAACATAACAAATGTCAAGCGACTAAATAATGTCTACTTAAATAAAAGCAACTATGGGTAACTACAGCCAACGTCCATAAACTGCAATAAAGGCTACCCATCTCACAAGCAAGCTACCAAGCCACTGATCAACGCCTAACCTGAGGGCACAACACATTTCCACAAAACACAAGTGTCAGCTTAAAAAGCCGAGTAAGATATACCACAGGTTAATATAAATGATTGCCAATTTAAAACAACTTAATAAAGAATCATACGCAGCCGGGCATATAACAACAACAACAATATATAGCAATCGAATACACATAAGAATGATTAACAATCCTACGTGTGCCTATCGACATAATCAACAATATTCAACTTTATCTACGTATTCAACTTAGCAACTTAATCAACTTCAACAACTTTATTCAACAATAGGTTATGCCCTTTTTATTTCAACTAAAGGCGGATGACTCGCGTCACCACAATGAATACAACTACAAATGTGTGCAAAGGCGACCGTAAGGCCTTTAAGGGACCTTGCACCCGACTTGATGGGTAGTCCTTTCGGGGTCCATCAGTGTCGTTAAGGATAGGCATAACCAAATCCAGGAGAAAGCTGTTACACAACTTGTAGTGACTGGACCTAGTCACCCAGCTAATCTCAAACTTCGAGGCCGTGTCATTGGAAGTAACTAGTCTACTCCCGCTGACCAACTAAATCACACTGGTTCCTACGCGGTTCCAGTATGGGATAAGCTTACCACTTTCAACTTAGATTTATACTCGAGTCTTAACAACGATATCGACTTTAGCAACTTTTATTTCAACTTTAAGTTTAGGGCCCCTAATCGTTCACAGTGTCAACATGGCAACCTACACAAGTCTAGTGAACTAGTGTAAAAGCCAAACCAACTCAACAACTTAGCATTCCAACGAAAACAACTTTACAACTAAAAACAACAGTAATATCAACTATAATTCAGCAAGCACAGGCGTAATAATGACAATATAAATCAGCCTAATCATGCAAATCTACCCATTTCGCGAAACCCTCCATAAATCCCATTACCCAAACTAGCGTATGAGAAAGAAAGGTTTTAAACCGCTTTTACGAAATCACCATTTTCGTTGTGCACCCCAGCGTGTCAAAAATGATATATCTTACCTCAAGTCAAACAAGAATGCAACCTTGCTGCTTACTCCTCAAAGTTTGATTCCTAAAGAATAAAATACTGCCATCAACAATGACCAACGAGAAATACAATAATTGCACATAGCTACTGTACATCATGCATTAATTACTAACTTATTTATAAAGCCATAAGTCGCTTAATTATAATATATATAATATAATAACTAAAGCCTCTAAATAATATAATTCTAGTATATTATAAATACTTGCATCTAGAATATGGCTAGAATTATTATCACCACCGTACCATTAGTGCACATCGAATAACTTCCAATTAGTGTTTTAGTTAAATAGGAACATATGTAATTGAACCTCAATTATAAAAGTCTGTATATGGCAATAAACTGACTTGAATGCATTTTAGAACTCATCAGAGTGACATTAACATTGTGACAACAAAGAAACACTATAATTTGACTAAATAAAATATCTTAGTTCTAATCTTTAATTTAAGTAACAAGACACATGAGTATAAAATCACAGATTAAATAAAAATATTACATATTGTGATCTTGCACATTACAGCTCACCCTGATTTTCCTACCCCCCCCCCCCCCCCCCCCCCCCCCCCCCCCCCCCCCCCCCCCCCCCCCCCCCCCCCCCCCCCCCCCCCCCCCCCCCCCCCCCCCCCCCCCCCCCCCCCCCCCCCCCCCCCCCCCCCCCTCTCCCCCTAACTGATTTTCCTACAAAACCACTTTTGTCAATTATGGATTTTACCTGAATGTTCATATAAACGAAATCACCCTTGTTCCATCGTCTTCATCTTGTTACAAAACTCCATTAACAATATTTTTTAGCTTCACTTTATTTATTCATTACAAACAGAATATAGTCCTCCTTACAAGTTCAAACTCGATATATAACAGTGTCATCCTCGAGTAGTCGAAACACGTTTTTGATCCATTGTTATATCTACTCAACTCGACACAATAATACTAGGACATGTTTGAAAAAAAACACTATTATCTCCTTCACGACACCCAAAACTCCATTAACGAGATTCGAAGCCTCTATTTCTTTAGATATAACATCGAACATGCATATAGTCATTGCCGATAGGACTGCTATCGTTAGTTTATCTCATTATGGTATATTCACTAGCTAAAAATTTCTACACGTAGTTCATTCAGCACGTTCTAGCACTACGACGCCATTACACCCGGCATTTAAAGTTGATATTTAAATCGAACGTTTAACCCAAAAACTACATTCTGTTCCGCACAAGTTTTACAAGATAAATCCCTTCAGAATTCTACGTTAGATACAATTTAAAAGCATTTAGATTAAGAATAGAACTGGACGATGTTACCTTAGTGTGCTAAGCAAAAACCCGAATCGATACGTCTTGCTTGAGAGAACGTACGAGCAAGGCCACCATTTTATCGTTTCCTCCTTTGCGTAGAGACTCTTAGGTTGCGTTTAGGGTTTTAAGTTTTGTTTATGATCAACTAGAGAGTTGGGTCGGTCTAACGAGGGTATTATCTGTTTATCATTTGGGCCACAGCCGACATGGCCATGATGGTATTAGTAATTGTTGGGCCGAGCTAGAGATATAGCCTCATGACCATCACATTGGCTTATTTATTTATTTTTTATTCATCTGTAGGATATATCGGCTTCTTAAACTATTTGACACCAACTGTACTTTAAATTTTCAATTAGCATTATAGAATAATTGTCCTATAACTCGGGTGCTTATAATCCTAACTATCTTAAATGCATGCATACAAAAATGAATGAATGTTGTTACTTACACACAAAGCACACAGATAGGTAATGATGAACAATTATTCACTAACTAAAATTAATGAAACTATAAAAAAAAGTTTTGGGATGTTACATTTCTCTCATCCTTAAAAAGATTCTGTCCTCAGAATCTACTCAGCAACAAATAAATACGAGCAACGATCCTTGATCACCGACCATGTCTCTCACGTCAAGATCTCCTTAACCATATATACACTTAACCAACCAATATCAATGAACCTCATGCATGTTACCCCAAACAAATGAATTTTATTAGTGTTCAAATAGTTAAGTCCACTTAGTTTTAAAGAAACCATAATAATAAACCCATCCTTCATTATTGTTTTTCATTATTGTTGCTTACTCAATAATACCAGAAACTACAAAAACATGAGCTACCTTTAATCTTCCATTTGACTGCCACATGGAGAATATCTCGTACACACTACACCTAATTTCGTGTGATTCACTTTGTACGCCATGTAGAGTAAAGTTCATACACCATCCTATTTATTTTTAATACTGCACCTGAACTACACCAAACAAATACAAGACATTTTGCGTTTCTATCGTCGCTCTAACTTTATATTAAGTCCACTTAGTTTTAAAGAAACCATAATAATAAACCCATCCTTCATTATTGTTTTTCATTATTGTTGCTTACTCAATAATACCAGAAACTACAAAAACATGAGCTACCTTTAATCTTCCATTTGACTGCCACATGGAGAATATCTCGTACACACTACACCTAATTTCGTGTGATTCACTTTGTACGCCATGTAGAGTAAAGTTCATACACCATCCTATTTATTTTTAATACTGCACCTGAACTACACCAAACAAATACAAGACATTTTGCGTTTCTATCGTCGCTCTAACTTTATATATAAATCAGTTTATTGTATAAAAAGATATGACAAACCATTCAACTTTCTATTTCTTTCATTTTGTTTTAGACTTGAAAACAAGACTAATTGAGAAGCGATATAAGATAGGCTTTATCTCCTCCTTTATTTTTCAGCAATATACAAAGAGAACAACAATTTTTAAGTGTATATATATATATATGTCAAATATATTTTGGCTTTTTAGGGGAATAAACAAAACGTCATAGACAACCCGTTAGATCCTTTTGTTACTCACGAACACCAAGACAAGATCAATAAAATAATTTTTCCTTACGTTTCAGCTCATGGACACAAGCTAAAGTCCAATAAACCACCTTTTATATTTAGCCTCAACAAGACACATTTGACTACTAGTATGATTGATCTGGTAAATACTACTCACATTGGGGATTTACAACTCTTTCAGTTATATTATATATTTAGGTAGTGAATAAAACTTAGGCAATTCAAAAACTTCAAGAAAATTTC
Source organism: Erigeron breviscapus (assembly GCA_034093135.1). Lineage (NCBI taxonomy): Eukaryota > Viridiplantae > Streptophyta > Magnoliopsida > Asterales > Asteraceae > Erigeron > Erigeron breviscapus. Next base: position 232,425,386 of record CM067167.1, on the reverse strand, counting down.
ATGTAGTCATCATGAATCACCACCTTAAATTTCCTTTAGCCTTACTCTATCACCAATCTTATCACACCAAAAGTCCTATAAATGCAATAGAAACGTCAAAGGGTTTAAAGGTCGGGAGAGGATCTCAATAATCTAGTCAAACCGAATGGGCAAGTTGTATCTATAAATTTACTATAAGTCGTATATGGAATAACTATATTACCCCTATGCTCCACCCTAATCACAATATTACTCCATTTAACGACGTAACACTCTAACAAGAATACAACCCGGTTTTTTTTTTTTTACATAAACGACAAATATTTTTAATCTCCATATTTACTACATAATAATCCACATATTTACTACATATAATTACATGTCACACATATATATCCACATAAATTAAACAACATTAACTACACATAAGATTATAACACTACATAGTAATCTCACCAACTCAAATTCACCCACACCGGTCAACACAAGCATGGCCACAAACACACTCGCGTCGTGATACACTTGCAATTATGTTCCGGACCATAATTGTAAATGCATCTCTCCACGCGTGTGCTCATTACCTCGCTTGTATATCACCAATTATCACCTCTTATTTGGGTAGACATCACCCTACTCATCTATCATCATTCCTACACTTCATTTTTATTTTAGTCATTGCCACTCACCTAGTGGGGTCAACAAAATAATCACAACTCATGATACAACATTGACCACTTCAACTTCTACATAAAGCAACACAAAGTTTTCAACATTCAATCTCGCTACTCATGTACTCCATACAATTTCTCATTTTCGACACTTATTAATTATCAACAAAAGGAGAAAATTGCATAATCTCTCATAAGTTAAGATATCAAAATATTTATACACATAATTCACATAACATGCATATAAGTACAATCTCACTCAACCCAACCCGTCCTAAAAGTAAGCTCCTTAAGGTTAAGGTAAAGTCACCTAAGCTCAAATGCGCAACAACACTACTAGTTTAAGTCCATGACCTACACCTATGGCCAATGGTTCACTTAAACTACTGCTCTGATACCAACTTGTAACACCCTGCTTTATAAAAAATGGATTTCAAAATTTTTTTAACATAAAACATAACTCCGTTAAGTAAAGTGCGGAAGCGACGTTTAAAAACTCATTTGATTCCTAAAGGAATCAATAAAACATAATAAATGTTTCGAAAGGTGTTACCAACAGTATCGTCACAATAAGTCTCATGGAATCCACAATCAACATAACAAATGTCAAGCGACTAAATAATGTCTACTTAAATAAAAGCAACTATGGGTAACTACAGCCAACGTCCATAAACTGCAATAAAGGCTACCCATCTCACAAGCAAGCTACCAAGCCACTGATCAACGCCTAACCTGAGGGCACAACACATTTCCACAAAACACAAGTGTCAGCTTAAAAAGCCGAGTAAGATATACCACAGGTTAATATAAATGATTGCCAATTTAAAACAACTTAATAAAGAATCATACGCAGTCGAGCATGTAGCAACAACAACAATATATAGCAATCGAATAACCATAAGAATGATTAACAATCCTACGTGTGCCTATCGACTTAATCAACAATATTCAACTTTATCTACGTATTCCATCTAGTAAACTTAATCAACTTCAACAACTATTG
>CM067167.1:232411121-232422736 GCA_034093135.1 Erigeron breviscapus | reverse complement strand
TTTGGGACTTCTTGGATCCGTGATTCTTTTCCTTGCACTATGGAATGGTTCGTATGGATTACTTGATCCTTTTTATGCATTTAGATTTACTCTACATAATTTCCATGTCATGCTGTGCTTTTCTTGTGATACCCCATGATTCCGCCTTGTTGGGGTGTTACAGCAATTTACGCATATATACATTTCTACTGCTCATGAGTTTTCCACTAAGTGGTTTCTTGCTGGAGGACGAGAGTTCAAATCCTGTCAAATGTAAATTCGGTGAAGGGGTTTAGCTACGCTATACTCATTAAAAATGAGAGCAAACCCTAGGGCATACAGGATTCGAACCTAGGTAATAATAAGAACTGTTTGAATATTGTATTAAACAAACGAGGAGTGTAACACCACCAGGTCAAAAAGTGTAACACCACCAGGGAGAGTATTAGCGGCGACGTCGCCGCTAATACTGCGGGCCCCCATGTCTGTAATGGTAAATCTGGCAGAGAAATTAGCGGGCCCCTGTCAGTGTCAGAGTATTAGCGGCGACGTCGCCGCTAATGCCTTGGTCGGGTTGACTTTTGCCTGGTGGTGTTACCCTGTGCCAAAAGAAAAGTTCATTGCGTTGAGAAATCTTTGTGCAAATCGAAACTGGATTCAAAAGTCAAACTTTAAATAATTATAAATTTAGGAAGTTGAGAGAAAGTGATGGCCAGTCGACGTAGCGCCACGCCAAGTTTGAACATGTAGCTAGAGAATTTTGTTAACCACTAATTCTTTTAATTCATCTTGCTATCTTTACTACCAATCATCATCAATACATATATCTTTGGTGGTATTTGTTTTGTCAGCATCATGTTGACTTGTGGTGATTAATGGATATTTGATTGATCATTATTTTAATATATATATATATATATAGGAGTTGGGTATTGTAAAACAAGTATTAAAGTAAAACAAATAAGACAAGATCTTGACTCTTAGATCATGGTTAAATTGATGCACGAAGATTCACGAAGCAATTGATGCACGATGATTTTCATGATGCACGGTGATTTTCATTGAAGAGAAACCTATTGTTTTATTTGTTTTACTTTAATACTTGTTTTATTTTACCTAAAACCTATTTATATATTATAGACTTATAGACTTAAATGATTGATGTGACGTAGAATTATAAAGTCGGTGCATATGATATTAAGCCTAGATTTTAGACCCGTGTCAAACACACGGAGTTTACAATATTATCAAACGAGGGATAATGCCCGCGCAATGCGGCGGCGAGAATTTACAATGTGTGATATACCGTGATGACGAAAATTTACAAAGTGATACTTATTTTCTGTTAGTTAAAAATTTTGTAATTTTTTATATAAAATAAAACATAACATATTTATTATATAAAATTATAATTTTGTAGTTTTTTTACATAATAATAATAATGTTGTAAAATTATTCTTTATAATAACTTTTATTCAATAAATACAAAAGTAGAGTATATATATATATATTTTATTAATAAAATGATAATAAAAAAAATTCTTATTCAAATTAAAAAAATCTATCTATCCTAATCTATATACACAGTGGCGGAATAGTGTAATAAAGTAATAATAGTGACATACTGTACGACTGTAAAAGTCCTTTCAATCTTTCTTTAACTTATTATTGTTGCATTACCAATTTCCCATCACTTTCATTTTGCAAAACAGAAGCCCTCTTCATCGGAAAACAAATCATCATCATCCCCTGGAACTCCCTCATCACCGGCTAGTCCGGCGATATAGCCATCTCCGGCTGCATATCCTACTCCGGCCAGAGTTTTTTCCGGTGAATTTTCCGGCGAAGTGTTTGGACAGAAAAGTAGGCTAGGGTTTGTTCGCGATTGAATTCTGATTCGATTGCAATGGGTTTCGTGTCTTAATTCGAAAAAGCGAAAGAGTAATCACGTTTTTCACTTTTCCGGCGAGTTTTCGAATTTTCCGGCGAACCTTGAATCGGTTTTATTTTGGCAAGGGTTTGTGCGGATTTTGTTCCTGAGCATTTTGGTGACAATTTCGAGTTCCAATTCGAAGAAACGGAGGAGCAATCGTAGATCTAAGTTTTCCGGCGAGATTCATGAATTTTCAGGCAGCGGTGGTGGTGATGTAATGGCGGCGGCGGCGGTGGTGACGGGTGGTGGTGTGAGCGGCGGGTGGCGGCGGAGATTGGTGGCGGACGGGTGGTGGTGGCGGTACGTAACGGCGGCGGTGGTGGAGGTGGCGGCGGTGGCTGTAGGTGGTTGTAGACGGCGGTGGCTGGAGGTGGTTGGCTGTGGTTGTAGACGACAGTGGTTGTAGGTGGTGGTGATTGGAGAGGCTTAGGGGTAATTATCTTTAAAAGGAGAGGATATATTTGCTACTTCAATTCATCTTTTCTTAAAAAAAAAAGGGGTCCTGCTTTATAATGTATTATAGATAAGAATTAGTATATGAAACAAAAAAATACTTATACGTTAAATGTAAAAATATACTTAAAAAAAATTGAGATATTCAAATGTAAATACTGAATGCTAAATCATATCAAGGCTGGATGGTGTAGCAGAGTTTCTTTTATACAAACTCTTAGAAGCAATATCTTAACCTTAACCGAGTTCTCATTGATGTCTTGCAAAAAAATTTTATTTTCGTTAGCCATGGTTGTTAGGAACAATAACAGTAGCAGCTGGTTCGTGGGGTTTTTAATGATTTCAGGTGTTGTGATTTTATTTGTAGGGTTCGGTTTATATAAGAAGAATTTGTATCCTAAATATAGTTTGATTCCAATTACTAAAATGATTATCCTAATTATAGTCTGATTACAATTACTAATAACAACAATATTACAATTAGTTTGATTACAATTAATAATATAAAATAAAATATTGATATAAATATTAATTCGTATTAATCCAAATGTTGTAACCTCTCTAACTTTTAGCTATATTTTGTTATTAGATAGACATTATGTAATAAAATATTAATTATTTTTAAATTGGGTTAAAAGTGTAAATTGGTGATGGAAAATCAAAAAGTGTAAATTAATTTAGACATGTGTTGATTTAATTAATTTTGAGAAATTGAGGAGTTGTGATTGGTCAATTGAGGTTAGTCAGTTGCCTTTTAGTATATATTAAGATAAGATTAAGATTAAGATAAGATTAAGATTAAGATTTGAAGTTACGTAATGTTTATGAATTCTTGTTAGATTTAATTTAAGTGCGTTAAGTTGGGGTTTATGATGTACCACGCAGGGTACTTAGAAAACAATAATTAAGCGTAGTAGTACCGTTTGTTGCTTAAGTGAAACTACGAACAACATAAATGACCCACATGATGCTATAAGATAAAAGAGTATGAGATATAACAAATTAACAACCATATTTGAGCTTTTACTCCCTCAATTCGTTTTTTGTTTTTTTATTTTTCAAAAAGAAGTCGGTACCTCAATTATTTTATTAGAACAAGAAACAATCAATTACACTTCTCTTGTATGTATGATGGACATGCCTATACTATAACAAACAATCAAACACCAAATGCATCTCTAACTACTATCTATACACACTTTAAACAACCTATACACACTACTCAATACTAAACAACACCACACCATCCTTATAATAGACTTATGTACAACCAATCATCCACTATTTGAGATAGGAAAGAGTGAATCGAGAAGAAGGAAAAATTTGGGGTAACCTCGTAGAACAAATGAATCGACGGTTGAATCTGAGCTCCTTTGTGCAGCACCTATAAATCGCCTGTTAAGTCTAACTTCATAAAACTTGATCGTGATCATAATTCATAAATTATGGATTTACCAGAAAGGGCTGCCATTGTTACTATTTACCAGGAGATCAAAATTGAAAATATACACATATAAAAGTATTTGACACATTCAAAAAGGAATTTACCGGAGCAATTAAAGAGGATTTGATATTGTTGGAATGCTTTGTCGCTGGTGCTATATCCATCATACAACACGTGGAAATTCAAATTGTATAGTAAACTAAAAAGTTTCTAATCATCCCATACACTTAAAGCCCAAAGAGTGCAAATATTTCTGTAAGCTACTATGAAACAAAAGACGCATGTGAACCGATGTTTGGTGGACATGGACAAACCTTACATAGAGGAACCAGTTATTCATTGCTAGTGACCTTTTCTAACCTGATTATTATTATCAAGAAATTTAAGGACTTGTTGCATTGTAGAATATGCTACTATGAAACAAAAGACGCATGTGAACCGATGTTTGGTGGACATGGACAAACCTTACATAGAGGAACCAGCTTTGAGTCGGAAACATGATGAAAAAGTTGGTTACATATCAGTTGGTCCAAGTCAATTGGTATTCTTCAGAATCATACTTCTCGACACATACTTAAAACTACTATCTTTGCTTCCTGTATATCACTTTTTTTTCTTTTTTGAGGCTTGGTTGTCAACGGTCAAGACCATTTTGACTGGTTTGTCGCATTTGAAGGTTCCACGGTTCCACATATCACTGGCTCATCGGTCATGGTTGAAATCTTTCGTGACTTTAGATATATAACGATGAAGCCGACTTTAGATGCAGGCACAAACTTCTAGCTTCCCATACCAGTGTGCAAAGTGTGCAAGTCTGCCAATTCACAAGTCCCATATCAATAAACTAAAATTTTGCTCAATATAAAATTCAAATTTGAACAATTTTCCACTTTAAAAGAGCAAACATAATTCGAAATTCAAAAGAAAAAAAAAAGCATTCAAAACAATATGCTTCAAGTTATACGTCACGTATTTAGCATGATTTCTAATGAAATCCTCACATATCAATAAAGAAAGGATTTGACCAAAATCATCCCTAACATAGTACACTTTAAAGATAATTCCCACATGAATACTATGTCATACATCAATCATCATCCTACATGATTTCTGATGAATTCTCACATGTAAAAACCAAAATTTGATCAAGTCATCGAAAAAAAGTTCCAAAATACTGAAAGAAACACAAAATGCATGGATCACTTCAGGGGCAGCATAATTTGGGCTTCCACAACTTGTTTAATCTCTCATTATGTTACTCAATCCAAAGTCGCCAACCTTCACATTATACATATATTAACACATATATAAAATCAAACCATAGAAATATGAAAACATCAAGATTCAATTAAAAATAACTTGAAATCAAAGAAATTGACCTTGACAAATCGTAATAAAAGTCTTGATTTACCAGCTGCCATATCTCCAATCAAAATCTAAAAAAATAAGAAATGATGGAATTAAATTAAATTTAAAAAAATGAATAACTGAAATTAAAAAGGAGCTGTTAAAAAAAAAAAAAAAAAACCTGAAATAAAAAAGGTATTGATCGATAATAGAACCACTTTAGCGTTGAGATCATAGTGAGGTGTTGCAGCCATGGAATTCACATAGATGGTCTAGATAAGTAAACGAAGCTGCAGCACCTCAAAGCCAATTCTTGTTTGTGGTGGTTATGTTTTGCTGAAAGGTGGAAATGGCCGCAGCAGGGTTTTATGTTTGTGTAGAGGGTTTTATGTTTGTGGTAGGGGTATTTGGGAAAAGAAAAAATGTTGAATGTCTTAAATCTAATAATGTTTTATAAGGACTAGATGGGGTGCGCCAGCGCTGATGGCGGCGGCAGACCCATCTGAAAAAATTACGGTTAAAAAAAAATGTACATCCTAATCATGTCAAAGCTGCTACACAATTCTGGTTAAGTACATCTTGCCTATAGGTTAATTAAAGGATAGTGGCATGTAAATAATACAATTAAAAATGAGGCAATGAGTAATCTAATGCACAATGTCACAACCTAAAAGATAGATCCTCTTGAGCAGTTTCGTCTCTCAAAGTCGCAAATCACAAAACAATAATGAACCATATATCTTTTCAACCATGGCTTGCCAAAAAATTAATGATACCGAGGAGATTGTGCAAAACTCCACATCTACAAGGACAAAAACGAATATCAAAACATGGTTGAAGCATAATGTAGTGTCGGGCAGTCATACAAAGGAAGATTGTTAGTCAAACGGGTTAGCTGGACAAACACTAATGTCTACAAGTAACGGGTAGCAAGATCCATAGGTACTAAAACATAACTCTTTATCAATTTTTACAAATCAGTCCAACCTGACTGGTGACAGTTTAACCTTGTAGTCGACACAACTTAACCCATGTTGACATGTTGCCCAGCCAGGGCTAACCCGAAGTTCAATAATAGGGCGTATTCTCAACTATAACATAAACAAATAAGATGGGAATCGGAAAAACTGGCTTGATGGAGTAAAACATAATATAAAAATTATGACTTTGCACATAATCATTTGATTATACCCATTCGTCTAAACAATATGAGTCTACTTTACACCTTTCCCAAATTAGATTGTAAAGTCTTACAAACTTGTATATTTGTTCCCTTTATGAGTTCAGCATATGTTGCTATTTTGGGCATAGAACTGTAGGAACTACTTCATTTTATGGGATGTTTATATAGTTAATATAAAAACATACAAAACATTCCCATAGATTAATCCATGTAAGCAATTACATGTATGGTGTTTTATATATAAACTGTCATTATAATCTTCTATCCAAGTAAAAGATTATTAAGGTTTTATACATAAACTCATATTTATAATGAACTCATTCTGTACAGGATAGCAAGTTTTGTACAGGAAAACAAAGTTTTGTAAAGGTCCTAATAAAGAGTTATGACTTATGTAGTTGTAAATTGTAATGAGATGAAAAATATGGAGGCAAGAGAGCAAGCATTGTATACACTTAGTATAGTAATTAAATTAAGTAGGCAGACATGGAAAGCATAAACTATGAACAACTTTCTTTCTTAAAATGACAGGCTAGATAGATGTAAAACTATAGTAGAATCAATTCTAACCTGTTCGGCTTTAAATGAGCCGCAAACATTTCGGTTCTCCCCAGCTGTATATAACACCAAACGTCGTTCCCGTTTGGGATCTCGGTATTTTATATTTTCTACTCTTTTTGCTTATCTTTGAGATCCTAGTATAACAGACTCTCTCATATTATCTAATTATCTAAGCACCCCTATTATAGGATATCAGATACATCTAAAATAAAGTATTACAATTTCCACGAATAAACAAATAAAACGCAAGAATATACCTGAATTTTGTTTAATCCAATCCATCGAGGTTAGACTATCAAAGCTCATGCTTTTTGGAATTTGATATGATGGATTAACATGTTCCTTCACAACAGAATTTTCATCTTAAATTATAAAATACCAATGCGAAAGTTACAAATCTTAAATAAATATATGAATAATGTGAAAATTCAGATAATGAGGTCTGATGTGAAATGAATTGGCAGATAATCAACGACAATAAAGAAAAAGAATTAGATATGGTTTGTATATCATTTGACAACAAAGAATTCATTGATAGTTAATCAAAGAAAAATTATTAAGAAATCAAACCTAATTGATGAACCCACAAAAATAAGAAAAATGGATCCCCCTTCTTAAAGAAATGGATGAGAACCGAAATCTGATTAAAAGCATTGAAAAAAGCCTTCCGATTCTGATGGTGGTGATTGCGTGCGTCAGGGATGATGGTGGCGATGGCGGCCGGAGATCAAGAGGGAGGGGATTAGGGTTCTTGGAGGCTGGAGCGAATGATGAGGGTGTTCTGGGTGGGAGTTCTTAGAGCGTGAGATGATATTAGAGATTTTAAGTTAAAGGGCATTTTAGACATTTCAAGTTCTGAATGACTTAAAAAGAAAAAGGAAGTAGTATAGATATATTAATAGGGTCTCATGGTTTGACAGTGATTCTAAAGTTATCCCAAGCGCTGAAGTCAAGTTAGAAGAGATCTTGACACCTATGTATGAAAAATCAAGGGGTGCATGATTTAAAAGATAAATTTAAATACTGATCCTTGATTTCATCCAAGGGTGCAAGATTTTCCCATACTATATTATAAAGCAAATTCACTTTTGATTTTCAACATTGAACTTAAAATTTCAATATTGATTTTAAGTTTCAACAATGTACACATTCTAATGCATGATGTACCATACATCATAGCCACATTATATCTAAAATTAACGAGAGATAGTGCCCGCGCGTTGCGGCGGTGAGATGGTGGGGGTGATAGGTCAAGTCATAGAGTATGATAGCCAAATGCCTTAGCCGTACGGGCTCCGCCCTCGGATTTAAAAATTCGTCGAAAGTATATCGAATGACATCTCTAATGAAAGTGCATGAAAATTTTAAGAACACCCATATAATTTTTATAATTTATCGATATACGGTTTTTGAGATAAAAGATTTTGAATGAATTAGAGGAATAAAATGATTTATGAAGGAGAGAGAAAAAAAATGAGTGGTTGAGATTTGAGGAGAGAGAGAAAAAAATGAGTGGTTGAGATTCAAGGTTATTATAGGTATATTAGGTAGGATGTTTAAATTAGTGAATAAAGAAGAGGGTAATTTAGGTAGTTCAAATCATTTAGATTTTAAAAAGGGTTGATGCTTTATAAATATAAATAACTATAATACTCTTTCTCTCTCCTTAAATCTCAACCAATCATTTTTTTTCTCTCCTCCATAAATCATTTATTCTCTAATTCATTCAAAATCTTTTATCTCAAAAACCGTACATCGATAAATTATAAAAATTATATGAGTGTTCTTAAAATTTCATGCTCTTTCATTAGAGAGGTCATTCGATATACTTTCGACGAATTTTTAAATCCGAGGGCGGAGCCCGTACGGCTAAGGGCGGAGCCCGTCAGGTAGATCACCCATCACCGCCACCGCCGCCATTACATCACCACCCCGCCATCACCTCCATCACCGCCGCAACGGGGGTATCGCGCGGTGTTTTTGGGAGTGAATAAAAAAACCCATTATTCTTGATGGGTTGAATTTTAATTAAATTGATGGTCTTGATTTTCAATTTTATTATAAAGCAACAAACCACGCACTTTGAATGAAAATTAAAGTGGTTGTTTGAGTATTGGGCTTATTAACAATAAAATGTACCTTTGTAAACCCATAAAGCGTTTATAAGGCGTCGTGTGAGGGTTTAGGTGTGTTTGGGCTCAATTAGTTTTGGCCCAATGTTTTCATAAGGATTACGTTTTGGGCTCAATTGGTATCCTGACATTCCTGAGTATAGTTTGTCATTGATGTATTGTTAATGACTAGAAATGAATCTTCTCCTAATCTTAAAAATCCTCCTAATAATAAGATTGACATTTGTCAAAATTAAAGGATGAGATTAGGAGAAATTAGTGGAACACTTGTCAAGTAGTTATGTATTAGAGATTATTAGAATTTATTAATGACTCGAAGAAATGAATCCAAAATGAAAAGAAATAAAATCATACAATTAGTCTATACTTCACCAAAAATCACTTGTAATGTCTTTTTACAAATATTTTCTTGTTTCATCCACTTCCGCTTTGAAGTCAAAGTTTTTCACACAGCTATGAAAAAGGAATTGAAGTTCAAGGAGCACAAAAACGTGAAGAAGACATAATATATGATGGTCTAAATGATCTGAACACATTGTCCATAATGAAACATATATAACTAAAGATCACATCTGAAATGCAGTGTAACAAAAAGTATAAAGTATAAACTATATACGAAACTAGATGATCTAGTAGAAAATTATGAGAATTAGCATATACTGTATAGAAAATTAGGAGAATTAGCCTAAGCTTTTACTGCTTTGCCTAGATGGACTAATTAACAAGAGATGTCGGATCCCCGAGCAGATTTTCCTTGTGTCATTCTGTTTCAATCTGCAGCCCTTGAATCACTGATATTGCACATTTTGTTGTGCATAACGTTTTATTTTATTACACCAAATTCAAATGAATCATATCCACAATGTGCTTGCTTAATTCCGTGGTGTGATATTGCACAACCTATCTGGAACCTAAATGTCAAAAAGGGAGTATTACCATATAATGCCCAAATATGTGGAAAGTGTGGTTGGCAACATTTAACAGCCCTTGAATCACTGATATTGCACATTTTGTTGTGCATAACGTTTTATTTTATTACCATAATACCATATATATATATAGACGCCAAGCCTGTAATACAATATGAAAATTTAATCTAATAACGGCAAAAACATGAAATGAAAACCATAATGAACGTATAGTTATTGATACCGTATTACCTATGAATTTCTCCATTCAAATTTGGTAATTTTGATGGATTAAGGCTTACATAAAGTCAAATTACATACCATTTACCTATATGACGATCGATATCTAAGGATTAAAACCTTATGCATCATTGACTAGCGCTATCATCAAAACTCAAGAATATTGATGCTGATTCACACGTTGGTTGGAACGACAATTCCTCCCCATATATCGTGGGTAAGATATTCGTTTGAATCGTAGATGGAATGTGTGATGCTCGTATGGTTTCCAATTCCATAGCTACTTCTCTCATTGTTGGTCTATTTTTTCCATTGTGATTTAGGCATCGAGTTGCAAGGTTAGCTGCCAAAAGAAGCTCATCCCTCGTACCTTCTACAATCATTGTTGCATCAAAAGTAGACATAACACGTCCTTCTTCCATAGCCAACATAAAGTACGTAGCCAGACTTCTGTGTTCTCCGAATCTAGTAAGCGAAATTGGCCTTTCTCTAGTTAAAAGTTCAACCAAAACAACTCCAAAGCTATAAACGTCACTCTTCTCGGTAAATTGGCTTGACAAAAAATATTCAGGATCTAGGTAGCCGAACGTACCTTTGACCAAGGTGGTCAAATGAGTTTGATCTATTGATACCATCCTTGAAGTTCCAAAATCTGAAACTTTGGCCCTGTATTTATCATCCAAAAGTATATTAGTGGTTTTGATGTCCCTGTGGTAAATTGGAATGGAAGTGGCTGAATGTAAGTAAGCAAGTGCCCCTGCAACTTCGGTAGCTATTTGTAGTCTCATGTTTAAAGAAATTGGGAACCCAACAGTCTCGTTGTGAAGATGTTCATATAAGGTACCATTTGGAATGAATTCAGAAACTAGTAGAGGAACGTCTGTCTCTAAGCAACACCCCAATAACTTAACCACATTCCTATGATTAACTTGTGAAAGGATGACGGCTTCATTGATGAACTGCTCTAGCTGGCTTTCATCAACTATTTTTGATTTCTTCACCGCCACAATCCTTCCATCCACTAAATCGAACGCCTTTGTGATACTATCTTGGCCTAATTGATTTCTGGATCATCATTTTAGGGGGAAAGACTCAAAATAATTTTCTGACTAAAATTCGTTTTTGTTTGAAAATGGTAACTGGAGAACTCTTCAGTTGGAAACTGGTACTGGACTGATCCTCTAGTGACCAGATTCAGTCTTGTCTTATTTTTTATAACGTTAGAAATACTTGGTCAATATTTGTGACACGTGATGGTACTCGAGTGTTTTAAACCACTTGGTATCGTGATCTGACGTGTTTAAAGCTATTTTAGTACTTGAAAACTGTTTGTATTGGGAAAATAAAAAGTGAGTGGGCGCGTGGGTAAGATAAGCCGTCGTAGCATTTAATGCTGACATGGTAGCATTTAATGTTGACATGGCAAATTATGATT
>CM067167.1:232082642-232410121 GCA_034093135.1 Erigeron breviscapus | reverse complement strand
AAATCTTCTAAATCTGCAAGCAAAAGATATGAATCTCCATCAGCAGATTTGAATGAACAAGTTGGTGCCTCAGCTGAATTTGATGTTGAACAAGCGACTAGAATTGTTGAAAATGTATTATCTGAGTTGGAATCGGAGAATGTTAGCACAGGAGATGCAGTTGTGCAGGAGGTATAAGGCGGGATTGAGGGAGGAGTTGAAAATATTAGAGAGGTTGAGAGGTCCGGGTTAGGACAAGGGCATAAAGAAAACGTTGGCCCTCCGATAGTTGAAACCAATGTGTCTAGCCGGGATGTCAACCCTAGGATAGAAGTCGAGAACTCCCCATTCTCGCTTGCACCGAACTCTCCTCGCCATTCTTACTCCTCACAACAGGAGTTAGTCTCACCAATGCACGGGGAACAGCCACGTTCACCACACTCTCCTCATTTGGAGGATGAGAGTGTTGAAAATAGAGAGGAACAGCCCCACCTCTCGACTTCATTTCGTGCACAAGAGTCTATATCTCCTAGGCACACGGATTCACAAGCACAGTTGAGTACTGATGCCGGAACAAGCGGAGAGGGACCCACTTTGTGTGACCCTCAAGGACAGCTTGGAAATCCTGCCTTAGCTAACATCATGCCAGCTTTAGCCGCAGGTAACAGTTCTCAAACTGAGACTGGGGGACAGTATGAACGCCTTCAGGATCGACCTGAGACAGTATTAACGGGCATTCTCAGTGACCCCGGTGTTGTTAGAGGTGTTGCCCAACAACAAGTCCTGGACAATGATTTATCACAGTCTAGGACACAACTTGATTCGGGTTGCAAAGCCCATGAATCTGAAACTGCTGGTGAGGGTTTAACCCGAGGATCCGCAGGAAATCCTGAATCAGCTACGCTGAATTTAGGTCACACCACAAGTGTGCAAACAACCTCCTGGTTGGGTACTACTCTTCCTTCTCAAACACCAACACAAAGAACACAACACCATCTCAAATATCATCAACAACAAAACAACAAGAAAAAGATAAAGCTTTTGATCATTTGTTGAATATCTTAAGGTCTGAAGGTGATTTATTGACAGTAACTGAAAGAGGAGTGTTGACTGCTTTAGAAGTAAGAGAAAGGGAGATTGCACATGAAAAACATGTCAAGAATCTTCAACAACAGAAAGCAGAGTATGATGCTAAGCTTGCTGCCTTTGAACTACGTTTGTTGGCTCTAGAATCTTGCCGACCGGCCTCGGTTGTTTCTCGACGGGATGATCCTGATTCTGATGATCACCCCGAGGGGGAGAACCAAGGAGAAGGTCAAACTAATATTGGAAATTCTTCGGCAAGAGTTGATGTGAATGTTGAGGATGTGGTGATGCAAGAAAGAACTGAGGGTGGAAACCAAGATGTGATTGAAGAAGATCAAGCTGAGATTGAAAGATTAGCTGCTGTTAGAGCTAGATCTGATAGAAATGGAAAGAGCTTACTGATGAAACTCAAAAAAGAAGTTGATAAAATGGCTGAAGATTTTACTGAAAGATTCAACGAAAGAAACAATGATAATGACCCTGAGGAGATTGAAAGAATTGCTGAAATAAAAAGAAAATTTTATGAAGTGTTTGGAGTTGATTCTGATGATGATGAAGAAGAAGAAAATGAAAGTGTTGTTGAAAATGAAGATGAAGGGTATGTGATTGAAAATGAAATTGTTGAATATGCGGAAAACGAAGCAGAAGTTGAGGCAAGAAAAGATAATGTAATCTTGGATGAGCCAGAAATAGTTGAGACTCCAACAAATGTAGAAGCTGATGAAGAACCAATGTTTGAAGAATTTCCAGATCTTGACTATTTTAAAACAGGTTCTTCAAGCAGAATTGAAGTTGGAGAATCTTCTGTTCCTGCTAGCACAACTCCACAGCATTACACTTTTGAAGACTTCAATAGTTTTGATGAATTGAGAAAGACTCCTGAAGCTGCATCTCAGAATTTTAAGAAGTCAACATATAAACAAGTGTTGAAAGAGGCAATCATATCCGAGGAAGTTCTTCCTGATTACTTTCGAACAGAATTGACTGAAGAACAAAGGAGGTTTATTAATCGGGGATACTTCTTGAGGGATAAAGAACAAATGGTTGCTCTGGGTGTTAAGCCAAAGGAGGCAGCAAAGAAGTCTAGATATTTGGAAGAAAGAGCCTATCCGATATTCTGTGGAGCTACCAAAGTTACCAAAACTAAGAGACCAGAGTTGGATTCGATGTACAAGTTTAAGGAAGCAAGGCAAATTGAAGAATACAAAGAGCTTCTTAAACTCACCAAGCAATACAATCCTAAGCTTCTCGAAGAACAAAGAAATCATAAAATCTTGGTGCTGGTCAGAGTAATTCTTATAAAAAGGGTTTCTATCTCTATTCCATGTTATCATGTGAAAAGAGATAATAACAAGATGTACTAGATTCACAGAAGCCCAGTTTAAACTTTTGCCAGTTGATGACATTATCTTTCTCTACAACCATTTCCTGAATGCAATGCAAAGATATTGTGAAGACGTTATTGCCTTTGAAGCTGTAAAAAGATATATGTCAAGCTGCATTCAATACGCTTCATTGGAAGATTTTCAGATAGGATTTGAAGTTGTCAAGAGGAAGATCAATGTGCCATATCCAGATCAAAGTCTTTACACCACAGATATTGAACAGCTTAGTATTGGTCATGTTATTGAAGAACCATCCTTCGGTGTTGTCTTTTTGAATAGCAGAAAGAAGAAGATTTTCATTCGTATGGATGAACTTGCTTCTTATTCTGATGGAACGTTAGAATTTTGCAAGAATGTTTTGTTGTGCTTGAAAGAAGATGATCAAGATGAAAAGAAAAAGGAAGTATTTGATAAAGAAATCTCCAAGATTAATCAAAGACTCGAGTACAAAGACAACATCAGAATGATGAGAGAGGCAAAGAATGTTCAGAAGTCTAAGTACGTCGTACGTCGAAGAGGAGGTTGTTGGATCAAGTACGAGCCAGTCATCTTCCAGGTCCACAAAACATTCCACCAAGAAATTTTGAAGCAAACATGATCGTTCCAGATGACAGGCCTGAAGGAGACAATTGGTTCTGGCATCCAAACAAAGACAACCAAATACAAGAGCTTGAAGATTGACTAAGACTGGATATTTTTGACAAATCACTACTAAGGGGGAGATTGTTAGAAATATATTGTAGTAGTTGATTTGTTTCCTTTATTGTATATTTGTACTTAGAATGTAATTGTCTAAGTATGGAAGGGGGCTTAGTGTAAATTAGTCATATGTATATAAACCCCCTCCATTAAGCAAATTGTAACCTTTTACCCATTTATGCTATCCAAACTTTCCCTGCCAACACTACTTTCTCTCTCTACTTTCTCTCACATCAAACCGCCATTGTTACACACACTAAGACACAAATAAGCTCAAATTCTACACTTTACATCCTTTCTATCCAGATGTTGCTCCATACCTCATAATTCCTTCTTGAAAAGTTCTTTATCACTAACAACCCCTGACTATGCCTCTATAATCTGATCTCTAACAATTCTTCACACGGTGATGCTTATAACACGTACTCGTCTAGGCTTAACTCTTTCCTTACGGGTTAGAGCGTCAGCCACTACATTCACTTTTCTCGGTGATAACGAACGTCACAATCGTAGTCACTAAGTAACTCAAGCCATCTCCCTTGCCTCATATTCAAATCTTGTTGCGTGAAGATATGCTGTAGACTTTTGTGGTCCATATAGATTACTCACTTGGTTCTATACAAATAGTACTTCCAACACTTTAGTGCAAGGACCACGGCTCCTAACTCATGCAATCATCTTGCCTCTTTGCATGAGCACACAACCTAATCCTTGACACGATGCATCGCAGTACACTACTAAATCATCTGATCCTTCAGGCAAACTTAAAATCGGTACATTACACAACCTATCCTTCAAAATCTGAAACGCTTTTTCTTGTTTCTCGCTCCAAGCATACGGTCTGTCTTTCGGCGTCAATTGCATTAACGGCAACGTAATCTTAGAAAAATTTTCAATGAACCTTCTATAATAACCCGCCAGACCAAGGAACTGTCTAACCTCAGTCGGCGTCTCTGGCGTTCTCCAATTCTTAACTGAATCAAACTTGCTAGGATCTACATGTATTCCATCTTTGCTCACAACATGTCCCAAAAGGTGTATCTTATTCAGCCAGAATTCAGATTTAGAGAACTTTCCATACAGTTTTTCCTTTCTCAACAATTCCAGTATGTTTCTCAGGTGTTCGGAATTCTTTTCCTTTGTCTTTGAGTAATTCAGATTTTCGTCGATAAAGACGATAACAAACTTGTCCAAATACGCTTGGCACACTCTATTCATCAAGTCCATGAACACTGCCGGAGCGTTAGTTAATCCTAAGGGAATCACTGTAAATTCGAATTATCAGTATCTTGTCCTAAAAGCTGTTTTTGGTATGTCTTCCTCAAGTACACGTAATTGATGATACCCTGAACGTAAGTCAATCTTCGAGAAACACTTTGCACCTTGGAGCTGGTCGAATAGATCATCAGTCATAGGAAGGGGATAACGGTTCTTCACCGTTAACCTATTCAGCTCGCGATAATCGATACACATACGAAAGAAACCATCCTTCTCTTTGACGAATAGAACAGGTGCACCCCATGGTGACTGACTAGGTCTAATAAATCCCATATCCTGAAGTTCTTTTAGTTGTACGGCTAATTCTTGTAATTCTGTCGTCGCTAGTCTATAAGAGGATTTTGCTACAAGAGCTGCGTTAGGAGCAATGCTAATACGAAAATCAAGTTGTCGAGACGGAGGTAAACCGGGTAAATCATCAGGGAAAACATCCTGATAGTCACGAACGATGGGACATTGGTCAAGCTAACCTCTTTAACAGACGCACTCATGACACGACCCTCAAAAGACTCAGACCTCTCGCTCTGAACTTCTAGTATCTCGCCATTAGGTAAGGATAAGAAAATGGGTTATGTAGAAAAACTTTAGCGTCGATTTCTCATAGACCATGAAAAAGATAAAGAAATGGTAAAAGTTACGACCTTTTGGAACCTAATCTTCTGAATCAAAAGTTATAAGGGAATTCTAATAATTTTTGCACTACATAGTATCGTCGCATTGACCAAAGACATCCAGTCCATACCAACAATAACGTCAAAACTCCCCTTTTCAAAAGGTACCAAGTCAATAAAGAAAGCATAGTCATTAAGAACTAATGTGCACGAACGAATGACCCGGTCTAGTCTGACTAGCTCTCAGTTAACCATTTGTACGTCAAAATATATATATAGTAAGACTCGGTCTAGTATTCAATAACGAAACAAAACTAGTCGCGACAAAACTATAATCAGCTCTCGAGTCAAAGAACTGTAGCATAAAGATCATTCAGAAGAAAGTCCCTGTAGCACAATCGAATCGTTACAAGACTCTGTTGCATTTAGTACGTAAGTACGACCTCTAGCAGCTTGGACTTGATCGCCTCTATTCTGACGGGTCCAACAATTTGTAGCTGATTAGGATGATATTCCACTTGAACCTGTCGTCCAACACACTGAACCAACTCATCAGTCATAGCCTCAGATCTCAATATAGTCGCTTCTAGAGTAAGCGGGTGACAACAGCCATAGTCGACCTAACCTGAGGGGTAAAATTTACGAAGATACTTCTCGATGCTTTTGCTCTTGGGATTAACCAAATGTGAACAAGCCTTGACAACTCATTGAAACGTGTAGCGTAACCAACATGATCAGCACCTATCATCTTATGCTCCAAAAGTTCTCGATATAACCTTATCAGTTCAGTTGTCGTACAGAACTTTCTCGTCAACAACTCCTTAAAATTTTTCCAAAACATCGCCTCATCCACTACTCTGCCTCTGGCTCGACACTGCCCATTCCACCAAAACAGCGCATCCAAGGTAAAGAAATTTGTCACATAACTGACCTTCTGACTAGGAGTACACCAACTAATGCCAATCATAGCTTCCATCTATCTAACCATTGAATAAACTTGACTGCTCCACCTCTGCCATCATAATCTTGCACACCACAATCCTTGAAGTTTTTGTAAATACCAGTTCTGACACCAGTTCTAGGCTTCCTTAGTACATTTTCAATACGAATTTTCTCATCAACGTCTTCATAGTATTCACCAGTCTCTTCATCCACTGCATATTCATAATGAGCATCCTCGGCTTCATTATAAGTAGGCCCTTCCATCATTGCATTTCGTGCCAGGACAACATTGACGACTTGAATAATCACGGCGATCGTCTCCGTTCATAGTAGCTCTCATATCACCACTATCCCACACACGTTAGTATAACTCTAAATCGTTAGTCGCGAAGAAGCACTCGACAATGTCAATGTACACGTTGCACTCAGTAAGCTCTCTCGTCTTATAGTCTAAGGGATGCTATCAAGAACTTAAACTAGTCATGCAGTCCATGTCAATGCAATACTAATACATATATATACTAATAATATATATAACCCTAAATCGCAGTTAAAATGTGGTCCGAATCTAACACCTACATCCGATGCACTAGTGGTGTATGTATACAGGGTGTACCAGCGGCTAACCCTCCATACTACTAGTACATCTAATGCAAGGTCGGATCACGGTACTGGTATGCTCTCTAGGTATTGGCAGGGTATGTATACAGGGTGTACCAGCGGCTAACCCTCCACCCAACCAACACCCATTAAGCAGACCAGGGTTGCTACGACACTCTCACTACAAGTGCAATCCATGGGAACAAAAACTGTCGCAAAACAGGAAGATAATCGCAGAACGTTGATCAGGCGTTTCCTTGCTATCTTACCTGCAATACTAGTTAGTGCCATCACTTCATCTTGCTCTAATACACATAAATAATCACAACGGCACCAAAAGCACACAGTCACCAAAAGTACACAGTCACCAAATGACAGCCATAGTCGAAATAAGCACAGGGATAATAAGTCTCAAAAGAACATGAACTCAAAATATAAGCGACCTTAGCACGTCTAGAATGCATCTATGATTCCTATCGTAAATGCTATACGGGGTTCTTAGGTTATAGTCTAGGCTTTTCCACCTAATTCTCTACAACCACGTGTCTGATACCATTCTGTAACACCCCACCATTGGCGGAAACATGAGGTGTCATGAAAAGTACAGCACGACATGGAATTACATAGATACTGCTAAATGAAATGGAATATAATGAATATATTCCCAAAACATGAGTTCATAGTCAGAACAATGCTAGGAAAGCTTATTACAAGTACGTCCATAACAATATATAAGTCAAGGCATGCAGCCTTAAGTCTGACAAATGAAATGAGCATTAATCTCCAAAGTCCAGTCCTAGCATGCAAGTCATTATCCCTGATTTGCTTGAGTACCTGAAAAGTATACTAAAATGTGTCAACACAAAGGTTGGTGAGTTCGTAGGTTTTAGTCAAAAAACACAGTAATGAAATATTTTTTATGTCGATTCATTAAGTACAAAAGAAGTAGTTGTTCAATATATAATGAGCAGAGTTACGCCATAAGTCAAGGTACTCAAGTCTCAAAGCACGTAAAGTCCAAAGTACTCAAAGTGTGGCCTTACGGTTCAACAACTGCCTTTGGCCTTACGTTAACAACTGCCTTGTGGCCTTACAGTTAAACAACTTGCCTTGGTGGCCTTACGGTTCAACAACATGCCTTGGTGGCCTTACGGTTCAACAACCTGCCTTAATATAAGTCTCCAATGCACACAATAAGTACGCCTCAATAAGCACAATCAACAAGCACATAATCACACACATACAAACAAGAACAAGCACGTCACATGGCATCAGTAACTCTATAGGCATAGGCTCAATATTGAACATAAACAGAAATCCACAAAACTGTTTGAAAAATAAGTATACTTTTCACCCCAAAACTGATAAAAGAGGGGCTACGAAACTCACCTGAAAGCAGCACAAGCACAAATACCCTAGGTGAATAAACAATAACTCGAATAGTCAGTACACCTGAAACACGCTCAATATCTGTCCAAACGTCCTACACTGTGCACAAGTCACCCAGTAAGTACTCACTTAATTACACACGTCCATGTCCTATACTAGTGTACTTATTTTCAGAGAACTTATTTCAGAGAACTTATTTCAGAGAACTTATTTCAGAGAACTTATTTCAGAGAACTTATTTCAGAGAACTTATTTCAGAGAACTTATTTCAGAGAACTTATTTCAGAGAACTTATTTCAGAGAACTTATTTCAGAGAACTTATTTCAGAGAACTTATTTCAGAGAACTTATTTCAGAGAACTTATTTCAGAGAACTTATTTCAGAGAACTTATTTCAGAGAACTTATTTCAGAGAACTTATTTCAGAGAACTTATTTCAGAGAACTTATTTCAGAGAACTTATTTCAGAGAACTTATTTCAGAGAACTTATTTCAGAGAACTTATTTCAGAGAACTTATTTCAGAGAACTTATTTCAGAGAACTTATTTCAGAGAACTTATTTCAGAGAACTTATTTCAGAGAACTTATTTCAGAGAACTTATTTCAGAGAACTTATTTCAGAGAACTTATTTCAGAGAACTTATTTCAGAGAACTTATTTCAGAGAACTTATTTCAGAGAACTTATTTCAGAGAACTTATTTCAGAGAACTTATTTCAGAGAACTTATTTCAGAGAACTTATTTCAGAGAACTTATTTCAGAGAACTTATTTCAGAGAACTTATTTCAGAGAACTTATTTCAGAGAACTTATTTCAGAGAACTTATTTCAGAGAACTTATTTCAGAGAACTTATTTCAGAGAACTTATTTCAGAGAACTTATTTCAGAGAACTTATTTCAGAGAACTTATTTCAGAGAACTTATTTCAGAGAACTTATTTCAGAGAACTTATTTCAGAGAACTTATTTCAGAGAACTTATTTCAGAGAACTTATTTCAGAGAACTTATTTCAGAGAACTTATTTCAGAGAACTTATTTCAGAGAACTTATTTCAGAGAACTTATTTCAGAGAACTTATTTCAGAGAACTTATTTCAGAGAACTTATTTCAGAGAACTTATTTCAGAGAACTTATTTCAGAGAACTTATTTCAGAGAACTTATTTCAGAGAACTTATTTCAGAGAACTTATTTCAGAGAACTTATTTCAGAGAACTTATTTCAGAGAACTTATTTCAGAGAACTTATTTCAGAGAACTTATTTCAGAGAACTTATTTCAGAGAACTTATTTCAGAGAACTTATTTCAGAGAACTTATTTCAGAGAACTTATTTCAGAGAACTTATTTCAGAGAACTTATTTCAGAGAACTTATTTCAGAGAACTTATTTCAGAGAACTTATTTCAGAGAACTTATTTCAGAGAACTTATTTCAGAGAACTTATTTCAGAGAACTTATTTCAGAGAACTTATTTCAGAGAACTTATTTCAGAGAACTTATTTCAGAGAACTTATTTCAGAGAACTTATTTCAGAGAACTTATTTCAGAGAACTTATTTCAGAGAACTTATTTCAGAGAACTTATTTCAGAGAACTTATTTCAGAGAACTTATTTCAGAGAACTTATTTCAGAGAACTTATTTCAGAGAACTTATTTCAGAGAACTTATTTCAGAGAACTTATTTCAGAGAACTTATTTCAGAGAACTTATTTCAGAGAACTTATTTCAGAGAACTTATTTCAGAGAACTTATTTCAGAGAACTTATTTCAGAGAACTTATTTCAGAGAACTTATTTCAGAGAACTTATTTCAGAGAACTTATTTCAGAGAACTTATTTCAGAGAACTTATTTCAGAGAACTTATTTCAGAGAACTTATTTCAGAGAACTTATTTCAGAGAACTTATTTCAGAGAACTTATTTCAGAGAACTTATTTCAGAGAACTTATTTCAGAGAACTTATTTCAGAGAACTTATTTCAGAGAACTTATTTCAGAGAACTTATTTCAGAGAACTTATTTCAGAGAACTTATTTCAGAGAACTTATTTCAGAGAACTTATTTCAGAGAACTTATTTCAGAGAACTTATTTCAGAGAACTTATTTCAGAGAACTTATTTCAGAGAACTTATTTCAGAGAACTTATTTCAGAGAACTTATTTCAGAGAACTTATTTCAGAGAACTTATTTCAGAGAACTTATTTCAGAGAACTTATTTCAGAGAACTTATTTCAGAGAACTTATTTCAGAGAACTTATTTCAGAGAACTTATTTCAGAGAACTTATTTCAGAGAACTTATTTCAGAGAACTTATTTCAGAGAACTTATTTCAGAGAACTTATTTCAGAGAACTTATTTCAGAGAACTTATTTCAGAGAACTTATTTTGTAGAATTTGTTTAGAGAGTTTAATTTCCACGGAACTTATTAAATTGAACTTATTTTGGAGAATTTATTTAGAGAGTTCAATTTCCACGGAACTTATTAAATTCTCCAAAATATTAAGACACGGAACTTAATTAGAGAGAGTTTATGACACACAGAGTTTATGGCACAGAGAGTTTATTTTGAACATTGTTTATAAGCAGCGAAGTTACAATTACACAGAACTTTTAAAAAAAAGACCGAACTTATTTATACAGAAAAAGGAACCGAATTTAAACTTGACTATGACACCGAAAATGATTTTACAGAACTAGAGGAGCCGAACTTAATCTCCACAGAGGCACCGAATTTAGGATGAAACAGAATTGCTTACATCGAATTTAAATGAAACAGAATTGCTTACACCGAATTTAATTGAACAGAATTGCTTACACCGAATTTAAATGAAACACAGAACTAAAAGATTAGAAGCACCGAATTTGGAATGGAATTAGAAGCACTACATTTGTGTAGATTTATCTACATTTGTGTAGATTAATCTACATTTGTGTAGATTAATCTACATTTGTGTAGATTAATCTACATTTGTGTAGATTAATCTAATTTGTGTAGATTAATACCTAATTTTGTAGACTTTTATAAATTTTTGTAGATTATGTGTAAATTGTGTAGATTTCTACATTTGTGTAGATTAATCTACATTTGTGTAGATTAATCTACATTTGTGTAGATTAATCTACATTTGTGTAATTAATCTAATTTGTGTAATTAATTAATTTTGTAGATTATAAATTTTTGTAGATTAATCTACATTTGTGTAGATTAATCTACATTTGTGTAGATTAATCTACATTTGTGTAGATTAATCTACATTTGTGTAGATTATGTGTAGATTGTGTCAAGCTGACCCAAAACCCATAATCTACATTTGTGTAGATTAATCTACATTTGTGTAGATTAATCTACATTTGTGTAGATTAATCTACATTTGTGTAGATTAATATACATTTGTGTAGATTATATGTAGATTGTGTCAAGCTGACCCAACCCAAGCTACAGTGAGATTAATCTACATTTGTGTAGATTAATCTACATTTGTGTAGATTAATCTACATTTGTGCAGATTAATCTACATTTGTGTAGATTATATGTAGATTGTGTCAAGCTGACCCTACCCAAGCTGACCCAGAATAATCTACATTTGTGTAGATTAATCTACATTTGTGTAGATTAATCTACATTTGTGTAGATTAATCTACATTTGTGTAGATTAATCTACATTTGTGTAGATTATGTGTAAATTGTGTAGATTAATCTACATTTGTGTAGATTAATCTACATTTGTGTAGATTAATCTACATTTGCGAACCCCATAATCTACATTTGTGTAGATTAATCTACATTTGTGTAGATTAATCTACATTTGTGTAGATTAATCTACATTTGTGTAGATTATGTGTAGATTGTGTCAAGCTGACCCAACCCAAGCTAACCAAGCTGACCCAACCTGACCCAACCCAACCCCAAGCTGACCCAACCCAGAACCCATGCTGACCCAACCCAAGCTAACCAAGCTGACCCAACCTGACCCAACCCAGACCCAAGCTGACCCAACCCAAGCTCCAAGCTGACCCACCCAACCTGACCCAACCCAAGCTAACCAAGCTGACCCAACCTGACCCACCCAAGCTGACCCAACCCAACTACCAAGCTGACCCAACCCAGAACCCAAGCTGACCCAACCCACTGACCCAACCCAATCCCCAAGCTGACCCAACCCAGACCCAAGCTGACCCAACCCAGAACCAAGCTGACCCAAAACCCATAATCTACATTTGTGTAGATTAATCTACATTTGTGTAGATTATTTAAATTTGTGTAAATTACATTATGTGTAGATTAATCTACATTTGTGTAGATTATGTGTAGATTGTGTCAACCCATAATCTACATTTGTGTAGATTAATCTACATTTGTGTAGATTAATCTACATTTGTGTAGATTAATCTACATTTGTGTAGATTATGTGTAGATTGTGTCAAGCTGACCCAACCCAAGCTAACCAAGCTGACCCAACCCAGACCCAGACCCCAACCTGACCCAACCCAAGCTCCAAGCTGACCCAACCCAAGCTAACCAAGCTGACCCAACCTGACCCAACCCAAGCTGACCCAACCCCAAGCTGACCCAACCCATAACCCAAGCTGACCCAAAACCCATAATCTATATTTGTGTAGATTAATCTACATTTGTGTAGATTATGTGTAAATTTGTGTAGATTATCTACATTGTGCAGATTAATCTACATTTGTGTAGATTAATCTACATTTGTGTAGATTAATCTACATTTGTGTAGATTAATCTACATTTGTGTAGATTATGTGTAGATTGTGTCAAGCTGACCCAACCCAAGCTGACCCAACCTGACCCAACCCAACCTGACCCAACCCAAGCTGACCACCCCAAGCTGACCCATCCCAAGCTGACCCATCCCAAGCTGACTCACCCCAAGCTGACTCACCCCAAGCTGACCCATCCCAAGCTGACCCATCCCAAGCTGACCCAACCCAAGCTGACCCATCCCAAGCTGACCCAACCGAACCCCAAGCTGACCCAAAACCCATAATCTACATTTGTGTAGATTAATCTACATTTGTGTAGATTAATCTACATTTGTGTAGATTATGTGTAGATTGTGTCAAGCTGACCCAACCCAAGCTAACCCAACCTGACCCAGACCCCAAGCTGACCCAACCCAAGCTGACCCATCCCAAGCTGACTCACCCCAAGCTGACCCAACCCAAGCTGACTCAACCCCAAGCTGACCCAACCCAAGCTGACCCACCCACCCAAGCTGACCCATCCCAAGCTGACCCATCCCAAGCTGACCCAATCCAACCAAGCTGACCCATCCCAAGCTGACCCAACCGAACCCCAAGCTGACCCAAACCCCGTAATCTACATTTGTGTAGATTAATCTACATTTGTGTAGATTAATCTACATTTGTGTAGATTAATCTACATTTGTGTAGATTATGTGTAGATTGTGTCAAGCTGACCCAACCCAAGCTGACCCAACCTGACCCAACCCAACCCCAAGCTGACCCAACCAACCTGACCCAGACCCCAACCTGACTCAACCCAACCCAAGCTGACCCAACCCAAGCTGACCCAACCGAACCCCAAGCTGACCCATCCCAAGCTAACCCAACCGAACCCCAAGCTGACCCAAAACCCATAATCTACATTTGTGTAGATTAATCTACATTTGTGTAGATTATGTGTAGATTGTGTCAAGCTGACCCAACCCAAGCTAACCAAGCTGACCCAACCTGACCCAACCCAACCCCAAGCTGACCCAACCCAGAACCCAAGCTGACCCAAAACCCATAATCTACATTTGTGTAGATTAATCTACATTTGTGTAGATTATGTGTAGATTGTGTCAAGCTGACCCAACCCAAGCTAACCAAGCTGACCCAACCTGACCCAACCCAGCTGACCCAACCCAACCCCAAGCTGACCCAACCTGACCCAACCCAGAACCCAAGCTGACCTAAAACCCATAATCTACATTTGTGTAGATTATGTGTAGATTGTGTCAAGCTGACCCAACCCAAGCTAACCAAGCTGACCCAACCCAGCTGACCCAACCCAAACTGACCAACCTGACCCAACCCAAGCTGACCCATCCCAAGCTGACCCAACCAACCCCAAACTGACCCAACCGAACCCAACCCAAGCTGACCCAACCAAGCTGACCACCCCAAGCTGACCCAACCGAACCCCAAGCTGACCCAACCTGACCAACCCAAGCTAACCCAACCGAACCCCAAGCTGACCCATCCCAAGCTGACCCAACCCAAACTGACCCAATCGCAAGCTGACCCAACCGAACCCCAAGCTGACCCCCAAGCTGACCCAAGCTGACCCAAACCAACCCCAAAGCTGACCCAACCGAACCCCAAGCTGACCCAACCGAACCCCAAACTGACCCAACCCCAAGCTGACCCAACCGAACCCCAAGCTGACCCATCCCAAGCTGACCCATCCCAAGCTGACCCAACCCCAAGCTGACCCAACCGAACCCCAAGCTGACCCAACCAACCCAAGCTGACCCAACCGAACCCCAAACTAACTCAACCCAACCCCAAGCTGACCCAACCCATCTGACCAAGCTGACCAAATTGACCAAGCTTACCCAACCCAAGCTGACCCAACCAAGCTGACCCAAAAAAAAAAAAAAAAAAAAAAAAAAAAAAAAAAAAAAAAAAAAAAAAAAAAAAAAAAAAAAAAAAAAAAAAAAAAAAAAAAAAAAAAAAAAAAAAAAAAAAAAAAAAAAAAAAAAAAAAAAAAAAAAAAAAAAAAAAAAAAAAAAAAAAAAAAAAAAAAAAAAAAAAAAAAAAAAAAAAAAAAAAAAAAAAAAAAAAAAAAAAAAAAAAAAAAAAAAAAAAAAAAAAAAAAAAAAAAAAAAAAAAAAAAAAAAAAAAAAAAAATTATAATAAATAGACATTATATGTTTAAATCAGAAGATTACTTACCAAAACTTGAAGAAAAAGGATGAAATTGATGATGATGATGATGAACGAAATCTTGAAAGAAAAAGAAAGAGAGATCGACGGCTTCAAGGGAGAAGAAAAAGAAAAGTAGAGAGTTTGTGAGGGATTTTGGAGAGTTTAAGGTTTTTATAGTCCTTCAAAACCTTGACTCAATCTTGACTTCTTTGACCTTTAAGAAAACGCATTTAACCCGACAATTAAAGAAAATCCGAGACTCTTAAATTTACTTTGACAACATAATTATTTGTAAGTCTTAAATAGCTTTCAAACGACTACAAACACGACCATATTTGATAATTAAATCTTTAACTGTTTTAATTTTAAGTATTTCACTTAATTTGGCATTTCCACAAGACAACTAGTATTCCTCCTGTTCTCGAGTCCACGCACAATTTTTCTAAAGTCTAAGTGCTCATAAGGCTCGAAATAAACATAATTCCATTAATTTCAAGATAAAGTCTTACAGTCTAATGACGCACACGTACGAAACGAACTAAAACGACCGGAAAAGTACTTTGGGAAAATAAGCTCAGATGACGGTTGTCACAATAGATGCGCTCCAAATAGTTGTATTTGTTTTGGTTACTAGCTGCACTCGACTAATGGTAGTATGGAGTTCCATTATTGACAGTATATAATTATTACAGTCATTAGGATTTTTCCCTCTAGCATAAATAGATCACTCGAGTGTTTTCGACAAGATTAGACGCATGAGATTTTTGACCCAGAACAAAGACGCTAGCATTGGACTTCTGTTATGGTTTATCTATTGTGGCACAAATGGGTTTAATGAGACATTTTTTGGTTTTGGGCAATTATTGTTGGTAGTCTTTGTGTAGAGTTTTTATATTATGGAGTGAGGTGTAGTAATGTGTGTAGAGTTTTTTGGTATATGTTTCATATAATATGTAATTATGATGTATCTACATTATTATGATTCGCCTTATGCTTATATCCTTTTACATTTATTACAACTCTTAGAAATACTAATACCCTAGGTCCTTTGAAAAGTTATCACATAGCTTCTAAAACTTTTTCAAAACTAAGGTAGGTCCTAGGAACCACCTTCTTGTATGCTAGATCTGCACATCCGCCCCTGCTTACATCAGTCAATTAGACTGGCTGTCGACTTTCCTAACCATAATCTAGAAATAGTTTATGAACAAACACATGAACTATCGTTTTCTTGGCTTGTATTGCCGGAATCGATGTCGGAAATGACTTGCCGATTCTTCTAACGTACTACACCCTTATTCCGGCGAGATCTGAAACCCTTTTTTAGGGTTTCCCTTTTTGGTGTTTCTATTTCGCTGCTGCTGCTTTTCTGGTGACCTTTTATTTTGGAGTTTCTGGGTGTTACTGTTGCTACATGTTTTCTGGTTTACTTATTATTGCCGCCTGCTCGTTTTAACATATACACTTTAGCAATGTGGTGCCATATTTCTCCTCTTGGGTAGTTGTTAGGATGTTATGGAACTGTTTTTTACTATAGCATAGCATAGTTTAGTAATTTTGTTGTTGTAGGTGTTCAACTTCTGAATGATATATTTCACAAATGGGCTTTTATTTATAGGATTTATGCTTGAGCCTACTTGTTCGAATCTCCTGCAAAGATTGTCATGGCTTCTCTTTTTTTTTCTAAGGAGGTTGCTAATTATTTTGAAACATATAACAGTGATGGTTAATGATTTTTAGTAGTAGTCTTTTATCTGTTTGTGACCCCATTTTATTGTCACCATATTTAAAGGTACTTTTATTGTTATAAAAAACAAATGTACTTCAGAAAATTTGCCCTTTAAAATTTAAATATCCAATTTAATAGTCATTATCCAAAGGAGGTTGGTTGATGTTTGTCCTGTTGGATTTAATTCAGAGTATATTGCATTGTAGGTTGTGGGCCTAATGGCAACTAATAATCATTAAACTATTTTAAAAAATATCTCCGAATAACAATGAAAATCACATAATTAACTAATCAAGTGACTTTTGTTGTTCATATAAAAATTTGCATTCGTCTTATTTTTTGATGAACTTTGTGAGTTACTCGCGACTGGGAGATTAAACATTGTATTGTCTTTAGAATGATATGGCATATTGTCAGACAATTTGGTCGAATAACAATGTGATTTTGTAGGATCCCTTGACACGGATCGTTAATAGTTTGTTATAGTTAACTTGAGGTGCGGAATCCCTCACTATAACTTGGTGATTCACAACGAGCCTCTAGATCATCTGCTGCCTCGCAAATCTTCTTCAGGCTAGCGGAACAACCTTTGACGACTTAACCTGCACAACTATGCTTGATATTTCGACAAATGTCAAACCCTAATCCCTGTTAGGGTTCGGTATTTATAGAGACAATACGACATGGGCTTCAGCGAGCTAGCCTCGCATTTACAGCCCAGCTTGACACAATTGCGAGGTCGCAATTCTTATCCTGCCTCGTATTTGACCCTGCAAATACGAGGTCGTAATTGCTCCTGTGAAATGCGAGGTCGCATTTCACACTTAGCAGATTTATTACACATTCAATACTTAAACTTAATCTAGTATTCTATGCATAATACTAAGTTCATTAATGACAATCACATCACAAAGACATATTACAATATAAGCCCAAACAATCTAGACTGCTATTGACATAAACGTGTACTTACAGACTCCCCCTTGGCAATAGCTTCTAGACGTTAAAATAAATATGTCTTCGTCTTGTCTTTGTCATTAATCTACTTCTTCTGTTCTTCTTCTTGCTCTTGCTCTGCTCCTTCTTAGTCTCGGTCTCAATCTGAAAATCAGAATCTGACTCTGACTCTGAAGAAGTATGAGTGATACCTAACCTTCTCTTATCTTGATCCTTCAAAGATCCTGGATCATAATAATAATCAGCGATCTCTGCCCTAGCTCTCATATGAGTTTGTGGATCATACCCAAATCTCTTCTTATAGGATGCAAATCTGACTCGGTAGAAGTATTTGTAGTAGAGTCAGTTTTAGTAAACTCATTATCCTGAGCACCAGCATTTTTAGTATGAAGAGTAACAGCAATAGATTACCCTACCAAATCCTTACCATGATCTAATTGATCTCTGTCAACATCTTCTGTAAGAGGTTTGGTTTGAGGTGCCTCAAGCTCAACTACCATGTTTATCTCTGTAGACACTAGTTCTTGAGATTGTGGAGCTTCTGAGGTTGGCTTGCCAGCAACACCAGCCTGTCTAGACTCCCCTTGAGTCTCTGTTCTGGACACAGAACTACCTCCTAGCTCTTGAGTAGCTCTGGCAGCATCCGGATCTTCATTATGATGATCGTCATGCCTTGCCTTAGCTAGCTCATCACCTTTGCAACCTGAGCTATCTCTCTCAGCTCTCCATTTGACATAGTTATCAAACAGCTCATGCATCTTATCTTCAGGGATCTTTATTCCTTTCTTCATTGCATCTGCCATCTTGACAACCTTGTCATCAACATCGAAACACTTATTATACAATTTGGACACTACCACTTTGGCCTTGCCCACTTTGTCTTTAAGTGCCTTGTTCCTGTCACTTACAACCCTCAAATCTTCAGACAATCGAGTGATCAGACCTCTCATATCATTCATGGCCTTCTCATCTTGTTCCCTCTACTCAGACATCTGTCTCTGTAGATCAGCAAGACTTAGACTAGTCTCTTCACTTGTCTGTGTCCGTGGTTGTGGCTGTGTAGTCTCAGGAAAACAACCGACACACTTTCTGAACCACCAGCAGCAACAGAAGTCTCTTGTGCCCTGACAAGTCTACTTCTCTTAAGCAACGACTGCTCTGGCTCCCAATCTTCATCAGATTCTCTCCCTCTTCTTCTTCCTTGAGTTGTCTCAGTAGGTTTAGGAACCATTCTAGATCCAACTCTGACGAATGCATGAGATCTGTAAGGATCCTCATCACCATACTGCTAGAATCATCATCAGAATGAAAAGAAGGCTTTCTTTCTGCTTGAACATCAGCAATAGCCTTTCCTCTACCTTCAGCATCCAAACCTGACCCACTGGCCTGCCCAACTCCAGACCCACTAGCTCTAGCTGCTTCAGAACCAACAACAACTTCAGCTACATACTCATCTATCTCCCTATCAAGATCTGTATTCTCAGGGTCTTCAGCATTGGCATTGAAATGTTGCACTTGAGCTAAAACACCACCTGGATCAGCTACCTCCTCCAACACTTGTTCAACAAGCTCTGAATTAGCACCCTGTTGGTTTATGATATCATCTGCAACATTCAAAAAGTTCTCAGGCTCATTCGGTGCCTCTTTAAATACAACATCATGAAACTGATCTAGATGAGCATCATCTTCAACAGCTTCACCATCCTCTGGCTGAGGTCCTTCATAGGCTGATATGACCTCGTCAGCAGGTGCCACGTAGTTGGCATTAACAATTGCACCAAATAATGCTACATCTTGAGCATTTGGATCATTCGGATACCTGCGACGTAACTCTTCATAGCCACGTGTGATGATAGAGCTCACTTGCTTCAATTCCCCCACTGCAGGCAAATTTGGAAGTCGAGCATTGATGATCATCATCACAATCCTAGGATACATCAAAAATCTCCTAGTACCAGCAGCTCTGATCTGTTTCCTTATCTCATCGAAGAAGAACTTGGAGAAACTGTACGGCTTATTATATACTAAGCCCACCATCTGTGCTTGGGCTTCCTGGTTCAACGTATCATAACCAGACTTCTTGTTGCTCAAACTAACTAGCAACACATGAGCTAGATACCTCTACCTGCCATAGAAACCCTTCTTGAACAGAGTTCTACTTGTCAGATCATCGGCAAATCCCATTCTCCTGAAAGCACCTTGGATTAGTTCATGACTGAACTTGGTGAGACCAGTAACATCACCTTCCTGTTCAACTGTGCCTAACCGAAGAATACCGATAAGATCCGCAGCTGTGAACTGTATCAGCTGCCCAACAACAGTGGTATGAAAGATATGTTCATTCCCAGCATGAACAATATTAGCATTCGCCCATAAATCTCTCAGATAATCTTCATAGCTAACTGGCGAATGAGTCAAAACATGATGAATCCTTGATCTTCTGAAGAAGGCAAATATCTCATGATAATATGCCGTTCCTTCATGATTATCATCGAAGTTTATCAAGTAGTTATGTCCAGCAATGAAATTTCTTGCCATTTCTGTAATCAATAACAAATAATTAATTACTCAAATAGACATCAAAATTCATATGCATAACATACACAACTAAGATTATCTCTGTAATCTAGTCATTTCACATAAATTATCCCTGTAATTTACAATAAACATAAATTATCCTAGTAATTTAGTTTAAACATTAACTCATTTTCAAATTTTTATAAAAATAAAGTTTTGAAAATCTGTTAAGTCAAATACGAGGTCGTATCTCTGTACGAGATCGTATTTCAAGGTCAAAATACGGTCAACCAAACTTTAAAATACGAGGTCGTATTTTCCAATTTGGCATCGTATTTGGTCCAGGTCGTAAATACAACTCGTATTCTAGAAGCCAACAAAGTCAAAATAAATTGACAAATGCGACGTCACAAATCTGGGCTAGCAAACCCCCAAATGCGACTCTGTCGCACTGTTCATCTTCCCCAACACGAATTCGAGATTTACCCAACCAAAACTTGAAAAAAATGCTTCTATACTTTTGTATTCAAGCGATTAACATACCCCAACCCTTATTTTTATCCCAAAAACATCAAAATCGAAGAAAATATGGAAACCCAATTCAAAAATTTTGAAACCCTTTTTCTTGATTTTCTTGTTGCATGGTTAACTATATTACGATTAGATCATATACCTAGATTCATTATTTAACGATGAACACAAATCTAAACTCGAAAAACTCTGAAAATCTCCGTATAGATCGAATCAAAATCGGGGTAGCAAATATAATTTTCGGGGTCGTAAAGCTCTAAAATTGATTTATAATATGTGAGGTCGTATTAGGGTGTTTGGGTATATATACCCACTCGACCCGAAAGGGCTTGGATCAACCCGGCCCAATATGAGGTCGTATTGCCTGAAGCCCAATAGACCAATTACGAGGTCGTATTCTGCTTCTTGCAAATACGAGGTCGTATTACCACCTGCACACTTTAAAATCAAATTTTCGTCAAAGTTTCTGAATAATTGATCAACGGATATCACGAACTTCCTAGAAATATGAAAATTCAAAAGACCAAACCTGTAGACATCAAATTTTCATCTTTTCCTCAATCTTCGTCTTAAACCTGAAAAGTTAATAAACTTACACAAATTCTTTAACTTTTCCACGATCAATCTTTCCAAAACAATCTCGAAACGAGCTTTTCCGATCTGTACCACTTGTAAACACTCTAAAAAGTTATAAAATTGACTCTTCATTCTTATACCTCCCCCTCAATTTTATGACTAGGGTGTATAACGATGATTAGTCATTATAACAACAATCATTCTTATGCACTCTCCATCAATTTATGACTGGGATACATAACTATGATTGAATAAAGAAAACATTAATCATTCTTATGTACTTCCTCTCAATTTATGACTGGAATACATAACTATGATCAATTATAAACCTTTCACATAAATATATATGTCTGTATATCTAAAGTTTCAAAGACACATTTGAAAACTATTCATATTCAAACATAATATTTGTATGTCTAAGGCATTACATAGCCTTTCACATTCAAATATAATATTTTATGTCTAAGGCAACGAAAACTTAGTAGCATTCCACATTCAAATATCATATTTCTATGTCTAAGGAATTTTCATAACCTTCTACATTCACATTTTGTCTATGTCTAAGGTTATAAACATATAAAGTTGATAATCTTTCATATTTAAATCAAAATTTCTATATCTAAGATCTTCAACTAAATACAATATAGCTATTATCATCTTGTAATTACTATATAAATAATATTATAAAAACCTGATGATCTTAGATTTGTATCAATACTTCAGTCTTTTGCTTAGAAATCCTTCTTTTAGATTGACTTCTCTGCAAATACACCTGAAAAAGATAACTTTGAGACAACAAATTTTATTGCTATTCCCGAAACTTGATTTTCTGAAACTTCAGATTTGATCAGCAAACTTCAAACTCTCTGTATCGTCATGATAATCAACTAGTGTACCATAGCTCGTTGTAGTTCTCCCCCTCAACGATAAATCCCTCCGAATTAAGCATATGCAATCTTTCATCTTGGATCATTGCTCGAGTCCCTGCTCGCCTTGCATAACCGGCATATAATAAAGAAGTAAAATTTCCAACGATCAATCCTGAACTAGTTAATTCTTATGAAAATCTTCTTTCTAAGATCAAAACAAAATGATTCTTTTAAAGATCAAATTCAAAACTATGAACATCTCTGTGTTCATTCTTATGAAAATCTTCTTTCTAAGACACAAAATGATTCTTTTAAAGATCAAATTCAAAACTATGAACATCTCTGTGTTCATTCTAATGAAAATCTTCTTTCTAAGACACAAAATGATTCTTTTAAAGATCAAATTCAAAACTATGAACATCTCTGTGTTCATTCTAATGAAAATCTTCTTTCTAAGATCAAAACAAAATGATTCTTTTAAAGATCAAATTCAAAACTATGAACATCTCTGTGTTCATTCTAATGAAAATCTTCTTTCTAAGACACAAAATGATTCTTTTAAAGATCAAATTCAAAACTATGAACATCTCTGTGTTCATTCTATGAAAATCTTCTTTCTAAGATCAAAACAAAATGATTCTTTTAAAGATCAAATTCAAAACTATGAACATCTCTGTGTTCATTCTATGAAAATCTTCTTTCTAAGATCAAAACAAAATGATTCTTTTAAAGATCAAATTCAAAACTATGAACATCTCTGTGTTCATTCTTATGAAAATCTTCTTTCTAAGACACAAAATGATTCTTTTAAAGATCAAATTCAAAACTATGAACAACTCTGTGTTCATTCTTATGAAAATCTTCTTTCTAAGATCAAAACAAAATGATTCTTTTAAAGATCAAATTCAAAACTATGAACATCTCTGTGTTCATTCTAATGAAAATCTTCTTTCTAAGACACAAAATGATTCTTTTAAAGATCAAATTCAAAACTATGAACATCTCTGTGTTCATTCTATGAAAATCTTCTTTCTAAAGATCAAAACAAAATGATTCTTTTAAAGATCAAATTCAAAACTATGAACAACTCTGTGTTCATTCTTATGAAAATCTTCTTTCTAAGATCAAAACAAAATGATTCTTTTAAAGATCAAATTCAAAACTATGAACATCTCTGTGTTCATTCTTATGAAAATCTTCTTTCTAAGACACAAAATGATTCTTTTAAAGATCAAATTCAAAACTATGAACATCTCTGTGTTCATTCTAATGAAAATCTTCTTTCTAAGACACAAAATGATTCTTTTAAAGATCAAATTCAAAACTATGAACATCTCTGTGTTCATTCTATGAAAATCTTCTTTCTAAAGATCAAAACAAAATGATTCTTTTAAAGATCAAATTCAAAACTATGAACAACTCTATGTTCATTCTTATGAAAATCTTCTTTCTAAGATTAAAACAAAATGATTCTTTTAAAGATTAAAACAAAATGATTCTTTTAAAGATCAAACTCAAAACTATGAACAACTCTGTGTTCATTCTTATGAAAATCTTCTTTCTAAGAATCAATACTCAAAGGCATTAACTCAATATGTGTTTACTGAAATAAACATCTCTGTGTTCTTTTCCTTAAACCTATATTCTGTTAAAATGACACAACTTTCTTTTAGCTTTTGATCACAACACTATCGCTTAACTACCCTACTCGTTTATTCAGTGTTCCATAGAACGTAGTTGCGTCCTCTTGGAAACTAGATTCTATTCTGACTCTGTCTCTCGTGCAATAGGAACTTTTATTTAGACAATACAAAACAAAAACAATTTCATGAAAAACACAAACACACATACACTGAACATAAACGAATAACATAGTTACAAGAGCTAAAGTTACTGCTGATTAGATCAGATTAGCATGTTACATAAGCCCACAAGTGAGAAATAATTCTCTTATTATTAGTTATGAACAGTGATCCATCAACGATTACCAATATGTTTGTCCTCTTAAACACTCGGTACTTCCAGTTTCCTTTTGGTTTGTGACACTTTCGACATACCCTGGCCAAGGACAGTCACCATGCAACCTAAGTAGCCTAATATGTCACTTAATCAAGTTTGCGACTTATGTGCCCCATATTCAGATACACTCTCACAATTGACACAAGCACTACAATTAAGACATTTGGTAAGTATAGGAAGAAAATCTTTAAGAATCAAGTCAGCGATTCCTCACACGCAAAGCGACTTAACTTGACTCACGTACGGAAATATACCCAACATTACATAATGCTAAGTACTTGCATATTTGTGACATTATTTAACGCGCTTATGATAACCCGTGAGTTTCTATGAGATCCATGTAACGGACTTTCTGACAACCTATCCCAAGTTGGAAGCTTTAGGTAGGCTAGGTATACAAAGACACCCCAAGGACTTACTTGTTTGAATCTCAAAGGCCACATTAGCTCCATAATTTTCACAGGATTAATTAGATATTACATATCTTGTCACAAATATACTTCCGAAAAGCAATACATAGTTTCTATGTACCCGAGACCTTCTATATAAAGACCAAATATACAAAATTACAATGCAAGATCTTTCATAAGATTTAAAAGACCTGACTATATTAAGAACAGGCATTCTCAGCCATATATCTGAATACATTTCCCATAAAAACATTGTATTCATTAGGTTCAGATTATAAGGAAACCATGGTACTTTGTGCCTACCGATACATCATATAATGGTATCACTGAACTGAGCATATTAAAGTACAATTAAGTAGGCTTAAAAGCTAAAGTTTCTGTAACACCCGTTTCGTAAAAATATGGATTTCCAAAAATTTCGCCTAACGGCGTTAAATCATGCGGAAACGATTTAGGAAAATACTCAACTAAGGAAAACAGTTGAGAAAATAAAAAAAAGGCAAAAAAAAAAAATATGGATTTCCAAAAATTTCGCCTAACGGCGTTAAATCATGCGGAAACGATTTAGGAAAATACTCAACTAAGGAAAACAGTTGAGAAAACATTGGTGGTGTTACTAATAGCATCAAATCTGTAATAAAAGAAATCCATAAGATTGCCCAACATAAAGCAATCATAACATAGTCATTACATAAGTTCCATAAAGGAAATCAATAACATAAGGTCTATGCGAAGCTATTGGGTAAACTAAAGCCAGCTTGATCATCTACCCATCTCTCGCCAAAGCTTCACACGTCATCTCACTGCCTAACCTGAGGGGTGTCAACACATTAAAAGAAACAAGTGTTAGCTATAAAGCTAAGTAAGATAACACCAGGTTTAAGCAAAACATTTCATCCATTTAAATCGTCACTTTAAAGCATTACGTCATTTTAATTAGGCATTCATACCACCGTATAAACATATCCACATCACATATAAGCATAGAGTTCATGACCCTAAGCGTGCCTAATCAATTTGATCACTTTGATTCACCTCGTTAAGTTGTAACCGAAGTTACCGTTTTTAAGGAAAGACAATGTCGATCCATGAGTAGCACGCTATGTTCATGACATTAGGTGGGTCATCAGGCCACCCGAAACTACTCGCCACATATGACTTGTTGCAAGGAGCCACCCGAGCAACCATTTTAACGTACCTATAACCACCGTCAGGCATGACGTACCTATTACCACCGTCAGGCACCATTTATACGTACCTATTACCACCGTAAGGCACGATGTACCTATTACCACCGTAAGGCACGATGTACCTATTACCACCGTAAGGCACAGGTTATGCATAACACTTAACATCTAATTAGCTCGAGCATTTATCATATTTAGTTTAGATTTCCACCTTTAACCTAAACTAATCCATACTATCATCTTTTCACGTTAGGGCCCTTAAAACGTGCACGTGTCATGGCAACCTAAAAAGGTCTAGTGTTCTAGATGAACAAGCCACATATACATGCACATAACAACATTACAACATATCATTAACCACCGTTCATCATAACATATCATATCGTAAACATATCATTAACCACCGTTCATCATAACATTTCATATCGTAACCACATGTACGGGGAAGCATTTTAGGCATAAACATCGTCATCATTAATCCCCGAGTACCTTCCATATCAACCCAACCACCTTAGACTTCATTTCATGCCAAACGAACTTAGGCTTCAACTTAAAACGAATTTAACACAAAAACGAACTTAGACTTCCATTTCATGCCAAACGAACTTAGACTCACTGAACGAACTTAGCAATGTTCAAACGAACTTAGACTCATGAACGAACTTAGTGCCTTCAAACGAACTTAGACTCACTGAACGAACTTAGATTGCCTTCAAACGAATTTAGGACATACTGAACGAACTTAGCAATGCAAACGAACTTAGACTTCCATTTCATGCCAAACGAACTTAGACTCACTGAACGAACTTAGCAATGTTCAAACGAACTTAGAATTTCATAAACGAACTTAGCCATGTTCACCAAACGAACTTAGGCTTCAACTTAAAATGAATTTAGGGATACTTAAACGAACTTAGACTTCCATTTCATGCCAAACGAACTTAGCAGTGTTCAAACGAACTTAGGCTTCAACTTAAAACGAATTTAGGGATACTAAAACGAACTTAGACTCACTGAACGAACTTAGCAATGTTCAAACGAACTTAGATTCATTTCACAAACGAACTTAGGCTTCAACTTAAAATGAATTTAACACATAAACGAACTTAGACTCACTGAACGAACTTAGCAATGTTCAAACGAACTTAGGCTTCAACTTAAAACGAATTTAGGGATACTAAAACGAACTTAGACTCACTGAACGAATTTAACACATAAACGAACTTAGACTTCCATTTCATGCCAAACGAACTTAGGCTTCAACTTAAAACGAATTTAGGGATACTAAAACGAACTTAGACTCACTGAACGAACTTAGCAATGTTCAAACGAACTTAGATTCATTTCACAAACGAACTTAGGCTTCAACTTAAAATGAATTTAACACATAAACGAACTTAGACTCACTGAACGAACTTAGCAATGTTCAAACGAACTTAGGCTTCAACTTAAAACGAATTTAGGGATACTAAAACGAACTTAGACTTCCATTTCATGCCAAACGAACTTAGACTCACTGAACGAACTTAGCAATGTTCAAACGAACTTAGACTCACTGAACGAACTTAGCAATGTTCAAACGAACTTAGGCTTCAACTTAAAACGAATTTAGGGATACTAAAACGAACTTAGACCCACTGAACGAACTTAGCAATGTTCAAACGAACTTAGGCTTCAACTTAAAACGAATTTAGGGATACTAAAACGAACTTAGACTCACTGAACGAACTTAGCCCAAACGAACTTAGACTCACTGAACGAACTTAGCAATGTTCAAACGAACTTAGGCTTCAACTTAAAACGAATTTAGGGATACTAAAACGAACTTAGAACCTTAAAAACGAATTTGAAGTTCGTTTGGAATCATCAGGAACGAACTTAAGCTCAGAAAAACCCTAACTTCGTCCAGAAATCATAAAACGACTTGTTCTTCGATTTTTCCAGAAACGAACGACTTGGGCTTCACCCAAAACATGTTTTTGACATATATAAACATATTTTGATCATCAAGATCGATTACAAACTCGTTTGACATCGTTTAGAACATTAATTGGCTTATTCGTATAATAAACCCTAACTATTTATAAACCTTTATTAAAATCAGATTTAATTCGTTAATATATGACCTTTGAATCTGAAAAATACTATTAATAATCGTTAGATACCTGAACAATTGATGGTCGATCAATCCCAAAGCAAAAACACTCAATTGATTAACCAAAAACTTGAACAATTGCTTTAGAAATCAGTTAAGGGATTGGAGAGGCTGTGTATGTGTTATCAATTAGGTTAATTGCTGGAAAATGATCCTAGATTAGGTTAATCTTAACCTAATCCCGTTTTTAACTTTACACCTTTGGCAAAACTAGTCCCTGGACTTCATATTGACTTTATTTCGCTTAAAAACACCTATTGGGGATACATATAACACACTAAAGCACTTTCGCACACTACAAAGGCCTTTTACACATCATTTAATCCACTTTATTGTCACTCATTAAAGATAATTAAATCTCACATATAGGGCACATAAACATATAAACACATATTTCCACACAAACGTATCACGGACTTATAATTTGACCTAACGACGTTAGTCAACATGAACGATTAAGTTTTGGGATGTTACAATTACCTCCCCCTTAAGAGGATTCCGTCCCCGGAATCACTTCAGCATCAAAAAGGTGGGGATAGGTCTCCCGCATTACGGACTCGGTCTCCCAAGTCATACTTTCGCCGTGATTGTGTTTCCACTTTATGAGAACTAGATCGATAGTCTTTCGTCGTAACTTCTTTTGTTTCCTTCCCATTATAGCAACAGGTTCATCGACAATCTGCTTGTTGGGATTAATACTTACGTCCTCGAGTGGAATGACATCCGTTTCATTCGCATAGCACTTACGTAGGTAACACACATGAAATGTGTTGTGAATTGCGTGTAGTTCTGGAGGTAATTCCAGTTGAAATGCCTGTTCATTAACCTTCTTGATAATCTTGAAAGGTCCAATGAATCTGGGGCTTAACTTTCCACGTTTTCCAAACCGTAATACACCTTTCCAAGGCGACACCTTGAGTAAAACCATTTCGCCTTCTTTAAAATCGAACGGCCTCCTTTTCTTATCAGCATATGACTTTTGCCTTTCGCGAGCAACACGTAAGGCTTTCTTTGCTATGTTAACTTTATCGGCCGTAAGTTGTACTAATTCGGGTCCAGCAAGTTGCTTTTCCCCGGGCTCCAACCAACAACTAGGAGTCCGACACTTTCTACCATATAACATCTCAAAAGGTGGCATTCCAATGCTCGCATGATAACTATTGTTATACGCAAACTCAATAAGAGGTAGGTGTTTATCCCACGAACCACCATAATCCATTACACAAGCTCTGAGCATATCTTCGAGCGTTTGAATAGTCCTTTCACTTTGCCCATCGGTCTGCGGGTGATAGGCTGTGCTCAGACGAACTTGAGTACCAACTTCCCGTTGAAAACTCTTCCAAAAGTTGGAAACGAATCGAGCATCACGATCGGACACAATCGATATCGGAACACCATGTTTAGTAACCACTTCATCAATATACAACGTAGCGAAGTTCTCCATAGGAGCAGTCTCACGAACTGGGAGAAAGTGAGCACTCTTCGTTAATTGATCGACAATAACCCATATCATATCATGACCACGAGGCGTTCTTGGAAGCTTGGTTATAAAATCCATCGTAATACGATCCCATTTCCACTCAGGGATCTCGAGTTGCTGAAACTTCCCGTAAGGCTTTTGATGTTCAGCTTTCACCTTCGCACACGTCAAACATTTCTGTACGTACATCATTACATCGTTCTTAATACTGGGCCACCAATAAATAGGCTTCAAATCTGCATGCATCTTTGTGGCACCAGGGTGTACAGAATACTTAGTTTTGTGAGCTTCATCCATTACTAACTCACGATTGCCTCCATAGAGAGGAACCCATATTCTACCTTTGTAAGTTCGAAGGCCACGACTATTTTCTTCCATTTGGAGTCTGTTCTTCTTCTTTTTCCCAATAGACTCCGCTTTCACATTATCATCCTTTAACGCTTCGATTTGAGCTAATCGAATAGGTTCCAGTAAATTCGACTCAATCTTTGTAATCATCGCACATAATCTACTCTTCGCATATCCTTTGCGGCTTAAGGCATCAGCAACCACATTAGCTTTGCCTGGGTGATATTTAATTTCACAATCGTAATCCTTTAATAACTCCATCCACCGCCGTTGTCTAACATTCATGTCCTTCTGAGTAAACACGTACTGTAAGCTCTTATGATCCGTATAAAGGGTACACTTTGTACCATACAGATAATGTCGCCACAACTTCAGAGCAAAAACAACCGCAGCCAGCTCAAGGTCATGAGTAGGATAGTTCCGCTCATGAGGCTTCAGCTGTCGAGAGGCGTAAGCGATAACTTTGTCTCGTTGCATTAGTACACACCCTAACCCCGTGATGGATGCGTCACTATAAACCACTAAATCATCTGTTCCTTCGGGTAA
This sequence comes from Erigeron breviscapus, assembly GCA_034093135.1. Taxonomy (NCBI): domain Eukaryota; kingdom Viridiplantae; phylum Streptophyta; class Magnoliopsida; order Asterales; family Asteraceae; genus Erigeron; species Erigeron breviscapus. The sequence goes on along the minus strand of CM067167.1, from coordinate 232,379,933 downwards.
GGCTAAGACTGGAGCTTCACACAACTTCTTTTTCAACGTTGTGAAGGCTTTCTCTTGAGCATCAGTCCATACAAATTTCACACCTTTCTTCGTTAATTCAGTCATTGGTTTGGCAATGCGCGAGAAATCCTGAATGAAACGTCGATAATAACCAGCCAAACCGAGAAAACTCTTTATTTCTGTAGGAGACTTAGGCTGCTCCCACTTTGACACCGCTTCTATCTTTGCAGGATCCACTTTTATACCATCCGAGGAGACGACATGGCCGAGGAAATGAACTTCCTTTAGCCAGAACTCGCATTTGGAGAATTTAGCATATAGCTTTTTCTCTCTGAGGACTTGTAAGACAGCCCTCAAATGCTCTCTATGTTCCTCTTCCGACTTTGAATACACAAGAATGTCGTCGATGAAAACGATAACGAAATGATCCAAAAACGGTCGACAGACACGGTTCATCAAATCCATAAACTTCGCTGGAGCATTTGTCAAACCGAATGGCATGACAAGGAACTCGTAATGACCATAACGAGTTCGGAACGCTGTTTTGGCTACACTTTCCTCTTCAACCTTCAGTTGATGATAGCCAGATCGTAAGTCGATCTTCGAAAAATAGGAAGCACCTTGAAGTTGATCGAACAAATCATCAATGCGAGGGAGTGGATACTTATTCTTCACCGTTCTTTTATTCAGCTCACGATAATCGATACACATGCGCATGGATCCGTCTTTCTTCTTTACGAAAAGGATAGGAGCACCCCATGGAGAGGAACTCGGACGAATGAAACCTTTATCTAAAAGTTCCTGAATTTGAGTCATCAGCTCCTTCATCTCTGTCGGAGCTAATCGAATAGGTTCCAGTAAATTCGACTCAATCTTTGTAATCATCGCACATAATCTACTCTTCGCATATCCTTTGCGGCTTAAGGCATCAGCAACCACATTAGCTTTGCCTGGGTGATATTTAATTTCACAATCGTAATCCTTTAATAACTCCATCCACCGCCGTTGTCTAACATTCATGTCCTTCTGAGTAAACACGTACTGTAAGCTCTTATGATCCGTATAAAGGGTACACTTTGTACCATACAGATAATGTCGCCACAACTTCAGAGCAAAAACAACCGCAGCCAGCTCAAGGTCATGAGTAGGATAGTTCCGCTCATGAGGCTTCAGCTGTCGAGAGGCGTAAGCGATAACTTTGTCTCGTTGCATTAGTACACACCCTAACCCCGTGATGGATGCGTCACTATAAACCACTAAATCATCTGTTCCTTCGGGTAAGGCTAAGACTGGAGCTTCACACAACTTCTTTTTCAACGTTGTGAAGGCTTTCTCTTGAGCATCAGTCCATACAAATTTCACACCTTTCTTCGTTAATTCAGTCATTGGTTTGGCAATGCGCGAGAAATCCTGAATGAAACGTCGATAATAACCAGCCAAACCGAGAAAACTCTTTATTTCTGTAGGAGACTTAGGCTGCTCCCACTTTGACACCGCTTCTATCTTTGCAGGATCCACTTTTATACCATCCGAGGAGACGACATGGCCGAGGAAATGAACTTCCTTTAGCCAGAACTCGCATTTGGAGAATTTAGCATATAGCTTTTTCTCTCTGAGGACTTGTAAGACAGCCCTCAAATGCTCTCTATGTTCCTCTTCCGACTTTGAATACACAAGAATGTCGTCGATGAAAACGATAACGAAATGATCCAAAAACGGTCGACAGACACGGTTCATCAAATCCATAAACTTCGCTGGAGCATTTGTCAAACCGAATGGCATGACAAGGAACTCGTAATGACCATAACGAGTTCGGAACGCTGTTTTGGCTACACTTTCCTCTTCAACCTTCAGTTGATGATAGCCAGATCGTAAGTCGATCTTCGAAAAATAGGAAGCACCTTGAAGTTGATCGAACAAATCATCAATGCGAGGGAGTGGATACTTATTCTTCACCGTTCTTTTATTCAGCTCACGATAATCGATACACATGCGCATGGATCCGTCTTTCTTCTTTACGAAAAGGATAGGAGCACCCCATGGAGAGGAACTCGGACGAATGAAACCTTTATCTAAAAGTTCCTGAATTTGAGTCATCAGCTCCTTCATCTCTGTCGGAGCTAATCGATACGGAGCTTTGGCTACAGGAGTAGCACCAGGAATAAGGTCAATAGAAAATTCAACCTCACGATCCGGAGGAAGACCTGGAAGATCTTCAGGGAAAACATCAGGAAACTCGGAAACAACTTCGACATCAGAGACTGTAGGCTTCGCGATACGAGAATCGATGACATAAGCTAGAAAATGTGACTTAGTTTGCCGTATACAACGAAGTGCTTTCATCATCGAGATCACCTTAACATTTCCCGGCTTCTTGTCACCATAGACACAAACACCTTTTCCGTCAGGGGTAGCGATACGAACTATTTTCTTTGCACATAAGACGACAGCATCATTTTTCGACATCCAGTCCATACCGAGAACAACATCAAAACTAGGAATGGTAGCGGGTAACAGGTTAGCAGTAAACAAACGACCCTCTATTTCTAAAGGACAATCAGAGTAACCTTCCCGAATAATAGACGTTGCACCATTAGCCACTTCTACTTCTATAGGGCACCGTAAAGAACTAGTAGTCATGTCTAACTTAGGAGCAAACAGAGTAGACACAAAAGATTTGTTCGCACCAGAATCAAATAACACATTAGCAGGTTTGGAGTTAACAATAAGGGTAGCAGTAACTACCTGATCATCGTCTTTTGCCTCCTCAGCCGTCATCTGAAAAGCACGGGCTTTGGCCTGGGAAGCTTCTGCCTTCTTTCCCTCATCTTTCTTCATCTGCGGGCAGTCTGCAATACGGTGCTTGGTGTCTCCACATTTATAACATCTTGCCTTGTCAGTGCATTGATCAATGGTATGACCCTGAGTTCCACACCTATTGCACCTGCGGGTCTTTGTAGAACACTGACCAGAATGGATAGATTTGCAGCCTGGGCACCATTTTCCATCCTTGTCTGCCCTTCCCTTGTCAGAGGACGATGAAGATCCCTTAAATTTCTTTCCAAAACGATTTGATCGAACAAATCATCAATGCGAGGGAGTGGATACTTATTCTTCACCGTTCTTTTATTCAGCTCACGATAATCGATACACATGCGCATGGATCCGTCTTTCTTCTTTACGAAAAGGATAGGAGCACCCCATGGAGAGGAACTCGGACGAATGAAACCTTTATCTAAAAGTTCCTGAATTTGAGTCATCAGCTCCTTCATCTCTGTCGGAGCTAATCGATACGGAGCTTTGGCTACAGGAGTAGCACCAGAAAAGGTCGACAGACACGGTTCATCAAATCCATAAACTTCGCTGGAGCATTTGTCAAACCGAATGGCATGACAAGGAACTCGTAATGACCATAACGAGTTCGGAACGCTGTTTTGGCTACACTTTCCTCTTCAACCTTCAGTTGATGATAGCCAGATCGTAAGTCGATCTTCGAAAAATAGGAAGCACCTTGAAGTTGATCGAACAAATCATCAATGCGAGGGAGTGGATACTTATTCTTCACCGTTCTTTTATTCAGCTCACGATAATCGATACACATGCGCATGGATCCGTCTTTCTTCTTTACGAAAAGGATAGGAGCACCCCATGGAGAGGAACTCGGACGAATGAAACCTTTATCTAAAAGTTCCTGAATTTGAGTCATCAGCTCCTTCATCTCTGTCGGAGCTAATCGATACGGAGCTTTGGCTACAGGAGTAGCACCAGGAATAAGGTCAATAGAAAATTCAACCTCACGATCCGGAGGAAGACCTGGAAGATCTTCAGGGAAAACATCAGGAAACTCGGAAACAACTTCGACATCAGAGACTGTAGGCTTCGCGATACGAGAATCGATGACATAAGCTAGAAAATGTGACTTAGTTTGCCGTATACAACGAAGTGCTTTCATCATCGAGATCACCTTAACATTTCCCGGCTTCTTGTCACCATAGACACAAACACCTTTTCCGTCAGGGGTAGCGATACGAACTATTTTCTTTGCACATAAGACGACAGCATCATTTTTCGACATCCAGTCCATACCGAGAACAACATCAAAACTAGGAATGGTAGCGGGTAACAGGTTAGCAGTAAACAAACGACCCTCTATTTCTAAAGGACAATCAGAGTAACCTTCCCGAATAATAGACGTTGCACCATTAGCCACTTCTACTTCTATAGGGCACCGTAAAGAACTAGTAGTCATGTCTAACTTAGGAGCAAACAGAGTAGACACAAAAGATTTGTTCGCACCAGAATCAAATAACACATTAGCAGGTTTGGAGTTAACAATAAGGGTAGCAGTAACTACCTGATCATCGTCTTTTGCCTCCTCAGCCGTCATCTGAAAAGCACGGGCTTTGGCCTGGGAAGCTTCTGCCTTCTTTCCCTCATCTTTCTTCATCTGCGGGCAGTCTGCAATACGGTGCTTGGTGTCTCCACATTTATAACATCTTGCCTTGTCAGTGCATTGATCAATGGTATGACCCTGAGTTCCACACCTATTGCACCTGCGGGTCTTTGTAGAACACTGACCAGAATGGATAGATTTGCAGCCTGGGCACCATTTTCCATCCTTGTCTGCCCTTCCCTTGTCAGAGGACGATGAAGATCCCTTAAATTTCTTTCCAAAACGATTTGATCCACCAAACCTCCTCTTATTGCCAGACTTCTTCTCATCCTCTTTCTTTTCAACTTTCTTATCCGCAGCAAAATCATCATCAAGCTTTTTAGATTCTTTGATTGCTTCAGTTAGAGTCTTATGCTGCCTACAAATACCTCGATAACTTGGAGGTAAACCATCGACATAGCAGGCGACTTGATCTGCATCAGTTCTGAATAGATGACCCACAAATTTCATCTTTTCCATAAAGGAACGAGCATAATCATTAATTTTTCCCACTTCAGCCTTCAGGGCACGAAACTCTTTTTCCATTTTTCTCTGCTCATGAACTCCAATATACTCTTCAATAAATTTCTGTCTGAAGTTAGCCCACGTAATAGCAGATACCATAGCTGGAGTCATCGAAATGGTAATGCTCTTCCACCAGTCCCGAGCACCTTCTTTCAGCATCCTGCTAGCACACAACACTTTCTTATCCTCGGGACAATCACAAGCTTCAAAAACCATCTCAGTATCATCAAGCCATTCCATGCAACCCACTGCATTAAGTGTTCCATAGAATTTCTGAGCTCCGCACTTCTGAAAACTTTCGAACTTGAATCGAGGAGCTTGAACTACATTAGGAGGAGCCACATCAACATTAACAGGGGGAACGACTACATTATTAACTGGTAGCTCAGTGTGGTGAGAAGGCACTGAGAAATTGCCATCAGTTCCTTCAGCATTTTCGGCAAGAGCGTTGTTCAGTTGCTCCTGAGTCTGTGCTAACTGGGCCTGGAGAGTCAGCACAAGATTGTACAATTCAGCTGCATTTGGGATTTGCTCCACCACTGCTTCGTTAACTATGGGTTGATTACCAGGAGGTGGAGGCATAGGGCCTAACGAGCCTTGCCGATTGACCTGCTGAGGATTCACTCGATTTCTATTCACGTTAGCTGCAGCAGCAGTAGCAGCAGCATTAGTAGCAACTGCACCTGGATGGACAGGTGGAGTAACGCTGGCAGTTGCTCCGTCACGTTGGATGTTGCGGTTGCGAGTGTTAACCATTTTCCTTCAATAAAATGGTGGAGTCGATAAGCGCGAAATAAAACAAAAGTTCGTTGGGATAAGGCTAAATCATATCATCGTAACATAAACATCTCGTAAGCCTTATCACACTCGCACTCATCCCAACCCATCCTACATCACATGTCATCACTAGCTAAGGCATCCTACGAGTACCTAGCATGCATATCCTAAGTTTAAGTCCAAATCCTATGGTCAATAGGCCTTGGTTCACTTAAACTACTTCTCTGATACCAAATTGTAACACCCGTTTCGTAAAAATATGGATTTCCAAAAATTTCGCCTAACGGCGTTAAATCATGCGGAAACGATTTAGGAAAATACTCAACTAAGGAAAACAGTTGAGAAAACATTGGTGGTGTTACTAATAGCATCAAATCTGTAATAAAAGAAATCCATAAGATTGCCCAACATAAAGCAATCATAACATAGTCATTACATAAGTTCCATAAAGGAACGAGCATAATCATTAATTTTTCCCACTTCAGCCTTCAGGGCACGAAACTCTTTTTCCATTTTTCTCTGCTCATGAACTCCAATATACTCTTCAATAAATTTCTGTCTGAAGTTAGCCCACGTAATAGCAGATACCATAGCTGGAGTCATCGAAATGGTAATGCTCTTCCACCAGTCCCGAGCACCTTCTTTCAGCATCCTGCTAGCACACAACACTTTCTTATCCTCGGGACAATCACAAGCTTCAAAAACCATCTCAGTATCATCAAGCCATTCCATGCAACCCACTGCATTAAGTGTTCCATAGAATTTCTGAGCTCCGCACTTCTGAAAACTTTCGAACTTGAATCGAGGAGCTTGAACTACATTAGGAGGAGCCACATCAACATTAACAGGGGGAACGACTACATTATTAACTGGTAGCTCAGTGTGGTGAGAAGGCACTGAGAAATTGCCATCAGTTCCTTCAGCATTTTCGGCAAGAGCGTTGTTCAGTTGCTCCTGAGTCTGTGCTAACTGGGCCTGGAGAGTCAGCACAAGATTGTACAATTCAGCTGCATTTGGGATTTGCTCCACCACTGCTTCGTTAACTATGGGTTGATTACCAGGAGGTGGAGGCATAGGGCCTAACGAGCCTTGCCGATTGACCTGCTGAGGATTCACTCGATTTCTATTCACGTTAGCTGCAGCAGCAGTAGCAGCAGCATTAGTAGCAACTGCACCTGGATGGACAGGTGGAGTAACGCTGGCAGTTGCTCCGTCACGTTGGATGTTGCGGTTGCGAGTGTTAACCATTTTCCTTCAATAAAATGGTGGAGTCGATAAGCGCGAAATAAAACAAAAGTTCGTTGGGATAAGGCTAAATCATATCATCGTAACATAAACATCTCGTAAGCCTTATCACACTCGCACTCATCCCAACCCATCCTACATCACATGTCATCACTAGCTAAGGCATCCTACGAGTACCTAGCATGCATATCCTAAGTTTAAGTCCAAATCCTATGGTCAATAGGCCTTGGTTCACTTAAACTACTTCTCTGATACCAAATTGTAACACCCGTTTCGTAAAAATATGGATTTCCAAAAATTTCGCCTAACGGCGTTAAATCATGCGGAAACGATTTAGGAAAATACTCAACTAAGGAAAACAGTTGAGAAAACATTGGTGGTGTTACTAATAGCATCAAATCTGTAATAAAAGAAATCCATAAGATTGCCCAACATAAAGCAATCATAACATAGTCATTACATAAGTTCCATAAAGGAAATCAATAACATAAGGTCTATGCGAAGCTATTGGGTAAACTAAAGCCAGCTTGATCATCTACCCATCTCTCGCCAAAGCTTCACACGTCATCTCACTGCCTAACCTGAGGGGTGTCAACACATTAAAAGAAACAAGTGTTAGCTATAAAGCTAAGTAAGATAACACCAGGTTTAAGCAAAACATTTCATCCATTTAAATCGTCACTTTAAAGCATTACGTCATTTTAATTAGGCATTCATACCACCGTATAAACATATCCACATCACATATAAGCATAGAGTTCATGACCCTAAGCGTGCCTAATCAATTTGATCACTTTGATTCACCTCGTACTTAGTGTTCAAACGAACTTAGACTCACTGAACGAACTTAGAATGTTCAAACGAACTTAGGACTCACTGAACGAACTTAGAATGTTCAAACGAACTTAGACTCACTGAACGAACTTAGATGTTCAAACGAACTTAGACTCACTGAACGAACTTAGTGTTCAAACGAACTTAGACTCACTGAACGAACTTAGAATGTTCAAACGAACTTAGACTCACTGAACGAACTTAGCAATGTTCAAACGAACTTAGGAATGTTCAAACGAACTTAGACTCACTGAACGAACTTAGCAATGTTCAAACGAACTTAGACTCACTGAACGAACTTAGAATGTTCAAACGAACTTAGACTCACTGAACGAACTTAGAATGTTCAAACGAACTTAGACTCACTGAACGAACTTAGCAATGTTCAAACGAACTTAGGAATGTTCAAACGAACTTAGACTCACTGAACGAACTTAGCAATGTTCAAACGAACTTAGACTCACTGAACGAACTTAGATGTTCAAACGAACTTAGACTCACTGAACGAACTTAGAATGTTCAAACGAACTTAGACTCACTGAACGAACTTAGAATGTTCAAACGAACTTAGACTCACTGAACGAACTTAGAATGTTCAAACGAACTTAGACTCACTGAACGAACTTAGAATGTTCAAACGAACTTAGACTCACTGAACGAACTTAGAATGTTCAAACGAACTTAGGACTCACTGAACGAACTTAGAATGTTCAAACGAACTTAGGACTCACTGAACGAACTTAGAATGTTCAAACGAACTTAGGACTCACTGAACGAACTTAGAATGTTCAAACGAACTTAGACTCACTGAACGAACTTAGATGTTCAAACGAACTTAGACTCACTGAACGAACTTAGTGTTCAAACGAACTTAGACTCACTGAACGAACTTAGAATGTTCAAACGAACTTAGACTCACTGAACGAACTTAGAATGTTCAAACGAACTTAGACTCACTGAACGAACTTAGCAATGTTCAAACGAACTTAGGAATGTTCAAACGAACTTAGACTCACTGAACGAACTTAGCAATGTTCAAACGAACTTAGACTCACTGAACGAACTTAGAATGTTCAAACGAACTTAGACTCACTGAACGAACTTAGCAATGTTCAAACGAACTTAGGAATGTTCAAACGAACTTAGACTCACTGAACGAACTTAGCAATGTTCAAACGAACTTAGACTCACTGAACGAACTTAGATGTTCAAACGAACTTAGACTCACTGAACGAACTTAGAATGTTCAAACGAACTTAGACTCACTGAACGAACTTAGAATGTTCAAACGAACTTAGACTCACTGAACGAACTTAGAATGTTCAAACGAACTTAGACTCACTGAACGAACTTAGAATGTTCAAACGAACTTAGACTCACTGAACGAACTTAGAATGTTCAAACGAACTTAGGACTCACTGAACGAACTTAGAATGTTCAAACGAACTTAGGACTCACTGAACGAACTTAGAATGTTCAAACGAACTTAGGACTCACTGAACGAACTTAGAATGTTCAAACGAACTTAGACTCACTGAACGAACTTAGATGTTCAAACGAACTTAGACTCACTGAACGAACTTAGTGTTCAAACGAACTTAGACTCACTGAACGAACTTAGAATGTTCAAACGAACTTAGACTCACTGAACGAACTTAGCAATGTTCAAACGAACTTAGGAATGTTCAAACGAACTTAGACTCACTGAACGAACTTAGCAATGTTCAAACGAACTTAGACTCACTGAACGAACTTAGAATGTTCAAACGAACTTAGACTCACTGAACGAACTTAGAATGTTCAAACGAACTTAGACTCACTGAACGAACTTAGCAATGTTCAAACGAACTTAGGAATGTTCAAACGAACTTAGACTCACTGAACGAACTTAGCAATGTTCAAACGAACTTAGACTCACTGAACGAACTTAGATGTTCAAACGAACTTAGACTCACTGAACGAACTTAGAATGTTCAAACGAACTTAGACTCACTGAACGAACTTAGAATGTTCAAACGAACTTAGACTCACTGAACGAACTTAGAATGTTCAAACGAACTTAGACTCACTGAACGAACTTAGAATGTTCAAACGAACTTAGACTCACTGAACGAACTTAGAATGTTCAAACGAACTTAGGACTCACTGAACGAACTTAGAATGTTCAAACGAACTTAGGACTCACTGAACGAACTTAGAATGTTCAAACGAACTTAGGACTCACTGAACGAACTTAGAATGTTCAAACGAACTTAGACTCACTGAACGAACTTAGATGTTCAAACGAACTTAGACTCACTGAACGAACTTAGTGTTCAAACGAACTTAGACTCACTGAACGAACTTAGAATGTTCAAACGAACTTAGACTCACTGAACGAACTTAGCAATGTTCAAACGAACTTAGGAATGTTCAAACGAACTTAGACTCACTGAACGAACTTAGCAATGTTCAAACGAACTTAGGACTCACGAACGAATTTAACACATAAACGAACTTAGACTTCCATTTCATGCCAAACGAACTTAGACTCACTGAACGAACTTAGCAATGTTCAAACGAACTTAGGCTTCAACTTCATGCCAAACGAACTTAGACTCACTGAACGAACTTAGCAATGTTCAAACGAACTTAGCGAAAATGTTCAAACGAACTTAGGCTTCAACTTAAAACGAATTTAACACATAAACGAACTTAGACTCACTGAACGAACTTAGCAATGTTCAAACGAACTTAGAACCTTAAAAACGAATTTGAAGTTCGTTTGGAATCATCAGGAACGAACTTAAGCTCAGAAAACCCTAACTTCGTCCAGAAATCATAAAACGACTTGTTCTTCGATTTTTCCAGAAACGAACGACTTGGGCTTCACAAAACGAATTTAACACATAAACGAACTTAGACTCACTGAACGAACTTAGCAATGTTCAAACGAACTTAGGCTTCAACTTAAAACGAATTTAGGGATACTAAAACGAACTTAGACCCACTGAACGAACTTAGCAATGTTCAAACGAACTTAGGCTTCAACTTAAAACGAATTTAGGGATACTAAAACGAACTTAGACCCACTGAACGAACTTAGCAATGTTCAAACGAACTTAGGCTTCAACTTAAAACGAATTTAGGGATACTAAAACGAACTTAGACCCACTGAACGAACTTAGCAATGTTCAAACGAACTTAGGCTTCAACTTAAAACGAATTTAGGGATACTAAAACGAACTTAGACTCACTGAACGAACTTAGCAATGTTCAAACGAACTTAGGCTTCAACTTAAAACGAATTTAGGGATACTAAAACGAACTTAGACTCACTGAACGAACTTAGCAATGTTCAAACGAACTTAGGCTTCAACTTAAAACGAATTTAGGGATACTAAAACGAACTTAGACTCACTGAACGAACTTAGCAATGTTCAAACGAACTTAGGCTTCAACTTAAAACGAATTTAGGGATACTAAAACGAACTTAGACTCACTGAACGAACTTAGCAATGTTCAAACGAACTTAGGCTTCAACTTAAAACGAATTTAGGGATACTAAAACGAACTTAGACCCACTGAACGAACTTAGCAATGTTCAAACGAACTTAGGCTTCAACTTAAAACGAATTTAGGGATACTAAAACGAACTTAGACTCACTGAACGAACTTAGCAATGTTCAAACGAACTTAGGCTTCAACTTAAAACGAATTTAGGGATACTAAAACGAACTTAGACCCACTGAACGAACTTAGCAATGTTCAAACGAACTTAGGCTTCAACTTAAAACGAATTTAGGGATACTAAAACGAACTTAGAACCTTAAAAACGAATTTGAAGTTCGTTTGGAATCATCAGGAACGAACTTAAGCTCAGAAAAACCCTAACTTCGTCCAGAAATCATAAAACGACTTGTTCTTCGATTTTTCCAGAAACGAACGACTTGGGCTTCACCCAAAACATGTTTTTGACATATATAAACATATTTTGATCATCAAGATCGATTACAAACTCGTTTGACATCGTTTAGAACATTAATTGGCTTATTCGTATAATAAACCCTAACTATTTATAAACCTTTATTAAAATCAGATTTAATTCGTTAATATATGACCTTTGAATCTGAAAAATACTATTAATAATCGTTAGATACCTGAACAATTGATGGTCGATCAATCCCAAAGCAAAAACATAAAAGATAAAAATTGTACTATAGATTATCATCTAGACATGATCTTCTATAGCACATTGTCTATTACATAAATGATAATGAAACTAAACTAATTAAAACAATTCTTCTTGGACCAATGATCATGAGTTTCATGGATCTTTCTCTTTCGTCCATCTAACACATTTTCAAAGTCCTTGACTGCTTGCTCATGAGACCTACATATCTCTTCTTGTTCAGGAGTTAACACAAGAGGCACAACCTTTGGAAAATCATGACTGTGGTCGTCTTTGTTAACTTCAACACTCCAAACTTTATCAATCAAAACCCGAGGAAAACAAAATCTTGAAAATTCCATCTCGGTAAAAACTCGATCACTACCCTTTAAAGTATAATGAATAAGATCGACTTTTTCCTTTTCTAAGTCCTTCTTAGACATTGATACGCCTGACAAAAGGTTTTGATCCTGTTTTTCAACAAAATTAACATTATCAATTAAAATGCTTCCTTTAACCACTCTTCCAACCCCGAAAATCTTTCCGCCTTTGGAATCAACAAAACAGACATAGGACCCTTTAACAGGAGTAAACTCCGTTAATAGTCCCTTGTCTTCCATTATGTGTCTGGAGCTTCCACTATTGACAAACCATAAACCTGCGGTCTTCCTTAGTAGCTCCTGCACATTCACAAAAGGATTAGTTCTCAAAAGGACCCTTAGCCTTACTGGCTCTGGGTCTATCATTCTCTTCATCAGAAACTATGTCAGCCCAATATCCACCAGTAGGCACCCATGCCTTAGCTGGTTTAGCTGTTTTGTTGTCAACATGCCTTCTGCTAAGTGAAATCCGTGAATTTCTTCCAGCACTAGGCCTATGACTCGGTGAATCGATATGCCTCCTTTTAGGAGACATCCTTTGGTTATTTCCCTTAGAGCTGTTTTGAACTCTTGACATTCTTTCAGGAGATGATGAAGATAATCTCCTAGGACTATGTCGTTGAAAACGATGAATTTGGTCTGTTTGCACATTAGAGATAATCCTATCATAATAAGCATCATTCGACTTAACCCTGTATGGAGACTTTCCTCTCCAACTACTTGATTGACTCAAACTACTAGAGCCTTCTCTAAACGAGACACTTCTAGGCTTATTAGTATATGTCCTGCTGTTTTTCTCAGAATCTCTGAATATTAAATAGTTATTAGCAGCTAGACAATCTGGATTTCTCTTAGCATAATCCTCATAATATTTGTTCTGGTAATCTCTCATGGATATACTATGCGAAGACCCACTGTTTTCACTAGAATCCATACTACCTCTAGATTTTTTAGGTGACACCCTAGATTTGTTGTTTTTCTTATAAGGACAGCAGCTTGATACGTGACCTACTTCATGACATTTCAAGCATGACCTTTTTGAAACCTTCTTTGGTAGATCACCATAAACTATCTCAGGCATTTGGACTCCATGACCTTTTAATTCATCTATATATTCAAGAGCTGCATAAGCCTCTTCCCATGTGGTTGGAGCCTTAATGGGACTGGCATACCGTTTAACTGTTTGAACCTTTGGACCTATGGATAACATCTCTATAATCTTATTTTCACCAAATTGTACAGGTGTTTCAAATTGAACACCTGAACCTTCTGCATCCATTGTAGAAGTTTGAACAAAACCTTTCTTGAAGATTGTGTCTTTAAAGTTCTTGTTTTTAACAGGTTTTGGCAAGTGTTCAGATTTTACGGGTTCATCAAGACTCCAAATTTGATCAATATTTTTAGGATACTTACCGTTAAAGTATGACTCTTTTGATGAAAACACTTTATCCTTACCTTTTACAGTTAAATAGACAATTGTTTCCATTTTGACTTCTTTTTCAATTCCTTTTAACTTGCTATCCACTGTCCTTTTGGCTTCACTTGGGTTTGAGTGAGCCTTAGGTTCACTAGTCTTGTTCACGGATCCCTCTGACTCAGGAATCTTAGGGATAGGAACATCACTAGTCTTGGTATCTGGAGGGGTAGTCTTGGGTACATTTTCAGGATTTGATTTATCAGATTCTTCTAGACTAAGCTTCTGAAAACTATCATAATTGTGACTAAAAGGTGGCGGAACTGCATTATATTCCTTGACAAAACTAGGTTGTTCACCTTTAACTTTAGCATCTCTAAGGTGACCCATCATAGTTCCTATGTCTCTCATTTTATTTAGTTTGCCACTTAGTTCAACAACTTGTACCCTAGAATCTGCTAATTCCTTATCTTTATCAGCACTTTCTTTTACTACCCGCTCAAACTCTTCATCTAGCATTTGTTTTCTGCCTAGTAACTGAGCATACTCAACTCTAAGTGACTCAAACCTATCTTCTTCAGATTTAATCCGATTAAGATATTCTTTAGCATGACCTTTATAAACCATTACGTCCGTTGCTAACTTAGTTCTGTCACTAGTCGCATTAGTTAAAATGGTCTTTGTTGAGTCAATCTCCTTTTTAAGGACAGTTACTTCGCTAGACAAACCTATGCTATGTTTACAAACATTAATAAAGGACTGTAAAGAGAAACTTACCTGTTGATCTGGTGCTTCAAGATTAGCAACAAAATTCACGAGCTCTTCTGTACTCAGATTGTCAGGTATATCAATCTTTACATTTTTATCGATTTTCTCTGTTTCCACAGCTTCATTAGCTTCAGTGGAAGCTTCTTCATTTTCGGCTCTTACTGGTTCTGATGGTTTAGGTTCCTCTTCTACCTTCTGATGAAAACTATCATGATCATTCGTGCTGGCATACAAAGTATAGTAGAATGAATTATCAACCAGATCGTTCATTCCTCCATCAAAATCTTGAATTTCTTCCATGAATGCATGATTTTGATCATCGGCACTAGTCGAACCCCAATTATAAGTACCGTCATTTTGAATAACCAAAGCTCTTGAGTTGTCCGTAACTCCTGAGTTTCGGTTCCCAGTATTAGCATATTGACGACCGGAATTCTGACTTGCAATAGAACCACCCTGATTGAAGTTCTGACGGCCTGTGGCTGAGTTCTTATCCCGTCTTGGCCTCTGACATTCACGTGCAAAATGTCCAAAACAATCACAGTTAAAACACTTCACTTTGGTCTTATTAAACCCTACTTTGCCGTCGATAACCTTCCTTCCGCTGCTATTAGTGAAACGCTGAACTCTCAATGTTAACATAGCTATATGCCATTTCAGATCCATTTCTTCCAGATCATCTGGATCAACTTGTTTGTAATCCTCCCTAACCAGATCAGGATCAGTCAGTTTTCCTCCAATTAACTTCTCATGAGTAGACACAAACGAAGCAAGCATGCCCAAATGTCCCTCAGCAGATCTTATGCTCATCGGCATCCCTGTGTAACCCGAGCTTGGAGAACTACTATTCTGAATCCCATTATGAGCAACCATAGCTGATTTCGGAGAAGTTACATACATTAAGTTATTGTCAGAATCCAATGTCATCTTCATCTTTTCATCATCTCCACTGTAGAAGGCAGTAATCCCTCCACTTGAAGATTTTACTGTAACATCCGTGAGTTTTGACCCGTTGACTTTATGTGTAATTTGACTAACAATTTAAGTTAATGAAATGTTTGGGTCGTTTTGTGATTAAATGACAATGTGGTATGTTAGTCGGGTCGATTGTATGACTTAAACATGTTTAAATGTAGAACGATGTGTGTTTTGGCTTAGGAAGAGAAACGGGTCGACCCGTGGGTTATCCACGACCCACCAGCCCTCTTGACCCATTTCCCTCCCCTTATCTCATTCATTCACCACCCATTTCATTCTTCATTTCTTTCTCTCTTTCTCTTTTTCTCTCTAAGTAAAAATAAAAAGGCAAGACTATCCAATCTCATTTCTTCTCTTCTCTAGCATCATTTGGTGTTTTAGGTTTGGGCTAACTCGAGAATCATTATCGTTTTCATCTCATTGTCGTCATATCAAAGGATCAAACTTCATAGTTCAAGGTTTTACCCATTTTGCCATATTTGGGTTCTAGCTCAGGAAGGAGGCTTTGGTAAGTCAAATTCATCCCATTTGCATCTATTTATGTTCGTTTACTCATTTCTAGTCGTTTCGAGAATTTACAGGTCTTAGATCGACTCAAAATGGATTTCGGGCCAAATTAGGGTTTTTGTTAGGGTTGATTGATTTGGAAGATTTGGTGATGTTTTGGATGGAAATCTTGGTTTGGGTAAGTGTATTTAGGCATTAGAAGGTCAAATGTAACTTCAAAACAGATCCTTTAGCCTTAGAATTCAATTTAGGGTTTTGGTTCAAGTGAAATAGGGTTTTGGGTTTGATTTTTTGCATTTAGGGTTGCTGGTCGTAGGGCTGCCAGTAAAGGGCGTAACCTACGCTCCATCTGGGTGTAGCTTACACTAGGCCAACCTTGGCTGGGCGTAGGTTACGGCCATTAGGGGCATAGCTTATGCTCCAATTTTACCTTACGCTCAAAACCTGCTGCTTACGCTCGCGAAGACGCTAGAATTGAACAATCTAGAGCACCGTACCTTACGCCCCTTAGACCATAGCTTACGCTAGGTGGTTTTGAACCACCGTAACCTACGCCAGGGTAGGGCGTAGCTTACGCCCCCTCTGTCCCTGATTTTCTTGTTTGACCTAATTTGACTTCCAAGACCTTAGTAACGCATCGAGATTCGATCTAATTCATTTCTTAACTTATTTAACAATGAATAAGAGTCTTAGAAGTCACTTAATGTCAAGAACCACTTTGGAAACCTAATTAGGGTTTTGTCGAGTAATTGATAAACTACGTATATGTGTATATGTATGTTAATGTGTATGTATATTATCGATATTTAGGTTTTGGACGTGAAGTGAACATCGAACGACAGTAACTTGACTTTGTATCAAACTTAGCTTTTCACAGCCAATCAAGGTGAGTTCCGTAGCTCCCTACTCATTTGAGGTTCGGGCTGAAAAGTGTAAAATTATGTGTTTACTTGCGTTGTTGATTGATTGGTTTAAATGTTGGATTGATGAGTTGGTTTATACGTTTGATTGACTTGGTTTATGTTTGTAAAGTATTTCATTAATATTAGGATAGACGTATATACATGGAAGTCGGTTATGCCTTCAATGGGTTTTAGATGTGGTGGGAAGGCTGCAGGTGACCCTATATATAAGCATCTAGGGCTCGAAGAAAGTAGAATCCTCCTAAATGTATATACGTATAGTGTAGTTTGGTTGATGATTGATGGTTTGTGATTGATGGTTTATGATTGATGGGTTATGATTGATGAATTGTGATTGTTGGTCGATAATTGGTGAATTTGTGATTGATGCATTTATGATTGAGATAAGCATGCATATGTATTGATATAAATCCCACTGAAAAGGATTCAAACATCCAAGTGCATAGATGTATGCACTTAATTGATGGATGTTGGGGCATGACTCCGAGTATATAGACATATATAGCTCGATGATTTTGAGATACAGCCTTGTTCATTGCGATGACAGGCGGGTATCGTTGCATAGGTGACTTGAAGCTCACACATATGATATGCATTATGACTATTTATGCATTTGGCACTTGTATTGATATTTACATCATTTGTGCACGTTTATTACTCGTTTACTTATACTGTGTAATCTTGATTGTGGATGATATTGTGTTACATAGAGGCTCACTGTAAGTCATGTTTCGCCTCTACTTGTATATTGCGTTTATTGACAATGGTTCCTTTTGGGCCATTACTACGAACTCACCAACCTTGTGTTGACTATGCTTAGTACACTTTTCAGGTAATCAGGTTAATCCAGGGTGTGGAGTTTGATTGTTTGCTTGCTGTTGAACCCGGACTTTGGACTTACATGAATCAAGGATTCATTCACCTTCTTTTGCATTATACTTAGGATCGATAGCCATGTTTTGATGTTCTTTTGTAAACTTTGATGGTGACTTGCTCCTTATGTATTTTGATACTTAACTATCGTATTGTATGGATTCACTGAATCCTTTATTTGCATTTAGTTCATGTTCTACGTTAATCCCACCTTGTGCTATATGATTTCCGTAATATTTCGAGCCTCGGCTTGGGGTGTTACATTTACAGAAGGAATGCTTGACTTGCTATGATAAAGTTCAGGCTGCTGGAAAAAATCACTGCCACCTGCTTCCTTCGACTTTCTTTTCATATCTTGACCTCTCGGCTTTCGAATGATCTGATCCAGTATCCAAATACTGAATTCGGGATTTTGTTGGATTGAAGTGATAAACCCTTCCCACTTAGCTGGAAGAGACTCCAACAACTTCTCGATCACATCTTCCTACTTAGCAGATGACTGTAACGGACGAGCGTCTCATCAAGAGATTCATCCTTGAAACTTGTAAAAACATAGTACTGTTTCTTCAACAAGTCTTTTCTTCTCTTCTTGAGATCTTCGTCACCTTCACAATGCTCCTTGAGTGCATCCCATAAGCCTTTTGTACTCTCATACTTTTCAAATAAGTGCAAGAATTCCCCTTGGAGAGCCATTCGGAGTGATCCTAGAGCTTTACTTTCAGCCTCGTAGTCTTTCCTCTGATCAACATTCATTTGCTCATACGTAGCTGCTCTTCCACCACTCGAAACGCTTGAGCCAGAAACGTCCTTGTCAGTTGCTACCGTAATGACTGTAGGATGAACATAACCATTGACAATACAAATCCACGTCCTTACATCCATAAGTCTGCAATATGACTCGAATCTGCCCTTCCAACTGAAATATCTATCAAGGCTTATCAATTTGGGCGGTGAATTAGCCTTTCCGGTCTCATGATCCATCAGAATTAAGTGATTCAGCAAAGCTTGATGGTTTGCGGGTAACTGAGACGTCATTTTCTTTGAGCTAGCAAAGTTCACGAACTGTTCATAATAAACGAGGTCGCAAAAGTTTACGAGGTTGCAGAAATACGAGGTCGCAATTAGAACTCGAGATCGTAATTGAACTGGCGAGGTCTTAAAGAGCTCACGAGGTCGCAAACGAAACACGAGGTCGCAATTGAGCTTATGAGGTCGCAATTAGCTATCCAGGTCGCAAAACGAGCTGAATGAGGTAATACGAGCCCGCGAGGTCGCAAACGATGCTGAAACCTACTCTCTTAAATTCGAGACCCTAAACCCAAAATAACACCTCCGACTGCTGCAAAGACCAAAATAGGTCAAAACTAAGGTTTTCGGTCGTAAACTCGCGAAAAAATCACGTCTAAACGACCCTAAACCGATGTTGTTTATCACCAACAAACTATAACCTTCCGGTATTAAACCAAGAGGCTCTGATACCACTTGTAGGACCCCTTGACGCGGATCGTTAATAGTTTGTTATAGTTATCTTGAGGTGTGGAATCCCTCACTATAACTTGGTGATTCATAACGAGCCTCTAGATCATCTGCTGCCTCGCAGATCTTCTTCAGGCTAGCGAAACAACCTTTGACGACTTAACCTGCACAACTATGCTTGATATTTCGACAAATTTCCAACCCTAATCTCTGTTAGGGTTCGGTATTTATAGAGACAACACGACATGGGCTTCAGCGAGCTAGCCTCACATTTACAGCCCAGCTCGACACAATTGCGAGGTCGCAATTCTTGTCCTGCCTAGTATTTGACCCTGCAAATAAGAGGTCGTAATTGCTCGTGTGAAATGCGAGGTCGCATTTCACACTTAGCAGATTTATTACAAATTCAATACTTAAACTTAATCTAGTATTCTATGCATAATACTAAGTTCATTAATGACAATCACATCACAAAGACATATTACAATATAAGCCAAACAATCTAGACTGCTATTTGCACTTACAGATTTCGCTCAAAATGACCAATTTATCATAAGATCTATCCGATTTTGTTGCTTAATTCATAATTGGAAAATGATTGATTCTCTTAAAACATTAGTTTAAAAATTCTCTTAAAACTAATGTGACAAGTGGATTCCATTTAATCTCTTTCTTAATCTCCCCCTTAAATTTCCACATGTCACCATCCAATAAATTAAAAGAATTTTTAGACTAATGATTTAGGAGGATTAATTATTCCCTTTCATAAAAACTTAAAATGGGAAGTGACATTGAATATATTAGCTTTAATCTACAAATCATTTGAATTCTCAAGTTCTATTGAGCACACGTATATCAAATAAAAGTTAAACCATTATCAAGTGGTTTAATAACGAGTAATTTCTTTTACAAAAAATTTTTAAGTTTCAATCTCGTCATAGGTAAATAACTTGAGTGGTGACTAAAGAAATAATAAAAACAGCCTCACACACAACAAACATCTTGTTAAACCGGTATATCTAAATCAAAGATCAGTCATATGACCCAAACATGTAAAAAAAAGGGAAATGATTAATCTTCCTAACTAAATAGCCTAAAGAACCTCCTAATGATGAGATGATGACATGTGGAAAAATCAGGGGGCAAAATTAGGAAAAAGAATGAGTGGATAACACATGTCACCTTCTAACAGTTTTAGGAGGATTTTAGGCTATTTTTTAGAAGGATTGATCATTTTCCCAAAAAAAAATCGATTTATAATCAGATAAAAATCAAAATAATTAGCTAGTAAAGTCGGTTGTTATAATTTATAGGTTGATTTGATTAAGTCTACTCCAAATAATATAATCCAAAAAGAATCATTCTTTCATATCATAAATTATAAATTAAAACACATCCAATTAGACCAAAAGTTCATGGTAAACGACTTGATCCATTTATGGTAATACATACAATACTGTATAATTTTTTCAAAATAAAACAAATTATACTATTATTGAACTGAAAAACTTATCAGAAACACACAAACATATAAAACAGAAACATAGTTACATAATTAGGTTGTCGTGTTTGCATATGAATCAAACAAAAAGATCACCGGTGATTCGGGCTGGGCCAGGACCAAGAGGACAACAAGTTTGGAATCAAAGTTCAACTTCAACTTCAAATTCTGCTTCTGGGTCTGGGTCAGGGTCATTATATGGATCACATACACCTAGTAGGAATAATAATATTGATCAACAACAACAACAAAAGAAAACCAAAAAGACTTCAATATTTGGTTTGATAGTTAAGGTTTTGACATGTAGAAATGATGCTTCTCATGATGAGGAATCATTTGATCATTTTCATGTTCATCCTGCTACTACTTTTCAATGTAAGTTTTATTTTATGTTTTTTCTTTTAATTTTACATAATTTAATTTATATAATTATGAGAATGGGAATTTTCATGAATTGGTTGATGGTTATGGAATTAAAGAGAGAAATGTTTGACTTCTTAGGATTAAGTTTTTTTTTGTTCTTGTTCTTTAGAGGTTAATCAGGGTAATTTCCATATAAAAGATGCATAGTTTGAGTAGTTAAAAAGATGGTTTTGTGTAGCTCGAAAGGGTACGCTCAAAGGCGGTTGAAGGATCGGGAATGTGTAGTGGATTGGCTGCACCTTTGGGCGGACATTCGCTTTAGCAGGTCGTTATTCAATCTGAACATTAACATCTTGCTCTGGGACTTGTAGGTATGTGCAACACCCCGAGCTAGGCTCAGAATATTACTGAAAAGATACAGTGTATGCATGGAATTATCGTAGAATACATCTAAATGAGTAAAAGGGATTTGGTGAATCCAACACATCAAATATAAAGTACCAAATGCACTAGGAGCAAGTAAACCTCAAACGTTTACAAAAAACTATCAAAAGATGACTATCGATCCTAAGCATGATGCAATACAATAGGCAAATGAATCTGAGATGCACGTAAGTCCAAGCCCGAGTCCTACATAAGCATAAATCAAACTTCGCGTCCAAGATTCGCCTGATTACCTGAAAAGTGTACTAAACAAGGTCAACACTAGGTTGGTGAGTTCGTAGTAATGATTCACGAGGAACCATCGTCAATAATCGCAACATATACAAGTAAAGGCAAGCATTAACTTACTAACAACCCTTAATATTCACACGTCAAACATATGAGGATATCAAATAGCTCACCCTTGTCACACTAGTAATCTAGCAACATACAATACAAGATAGTTCGTATACGAGTAATAACCAAGCACAAGTAGTATCATTACCATAATGCATCAAATGTTTATCAAAGTCATGCCACGTATTAAGAGTGGATAAACATCGATAAGTGCATCATATGCGTGTCAATGCCATGCAATGTATCATAAATCATCAAGTATCTCAATACTTGGTCCCATTCATGGCGTCAATAGTTTCAAGTCATCATGTATCACAATACTTGGCCCATAATGTGGCGTCAATAGTTTCAAGTCATCAAGTATCAATATACTTGGCCCATAATGTGGGGTCAATAGTTTCAAGTCATCACAAGTTTGAAATGCAAACAACGTCAAGTGTATCAATACATAATTGTCCAACTCAATCACAATGTCTAATATCCATCAATCCAACCAAACCACAATGCACATACACTTCATACGACTTTACATTTAAGGAGTCATAGATGCTTATATATAGGGTCACCCGCAGCCTTCCCACCACATCTACAACTCTTTAAAGGTATCATCATCTTCAATGTATGTACAACTATCCTAATCACATAACATAATTCAAACAACTAAAACATAATCCAACAACAATAGGTTAAACCGTCAAACAATCAATCAAACAATAAAACAATCAAACAAGCACGTGTACACTTTTCAGCCCGAATCTCAGTCGAGTAGGGGACTACGGAACTCACCTTGATTGGCAAAAGAAGTTAAGATCACGTTAATATGAGATTATAAGTGATTAATGTGCTTCACGCGTCCACAACCTAATAATGTACACAATACATGCATTATTAATCGAGGTGAATCTCTAATTAGGTTTTAACTTTGACTTATGGCTTTGAAAGGCTCCTGAGACTCAACAAGGTCATTAGTGAGGTCACATAATAGTTTGGAGCCAAATTGAAGTCGTCCCAAGGTCGTCTCGTTCTCAAACAAAAGTTATACGTTTATATAGTTTATGTTAATGTCTTGTATTAGGTTCCAAAAATGACTTGTGACTTTGGACTACTCGTTTGTCTTATGTAGAGCACCAAAAAGGTCATAAGAGGATGCGTTGGAAAGCTCCGGACGATCCTAGGACGTTGGAAAAGAAGCTAGGAAAAAGTTAAGTGAATCAGGCCCCCAACTACGCCGCATTGCTTGACTGCGCCGCAGTCCCCTGGACGAGCTTCTCACTATTTCCTCGACCAGCCCACTGCCTCGCAGCTAGGCACTGTGTCGCAGCATGTCCAGGTCTGCACTTGTTCTAGAATTTCGAGCCAAACACCCCAAAAACACCCATTATGACCCCATAGTCGTCTGGTGTGCTAAATCGAGTTTAAAAATTAAAACTAGAAGTACCTCGAAACTCACTACTACACACTATCGGGCAGTGGACCCGATCGTATGCAATATAGTTAAAAAGTAAGTCCAGGTTCGTTCACGGGGATTGGTTTGAATCAATTGCCTAATAAAGTAGTTTGGAAAATAAGATGTTGCTTCAAATCTCTCTTTGACAATTAAATTAAAGTAAATTTAAAACACAAAACACTTGAAAGTAAAGAAAAGCTTCAAACAATAATAGTAAAGATCATCCACCTTGACTTCGCTAGACTTCAAACATGATTGCATTCAATTAAGACCAAATTCATTTAGAGTTGACAAGATAATCGTGAAAGGATAAAATGCTCGCGTGAATCACCAACCGCTCACAAAACACCCAAACACCTAAGTTGCTAGTTTAATTACCCAAGCCGGTACCACCAATGCCTAGACAACCTTACCAACAATTAGTTTGCTTGATCAACAAATTACCAATTGTGCCTATGTGAAAATAACGTGGTACCACCAACCGTTACAAAACACGTTGACAAAATTATTCCTTTTATTAAAATGACATTCACTATCATACCATGAACTAGTGATAGTTGCTCATAGACAAGCAACCGTTTGAAAATCACAAATGTATTCAACTAGTACCACTAACGAAGAATACACATGCCACCAATATCATAATAATATATATTAAGGAATTAAATCATCAAGATCTCGACACAACGATAATTGAAATCAACTCTTTGAATTAAAACATATAGCAATCACATCATTCGTCTAGTTTCATCAAGGTGGATGATTAAAAGATTAGCCACTCATGATTAAATTGAAATAACAATCAAAATAAAGGAAGAACATGATGTACCAATCGTTTGAGAAATAGAAATTGCAGAACAATAAAATAGATACGATCTAAGTGGGTGCACGTGAATCTTCAATGAATCGGAAGATGATGAAATCTTGATTTGATCCTTGAAGGTGTTCCTTGAAGTGCAGCTCTTAGAAAGAAAACTTGATCATTTGGGAATTAGGTTTGTTTTCTATTTATACCCCCCTCCAATCTGATGCAAAAGCTGCCCAAAACCTTCCAGCCTCGTACACTCATTGCGGCGCAGTGGGCGAGTGGTGCCCCCACTGCGGCGCAGTGCTTATACACTGCCTTTGGTGCTCGTTTGTCAAGGCTGACTGCGGCGCAGTGGGCACACGCACATCCCACTGCGGCGCAGTATAATATTACTGGTTGAATTCTCCCTTTTTCACTAGCTGACTGCGGCGCAGTGGGCCTTGGTCACCCCCACTGCGGCGCAGTATAATATTACTGGACTGGTAGTTCATTTCAACACAGATGACTGCGGCGCAGTGGGCACATGCACTCCCCACTGCGGCGCAGTCAAATGATGCTGGTCCGAGTAATACTTCTTCAAAAAATGAGAACTTGCATAAATTTTTCTATCTTTCCACTTGAACAACTCTCGGACGCACAAATCAACATCTTGGCCTCTGAAAACATCCGAACTTGCAACAAATAAGCGCGTAACCTGTTTAGAGCCTGAAACACTAACAAACAACATAAACGCGCCAAATGCACACAAAATCGACTTAAAATGCTTAATAAAATGGCCAATAATGATGTGGGCGATAGGTATAAATTGGTCACATCACCGTCCAAGGAAGATCTAGGACCCAATTTCAAGCTTGAACCCACATGTTTGGACATAAATAACTCAAATGAACACAACCCATTCCAAGATTTCATTCCCAAAACATCAATTCTGGTTCCAAATTTGTTTTGACCCATTACAAATCCTAACGAACCCTAACGCGACTTTTGGCTCGATTTGTGACTCGAAAACACTTGGTTACAACTAGAAACTAGTTTATAAGCATATAATGATGATTAAAGGATGAGTTTCACTTACCAACCTTCCACCAAAAGCTTGAACCCGAATTTGACCCACTTTACCCATTTTCAACCCTAATTTTGACCCATTTCAGTTTTGACTCACAATTTGACTCAAGAACACTTGGGTTTGGCTAGAAACATGTTAATAAACATAAAATGATGAACTTGAGTGAAATGCAACTTACCAAAACCTTCTCCAAGTTGTTAAATCCGGAATTTAGCTAAATATGGAGTTTTCTTGCACTTTGACTTTAAATTTTGAGATATGGTGATAAGGAGATGAAGACGATTATTATTCTAGCCTTAATCTTACTTGAATTTCAACAAATTTGAAAGAAATCTAGAGTGAGAGAGAAGAAGGTGTGTGTGTTCTTGGATATGAGTTAGAGAGAGAAGTAGAAGAATTAAAATGAATGGATGAATGAGTGGGTGGTGGTGGAATGGGGGATGGATAGGGTTGGGTCAAGTTAGTGGGTCATGGGTCGACCCGTTAGCAAGTCTAGTTAAATTCAAATACCGTATAACGTCATTTCAAATAATAAGTTGAATAATTGACCCGACAAGTATGCTTCTAGACACAATAACTCAAAATGAACCCACTTATATTACTAATAAAAGTTTCTTGTTAAATTACACTTAAAGTCAAACGGTCAAATTTGCGGATGTTACAGTATGGGTTGTGTTGTCGACTTGTCGGTTTCCGTGGGACTTGTATGAATGTTCATTGCAGAATATTCATACCTTTCTTTTAGTAGTGAATGAGATGCTTGACAATAACACTCCAGACATTTAAGGTGTAACAAAATGTTGTACAACATCTCACACGGCAATTTTCCATTATATTGAAGCATCAGTGCATAACCTCATATTATATTAACGGTATCGAATTTTGAAATTAATCAGCAGACGGCATAGATGTGAAATCAAACTTTGGGAAGTATAAGATTTGACTTTATAAAATTGAAAGAGGAAGTTACTATGGTACTTTAAAATTAGCACAACTGTCACTGAATTTTGTCGGGTGCAAACTAATATCCCAAATTGGTAAATGTAAGAAATGAATGTTTATGTATAGCTCATGGGTTACTCCCTCTATCACCAACGGATTTAGAGTGAAATCTCAGGGTGAGCATGTGTTCAGCATTGTGGTGGGCTAAGTATTGATCCTATCCTATCAAGTGGTATCACAGGTATGATTGTAGTCCAAATGTGGATGGCATAGCTTGACGGTGTTGGTGGTGTGACTCATGACGACCGCTGCCAACAATTAGTTGATCTTGAAGCCATACACAGAAAGTCCTTGATGTGGCTTCCCCCAGTCACTCGGTTAAGACCCGAGTTTGAGTTTACGGTGGTTATGAAGGCGGTTGTTTCAAATGGATAAGTGTATTGGTTACTTCCTTTATGAAGTGGAATCTTATGTGCTGGGACCTCGGTGGTTACAAATCCTGCACAATTTTGATTTATTGCATAGGTAGAATACTCTTAGCAGTCTTGTCTTGCTAAAAGCTGTGAAGGGTGCACGATGTACCCAGGGGACCAAGCAGGTACCGATCAGGATAGCACACCATTCCGCCCTATAGGTACCGGTTGGGTGAGGAGAAAAGTGGGGAGGGTGCTCCCGGCTTCTTCACCACCTCTCTCTTCCTTTCTTTTTTGTCTTCTCTTGTTCTTTTTGTCTTTATTTGAGTGGGAAGATAGGAGAGGGGTGGTGAGGTATTTCGTGAAGGTGAGGAAAAGGCGGGGAGGAGTAGAAAAGGCGGGGAGGAGTAGAAAAGGTGGAAAAGAGTAGGAGGAGTGGTAAGGTACTCCCCCCACCCGGATAACAAAATTTTTGATGGTTGTCATTCAAACTATCCAAAATGTATGATATAGTTGTAACGTGTGCAGAAGTATCTTTTAGGGCTTGTACATTTAGGGTATGCTGCAGGATATTTGTAATATCAGAAGTAACCAATAATAACCTTTTCCGGGTTGCATTAGTTTTATTCTTTTATTATAGTGTCGTTTATTTTGCAGATTCAGCACGTAGTTCTTTGAGAAGCAGCGGAAAGCTCAACCACTCTGCTTCCTCTACACCTTCTGTAGCCTCCAATGGACAGCAAGATGCAGATGAGTTATCCTTTCAAGATATTTGTAAAGCAACTGGAAATTTCTCAGCCTCAAATATAATCGGTGAAGGAGGATTCGGCACCGTTTATAAGGGAACGCTGAAAAATGGAGCCATTGTTGCTATCAAACGCGCAAAAAGGTTACTTCTCTTTTGGATATAACTATTACATTATTTACTGCCTCCATACCAGAAATAAGATGGATTTAGATTTCCTTTAGCCTAATGCTCCAAATAATAATAATTTTTATAATTGATCCCTGCTTTTTTCTGTATATCTTTTTCTTTTTCATATATTGTAGCTATAAATTTTGATGGCATGGAGATTTACATATCTAATGGCAGGACAATTATGAAAAAGGGACACCAGTGGAGTTCATAAATGAAATACTAACATTATCGAAGATTGAGCATCTAAACCTGGTATAAGTAGTAGTATTAGGCCTATCCTAATAGGGTCTTCATCCACACCTCTTCCATACTGCCACATCAGCTTTTCTATCTCCTCATCCGTCTCTTCCACACTCACTTACAATAACACCTCTTCCACACCTTTTCTACACCTCTTCCACAACTTTTATTTAGTTAATTTAAGGTTAATTACAAAAATGGTACATGAACTATTCATCATATTGCACAAATCATACCTAGGGTTTATTAAATACGCCCGTCATACCCAAACTTAACATTTCCCACCCGGACCATACCTGTTCCAAACGTCCGTTAGTTGAGATGTTAAGTGCCCACGTGTCATGCACGTGAGGGGTATTTTTGACATTTTGCATGCTCTACTGAATTACAGGTATGAAATCTGTAATTTTCACTATACAGGTACCATCTTTGTAATTTACCCTTATTAAACTATATTTTATCAATCAGTATTATTTAATAAAAAATATTATTGTTAATGACTATAATTTAGTAATAAATTATAGTTTTATAAAACTTTGTTACTATTTTAAAATTTTATTTACTTTTTAAAAAATTGTAACTTTTATTTTATGAAATAATATTTTATTTTCATAAAAGATTATTTCTTGTCTATAAAGGTTATTATTTTTTATAAAAAAAAATTTTTATTAAAAACTCTAATATATTGAATTACTAGATTTTAGACCCATGTCAAATACACGGATTTATAACATATTAAAGATAAAATTAATATATGTAATCCAAAAAAGCCATGAAAAACAAACCAGTGAATTCAGATATAAAGATTGTAATTATATTTATGAAAGAATAAACCGATAAATTAAAATATAAATAATGTAATAATAATCAAAGTAACAGAAAGTAATACTGGAACATTAACGAAAACGTTTAATTTGTTATTCTATTAATATCATGTTAAGACTTGTTTTGGTAACATTTTCCTTAACATTACAATTAAAAAAATCTTTGTTCTAGTCAATAATTTAATACTAAGTTCATATATTTTTTTTAATAATCAATAAACTTTTTTTAGTCAACATAATATTAATGTTAAAATTAGATCCTAAATATTATAAAGTAAAAATTGTAACAATCAACCTAATAAAAAAAACATAAATTACTTACCTTATATTTGACCAAGAACTTAAAAACAAAACTAATAGGCTTAGGAATTAGAAAAATAACAAAACTGACTATTAAAAAACTGGGAAAGGATTCCCTAAAGTTATCCCAACTTGACTAGTCAAGTTGGGATAATCTTGACCCTTGGATGAAAATCAAGGGTCAAGATTTAAAGATAAGTTTTAAATCTTGACCCTTGATTTTCATCCAAGGGTCAAGATCTTCCCAACTTGACTAGTCAAGTTGGGATAACTTTAGTCCCCTCCCTATAAATATATACCTTTAAAAATCACGGTCAAACTCCAAGTGTAGTTTTTCGAGAATCCTATTTATATTTTTTTTCACCAGAATGTTATATATACTGTATTTTTTTAATATTAGGTTTAGGTAATTATCCAAATATATCTACTCAATTTTTTTTAATTAAATATAATCTATTATATATTAGTTAACTATCAAAATTAAATGATGACATCAATAAAAGTCAGTTTGCTGAAATCAAGAAATATGATTGGCCAATAAATCATTAGATCAGTTGTCTCTTAGTATATATAAAGATTATTTTGATAAATGCATATTTTCATATTTATTTATTTTTTTATAAAAAAATGTTGCATGGTGGTTGTGTAGGTACTAATGCGATACAAAAGATTAAAACATTCCTCCCGATTTCCTTATTTCTTTAAAAAAGAAAATAAATTTTGAAATACATATTTATCAAAGAGTTAATTTCACAAATCGTCCTTGTGGTTTTACCAAAAAATCACGTTTCATCCTTTAAACTTCAAAATGACACTGGTAGTCCTTTATACGCGGATAATGCTCATGTTTCGTCCTTTAATCTAACGGATGATGGTCACGTTTCGTCCTTTAATCTAACGGATGATGGACACGTTCCGTCCTTTATACGGTCGACTAAAGGACGAAACGTGACCATTATCCGCGTATAAAGGACTACCAGTGTCATTTTGAAGTTTAAAGGATGAAACGTGATTTTTTGGTAAAACCACAAGGACGATTTTTGAAATTAACTCTTATAAAATCATTATGGATATATAACTCAATGTGTAATAGCTTTTAATAAAATAAAAACTTTGAAAAATAAATAAATTTTATAGACTAAATATGAATCTTTTATAAAAATAATATTATATTTCAAAAGTAAATATTTATAAAATATTAATAAATTTTTATAAATTATAATTTATTACTAAATAATAGTCATTTACAATAATATTTTTTATTAAATAATACTAATTGATAAAATATAGTTTTATAAAGTAAAGTATTAAAAATAAAGGTAAATTACAAAGATGATACTTACCTTTATAATTTACAACTATACTTCAGGTATCATCTTTGTAATTTACCTTTATTTGTTATTAATACTTTACCTTATAAAACTTATTTATTATTAATACTTTAATTTATAAAACTATATTTTATCAATTAGTATTATTATTAATAAAAAATATTTTGTTAATGATTATTATTTAGTAATAAATATAATTTGATAAAAATAAATAAATTTTATAGACTAAATATGAATCTTTTGAAATATAATATATTATTTTTATAAAAGATTCATATTTAGTCTATAAAATTTATTTATTTTTCAAAGTTTTTATTTTATTAAAAGCTATTACACATTGAGTTATATATCCATAATGATTTTGATAAGTATGTATTTCAAAATTTATTTTCTTTTTTAAAGAAATAAGGAAATCGGGAGGAATGTTTTAATCTTTTGTATCGCATTAGTACCTACACAACCACCATGCAACATTTTTTTATAAAAAAATAAATAAATATGAAAATATGCATTTATCAAAATAATCTTTATATATACTAAGAGACAACTGATCTAATGATTTATTGGCCAATCATATTTCTTGATTTCATCAAATTGACTTTTACTGATGTCATCATTTAATTTTGTTTAGTTAAACTAATATATAATAGATTATATTTAATTAAAAAAAATTGAGTAGATATATTTGGATAATTACCTAAACCTAATATTAAAAAAATACAGTATATATAACATTCTGGTGAAAAAAAATATAAATAGGATTCTCGAAAAACTACACTTGGAGTTTGACCGTGATTTTTAAAGGTATAGTTTTATAGGGAGGGGCTAAAGTTATCCCAACTTGACTAGTTAAGTTGAGAAGATCTTGACCCTTCGATGAAAATCAAAGGTCAAGATTAAAACTTATCTTTAAATCTTGACCCTTGATTTTTATCCAAAGGTAAAGATTATCCCAACTTGACTTGTCAAGTTGGGATAACTTTAGGCAGTTTTATAATAGTCAGTTTTGTTATTGTTCTAATTCCTAAGCCTATTAGTTTTGTTTTTAAGTTCTTGGTCAAATATAAGGTAAGTAATTTATGTTTTTTTTATTAGGTTGATTGTTACAATTTTTACTTTATAATATTTAGGATCTAATTTTAACATTAATATTATGTTGACAAAAAAAGTTTATTGATTATTAAAAAAAATATATGAACTTAGTATTAAATTATTGACTAGAACAAAGATTTTTTTAATTGTAATGTTAAGGAAAATGTTACCAAAACAAGTCTTAACATGATATTAATAGAATAACAAATTAAACGTTTTCGTTAATGTTCCAGTATTACTTTCTGTTACTTTGATTATTATTACATTATTTATATTTTAATTTATCGGTTTATTCTTTCATAAATATAATTACAATCTTTATATCTGAATTCACTGGTTTGTTTTTCATGGCCTTTTTGGATTACATATATTAATTTTATCTTTAATATGTTATAAATCCGTGTATTTGACACGGGTCTAAAATCTAGTAATTATTATATTAGAGTTTTTAAAATATTTTTTATAAAAAATAATAACCTTTATAGACTAGGAAATAATCTTTTATAAAATAAAATATCATTTCATAAAATAAAAGTTACAATTTTTTAAAAAGTAAATAAAATTTTAAAATAGTAACAAAGTTTTATAAAACTATAATTTATTACTAAATTATAGTCATTAACAATAATATTTTTTATTAAATAATACTGATTGATAAAATATAGTTTAATAAGGGTAAATTACAAAGATGGTACCTGAAGTATAGTGAAAATTACAGATTTCATACCTGTAATTCAGTAGAGCATGCAAAATGTCAAAAATACCCCTCACATGCACGACACGTGGGCACGTAACATCTCAACTAACGGACGTTTGGAACAGGTATGGTCCGGGTGCGAAAATGTTAAGTTTGGGTATGACGGGCGTAATTAATAAACCCTAGGTATGGAAGATGTGTTATTGTTGGTGAGTGTGGAAGAGACGGATGAGGAGTGAGAAAAGCTGATGTAGCAGTATGAAAGAGGTGTGGATGAAGACCCTATTAGGATAGAGGAAGGCCCTATCGACAATATAAATATTGTGTTTCATGTGAAGATGGGCGGATCAGAAATCTTCGTGAAAAGGATTAAAAGAAGTGACATCATTTCAATGTTGGTTCTAACCCTTTGGTCCTCCTCAAACCATGAAAAGTTCTTGACTTTTTATGGAGTACAAAGTGATGAGAATTACCACTTTATCATTTTTAAGCGTTGCAAGCAATGCAAATATACCTTACATGAATATCTCGAACTCTTAAGGGAGGACCAAGAAAGTAAAAAGAAAGAGTTATTGAGGTATTTTCTATCACATCCAATAAATATATTGGCATTGATTACTTGTAACTTCTTCACTGACTAAATTTTTGGTTTTGTAGAGATCTTGTTTATCTATATCAGTATCTAGATGGACAAGGTATGTGTCACACCAATTTGAGTCCATGGAATATCTTGGTTACTAACAATGGTAAGCTAAAACTATCTGGATTTAACATGGAACCATGGACCTATGAACTCTCAGGCAAGTTTTCAATCATCTTTATATATATATATATATATTATATATATATATTATATATATATATATTATATATATATATTATATATATATATATATGTTGTGAATACATTTCAATATTTTTCTTTGTCTTTCATTTTAGTTCACAACCATCGCGGCTTGGGAGAACTTATCAAATTATTCCACCAAAATCCAGATGGAGCTATAAAGACTCTTGGATCTCCATGGCAATATGAAGTCATAAGAGTTAGAAATGATTTGCAATACAAAAAGTATATTACATAACTAATCCTTTTATGTATAATACATATGTAACGGTTAATTTTATGAATGGTAGATCATCCAAACAATATATGCACTTGCATAAAATCATATATCCTAAAATACGATTATAAATTACCTGTTAGTGGTTGGAAGAGGTTTGGTTATGACTATATTAGTTAATTAAGCGTATATATAATTTTTTTGTTAAGTGAGGTCTAACTGATGATTTAATGTTATGCAGGCTACCACCATCACTTGATGAGGTTTCCCTAGATCCAAGTATATGGGAAATAGAAAAACATGGTGAGTTTTACAAAGCGGTATGTGCGATGTTTGAACCGGACACCAATGAAAATATTAAGCACCGTGGGCTCATGAAAAATAAGGGGTACAGTTATTTCGGTTTTTGTCATTGGCACAATGTAGTGCCACAACGAGTATTGGATCAAATGCAACCGTATTCTTCATACGATCCTGATATTCATTGGGACCTCTTACGCTTAATAAGGAACATTTTAAGCCACACGCCGGTGTACTACATAAGGGAAATGCTAATTTGGATCCCTCGGATCGTGTTTGGCTTGGTTCGAATAAATATGAGACGGTGTTTCATTTCCGGTCTAAATTTCCGAGATTTACAACAGGGCTTTACAAATTTGTCAAAGAAAACGTACCAGAGGATGAAAGGGGAAGTGTAAAACTGTATTATGAGATGGAAACATACTGTGGGTGATCGACCATGGTGAGAGCTGCAGATGTCAGAGAAATTTAAACCCAAGTTGCCACACTTCTTTTAATCTTACTGTGCTTGCAAATTTTGGAGTTATTTACCGTGTGTCAAACTTTTTCAATATTTGTATTGTTTATCCGCATTATAGTGGTAATACTCAGCTTTATTTGTATTCAAATGGATTGAGTTCCTATAAAGTCAACTTTAACCATCAAGATTTAAAGATTAAATTTTAATCTTCATCATTGGATTCAATCTAATGGCTAAAGTTGATCCAACTTTATCGATAAAGTTGGATAAACTTTAGAGAATTCTAATCCTATTCAAATTGCAAACGAAGTGGCTCATTCTTGGAAATATGATATGTTCAGTTTGTTTCCATTGCTATTTTGATATTTAGAAGTTTTAGAAGCTGATTTTGGAAAACCAACTTGAAGATACGTGGTGAGTGTGTAGTGTATATTCAAATTAGGTTCTGCTTTTCGAGTTGGATGATTAGTGTGTGTATATATTGTTCAATTCGTTGCTCTCTCTTTTGGTTGGCATTGATCAGTAACTTTCACCCTTACGGTTATTGATAGTTGTGACTTGTGACCTGTGACTGATGCTCTCTCTACCTTTTTATAGATAAAAAAAGCAACTCATAACTCCGTGCCTCTCTCAAATGTTATACTAATGCATTCTTGAGGAAACAACAAAGCATTTTCGAAGAGTATCATCAATGTGTGGAGTTTGATTTTTGAACAAGACATATGATCACGTTAAATAAACGCATGTCGAAAATGTTTAAGCCTACGGGTCACACGCGATGACACTTAGATATCCGGTAATATGTATATATTGTATCTACATATTTATAATCACCAAATTGAGAAAAATGATAATTGGACATTATTAACTAGATATGTTAATTATATTATTAATTATTAATTTAACTAATAAATATGAATTATTAATTATTAAATACTAGTTAATAATTAATGTAATTATTAATTAAACCCTAGTCCAAATCAAATTATATTTATTAAAATGGTTACTTGAAGTTTAAGTTATTAAAGATATTTATACCCTATATGTATCTTAATAATATAACCCTAATCAATTTAATACATTTATGATATCAATTCTGTTTCTCTTCAATCTAAAAATACGACATTGAACAAAACCAAAATCGTTATTATTCTAGCCGTAACAATAGTCTAGATAATAGTAATGCTTTGCATTAATTGTGGGGGTTTTTGTTTGACAGTAACATAACATTAGTATTCCACTTGTGTTATATCCGATAGATATAAAAGCAAGCTACGAGCTTTTGGCTTTTGATGATTCGAGATCTAGCAATCTTCGGTTATTGTTTGACGTATCGTGTGTGCAATTGTAGAGGGGTTTTACTTTAAATCCTAAAACTATATTCATATATATAGTTTATATTGGAGCTTTGCTAAAAGATAGTGGGGGTAATGTTACTTTCCTTGTCTTATATTTAGATGACATATTGATAATAAAAAATCACATTCCAATGTTGCAAGATGTAAAATCTCATCTTGGAAAGTGTTTTGCTATGTAAGACTTGGGTGAAGCAACATTCATTCTTGGAATCAAGATCTACAGAGATAGAACTAAATGGTTGATTGGACTAAGTCAAAGTGCTTATATTGACAAGATCTTGAAAAGATTCAAGATGGAGAATTCCAAGTGTGGATTCGTACCCATGCAGGAAGGACTTGGCTTATCTAGCAAACAAGGTGCCTCTACACCTGAGGAGGTGGAGCCAAAGCAGAGGGTTCCTTATGCTTTGGCTGTGAGATCTATATTATGTATGCGGTAAGATGCACTAGACCAGACATAGCGTTCACGCAAAATATCGTTAGCCGATATCAACAGAATCCAGGTTAAGGTCACTAGACTGCTGTGAAGAACATTCTTAAGTATCTTCGAGTTACTAAAGAATTATTTCTGGTGTATGGATTGGCATGTCTGCATCAGAGTCCCAGTACAATGTCGCCATGGAAGCAGTCTGGATTAGGAAGTTTATTTCTGGGCTTAACGTGATGCCTCAAATAACACACCTTTAGATATGTATTGCGACAATTCTGGTGCAATAATCATAACCAATGAAGCCGGAGTTCAGAAAGGTGCCAAACATTATCATAGACGATATCACTATGTTCGTGAGCAAATCGAACTAGGAGAAATCAAGTTACTCAAAGTTCACACAGATTATAACTTAGCTGATCCTTTTACAAATGCATTGTCAAAAGGAAAGCTCGATAAGCATGCCGAGGGCGTAGGACTTAAATTAGCTAATTATATCATGTAAATCTGTTATTGGTATTTGGATAAAGGATGTTGAACAATTATTATTTTATAAATGAATTAAAGTACTTGGTATGTTTGTTTTCAATAAATACATAATTGTATCCTATATTTGCATGTTTAAATCCATGAATATTTTATATTCTAAATTGTCCATTGTCGATTAACTATATGGAAATATAGTTAAACTAAGACAAATCTGAGTGATTGGTAATATTCTTAGAATATTAAGGATGGTCCCACCAAACTCACATGATATTCATAAGATGCATATTGGACTACCCCACTTAACGAATCATTACTTTATGGATCGTCGTCATTAAGTGAAATTCGTGAAATGGTTGCTTTACTTATCCTTAGACTTGAGATACAAGCAGGTTATGCATGTATGGATTGCATTTTCTTGATATAGTTCTAACTATCCTGAATAAGGTAGTAACAAAGGGCTATTTTCATAAATGTAGTAAAATGACATGACTAACACGTGTAATCAAAATAGGATTTGTTCCTTCAATTAGTAATTGAAGAATGATATCATTGGGCCCTTCATTAATTAATTAAGATGTTTGTATGCGCATACCCAAATGAACTCTAGATGTGTCTCGATTAATTTGGTAATCTTAATTAGTTATAGAAATGATAAACAGAATCGTTAAATTATGGAATGACTTTGATCCATATCCATATTTAACAAAGGTATCTGAAACAAAGGGATAGTAAACACCGAAACCATTCAAAGATACTTTAAGAAACTATACTTAAATATTTCCGGGAGCATTGGCGTGTTGCTAGACGCTAACCAATGTTATTGTCTTTATTATAACATGCTCAAGTGGGAGCTGTTGGAATATGATCACGTTAAATAAATGCATGTCCGAAAATGTTTAAGCCTACGGGGTCACACACAATGACACTTAGATATCCGGTAATATGTATATATTGTATCTACATATTTATAATCACCAAATTGAGAGAAATGATAATTGGACATTATTAACTAGATATGTTAATTAATAATTATTTATTATTAATTATTAAATACTAATTAATAATTAATGTAGTTATTAATTAAACCCTAGTCCAAGTCAAATTATATTTATTAAAATGGTTACTTGAAGGTTAAGTTATTAAAGATATTTATACCCTATATATATCTTAATAATATAACCCTAATCAATTTAATACATTTATGATATCAATTCTGTTTCTCTTCAATCTAAAAATACGACATTGAACAAAACCAAAATCGTTATTATTCTAGTCGTAACAATAGTCTAGATAATAGTAATGCTTTATATTAATTGTGGGGTTTTTTGTTTGATAGTAACATAACATTAGTATTCCACTTTTATTATATCCGATAGATATAAAAGCAAGCTACGAGTTTTTGGCTTTTGATGATTCAAGATCTAACAATCTTCTGTTATTGTTTGACGTGTTGTGTGTGCGATCGTAAAGGGGTTTTACTTTAAATCCTAAAACTATTTTATATATAATTTATATTGGAGCTTTGCTAAAAGGTACACATTCATACTTTGTTAATTATTATATTACATATGATTTATTCCGCTGCGTAAGCGTGTTATAAATCCTAACACACTCCACATATTATGTGTGGAGTTTGATTTTTGACAGCTTGTTTGCTTGCCCATGGTTTTAATGGCTTGTCCAGTCGAGTGTTGTTAACAGTTTTTTTGGAATATTTTTTATCAACATGTGACGTTTTATTCAAGTGATACGTATATTTTTTAATCTATTAAGACATTCTTAACATCCATCTTTTTCAGCTACACTTTTTTCTGCATCACTTTCTTATCGCCATCACCTTCTTTGTTTTTCCCTTATACTGCCGGAGCCACATTATACATAGAATGGGCCACGGCCCATTCCAAGTATACATTCAAAACTGTTTATTATACTTGGCCTATTACAAATTTGATTCATGAGACACCTTGGTCCATCCCATTTAGGAAGTTTCCAAAGTTAAAAACGCATTGAAACTGGTCAAAATGTCTTGATATTCTTTTATAATTAATTATATTGTTGTTATTAGGCACCTATATATAAACTAAATTGATGTTGTTTCACATTGTTTGACAACTTTCAGGTTAAAAATAATTTTTGCTCACTCCTGACTTCGCTACTGTGTCTTTAACCATTCACTTTCAAATTTATTATTTCCATTATATCGAACTATATCTCACAATATAAACAATCTAAATGAAACAAATAATAAAACAAAAAACTGGGCATTATGAGTTTTTAGTCATGCCTTTTGGTTTGACAAATGCGTCGGCTGCTTTTATGGATCTTATGAATCGTGTTTGCCGCCCATTTTTGGATCATTTCGTGATTGTCTTCATTGATGATATCTTGGTTTATTCAAAGACTGAAGCGGAACATCGTGAGCATCTAAGGGTTGTTCTTGAAGTCCTTAGGGAGAAGAAGCTTTATGCTAAATTCTCCAAATGCGAATTCTGGCTTAAGGAAGTTCAGTTCCTTGGGCATGTCATTTCTTCTGTAGGAATAAAAGTTGATCCGTCCAAGATTGAAGTTGTTTCAAAGTGGGAACAGCCGAAAACTCCTACTGAGATCAAGAGTTTTCTTGGTTTAGCAGGTTACTACCGGAGATTTATTCAAGATTTCTCTAGGATTGCTAAGCCTATGACTGAGTTGACGAAGAAAGGAGTGAAGTTCTTGTGGATTGATTCACAAAGAGCTTTCCGAATGTTGAAAAAGAAGTTATGCGAAGCTCCTGTTCTATCCTTACCCGAGGGCACCAATGATTTGGTTGTGTATAGTGATGCTTCTGCTACGCGTTTGGGTTGTGTTCTTATGCAACGAGACAACGTTATTGCTTATGCTTCACGCCAGTTGAAGCCTCATGAGAAGAATTATCCCACTCATGATTTAGAGCTTGTTGCAGCGGTATTTGCATTGAAATTGTGGAGACATTATTTATATGGCACCAAGTGCACCTTATTTACCGATCATAAAAGCTTGCAATACGTGTTTTCTCAGAAGGATATGAATGTGAGGCAAAGAAGGTGGATGGAGTTACTTAAAGATTATGATTGTGAGATAAAGTACCATCCAGGAAAGGCTAACGTGGTGGCGGATGCTTTGAGTCGAAAAGGGCAAGCTACTAGTAAGTTATGTGCTATGGTTACTCGAGTTGAATCTGGGTTGCTTGAACTCATCAAGTCAGCT
The DNA here is from genome assembly GCA_034093135.1 of Erigeron breviscapus. Classification (NCBI taxonomy): domain Eukaryota; kingdom Viridiplantae; phylum Streptophyta; class Magnoliopsida; order Asterales; family Asteraceae; genus Erigeron; species Erigeron breviscapus. Next base: position 232,340,611 of record CM067167.1, on the reverse strand, counting down.
CAGGTTGAAGCTCTTTTGGATGCTAATGTGAATAAAGAAGGTATTGGTAAAAAGAACCGACTAGAGATGGAAGTGAACAGTCGTGGCCTTCAAACTTACAAGGGCCGAATTTGGGTGCCTTTATTTGGCGGCAACCGAGAGCTAGTGCTTGAGGAAGCCCATAGGTCTCGATATTCTGTTCATCCAGGTGCAACAAAGATGTATGCTGATTTGAAACCCATTTATTGGTGGCCGAATATCAAGAATGATGTGATAATGCATGTGCAAAGATGTGTAACGTGTGCTCAAGTCAAGGCCGAGCATCAAAAGCCTTATGGGAAACTTCAGCAACTTGATATTCCTTAATGGAAATGGGATCATATTACCATGGACTATGTAAGCAAACTTCCAAGAACGCCTAAAAGTCATGACATGATATGGGTTATTGTTGACCGTTTGACAAAGAGTGCTCATTTTATCCCCGTTCGTGAGAATGCTCCAATGGAGAATTTTGCTAAGTTGTATGTCAAGAATGTGGTTACTAAACATGGTGTTCCATTGTCTATTGTTTCCGATCGTGACACTTGTTTCGTCTCGAATTTTTGGAAGAGTTCCTAACACGAATTGGGAACAGGAGTTTATTTGAGCACGGCTTATCATCCTCAAACTAATGGACAAAGTGAGAGGACAATTCAAACTCTTGAAGATATGTTACGGGCGTGCGTGATGGAGTATGGTGGTGCTTGGGATGAGCATTTTCCACTTGTTGAGTTTGCAAATAACAATAATTATCATGCAAGAATTGGGATGCCACCTTTTGAGATGCTTTATGGTAGAAAGTGTCGGACTCCAAGTTGTTGGTTGGAGCCAGGTGAAAGGCTACTTGTCGGGCCAGAAATTGTGCAAATAATGATCAATAAAGTGAATGTTGCTAAAGAAGCCTTATGTGTTGCTCGTGAATGCCAAAAGCAATATGCCAATAAGAAAAGAAGACCTTTTGATTTCAAAGAAGGTGAGATGGTTATGCTCAAGGTTTCACCTTGGAAAGGCGTTATTCATTTTGGGAAGAGAGGAAAGCTAAGTCCTCGTTTGATTTCAAAGAAGGTGAGATGGTTATGCTCAAGGTTTCACCTTGGAAAGGCGTTATTCATTTTGGGAAGAGAGAAAAGCTAAGTCCTCGTTATTCAAAAGGTTAATGAGCAAGCATTTCGGTTAGAGTTACCTCCCGAGTTGGAGGGCATCCATAGTACATTTCATGTGTGCTACTTGAGAAAATGTCTTGCAAATGAGACTAATGTGATACCTTTGGAAGATGTAAGTATTGACCCAAAGAAGAAGATTATTGATGAACCGGTTGAGATTCTTGGCCGGAAGCAAAAGAAACTCCGAAAGAAGAACATTGATCTTGTGCTTGTGAAATGGAAGCATACTCGCGGAGAAAGCATGACTTGGGAAACTGAGTCCGTGATGCGGGAGAACTATCCTCACCTATTTGATGCTGAAGTGATTCCGAGGACGGAATCCTCTTAAGGAGGAGGTAATTGTAACATCCCGAACTTTTATTTAGCGGTTGACTTGAGTCGTTAAGTCAATACTTCGTGTCCGTTAAGTTCTATGAGATGTAATGCTTATATGTGTTTGATGTCCTATATGTGTGAGGCTTAAATACTTAATAATTGATATGCTAATGTGTTAAAGGTATATGTTAAATGCCTTTAGATGTGTTTGAAGTGTTTAATGTGTTGTAAGTATTCCCAATAGGTGATTTTAGCCTAATATGAGTCATAAGGAAGTCTAGGGACTAGTTCTGGCATATGTTAAAACTCAAAAACGGGATTAGGGTCTTGGAGTAGGTCATTAGCTTCTAATTATTGATAATAGCCTTTTCTCTTTGAACCCTAACTGCCCCCCATTCCCCTAACCATTCCTTGTTTGATTTCATCGTCGTTTGGTTGATTCGAGAGTGTTTTGAAAAAGTTTTTGCATCCTTTTTTGTAATCTCCAGGTAATAGAAGTATAACAACATTGATTTTATGTCTTTTTCAATCATATAATTCACTTGATTACTGATCTAGGTCTTTAGAGGGTCGATGGTATATTATTTTATTTCTTCACTGATCTAGGTATATTATTCACTTGATTCCTCGTCAATCACTCATGTCATATTCTTCTTCTGAATGGTTCCATCGAAGGTATATTATTTATTTTCTTCCCGTGCATTTTTTAAAAATATATATGTATTCATTTATTCTCTTTTTTTTACTATTTGTTTTTACTTAGAGGATAAATCAACTTATTATTTTTTTTAATAATCAACATATTATTATTGCTAGATTATAATTAAGTTACTAATATTACAATATATATCTACCAATAAACTAAAACAGGATTGTAGTTTTCTTTGAATAACATGTGGCACATTCCTTGATCGACACATGTATTTTTTGATTTATTAAATATTTTATTAGATTATGAATTAATCTATTTATTACCATCATCAGCTCAGTATAAGCGAAATGTACATAACGAATTTAGGAACAGAAGGGAAAGCACAATAGGTGCAAGTCAAAGCATGGCACTGATTCAAAAAATAGCGTGGAGAATAGAACAAATCCGTATGTGCTAATAATGACACATTATTTATGAAAATTCCTCAAAACTGTCAACGCCTAATAATGACACAAAAGTAACATCAACGGAATAAGCACCAACCGTCGTTAAAATTGTAGGATGGAAGACTAGTTGTTACATAACAAATATAAGTAGTAGTATTAGTTTTAGCATGTTTGTAATAGTAAAAGGGGTGAAAGTGTAAACTCTAATGGAAATTATTTATAAGTCGATTATGTGTGTCAATATAAGTGAGTCATGCTCCTATAATGAGAAGTTAAGCATATTTAATACAAATCTCTTCCTCTCTTCCTATCTTCTGTGATTACACAATTTCCATCGTAACACGGCGGTTAAGAGGCTTCGGGGAAAGATATATGGTTTAATAATCTCCTTATTTGGGAACCCATCTGTATACCGGGGCAATATACCAAAAGACACTAATTTCCCATTGAATTTTTCACTATTTTTATGAACCACACATGTATATATTTCGGGGTAATTTCAGGATGGATTAGGGATAATACACACACATTAAAAACCATAAGCGGCCGCATTTACACCTTTCTTCAATAGCACCTGCCACCTGGTAAACACCTCGTCAATCACTCATGTCGGATTCTTCTTCTGAATGGTTCTGTCGAAGGTATATTATTTATTTTCTTCACGTGTATTTTTTTTTAATATATATGTATTCATATATTCTCTTTTTTTTACTGTTTTTTTTCACTTAGAGGATAAATCAACACACTGTTATTTTTATTTATTTTTTTTTTCGAACGACAATAATGAGCATATTATTATTGCTAGAGTATAATTAAATTATATAATTACAACAGTAGTTAACCGAACGATTCTAAGCCTTCCTAAACTCAAAACTAGCTTCTAACATTGCCACATAGAAATTAATCCTACGTGGCATCTCCATAAAAAAAACAACACGCGGTGTTATTGTTGTTGTCTCATTGATTATTAAATATGTACAGTTCTCGAAATTAACAAGTGCAAACCAATGTGGCAATAGTCAAGTGGTATCTCAAGACTTTCAACGAATTGAAGCTTTAGTCTGAGAAGACCTAGGTTCGAATCCAAGAGGACAAAGGTTTTATCCTTAATTAGTTGTTCTGCCGTTTGGCGGGTATTAGGGGTTTTCCCTTTAATCTCTATAATGGCATCCGTCCTAAAATTGACGTGGGAACCATTGGGGATGAACGACGGCTCTACCATCAAATGTTAAAAAAGAAGTTTCAAACAACTTTAAAAGTTTTGTATTAAATGTGTAAAAACTAATATTGAATTAATATACAGAAAATTGATTTAAACACTTGGGTGTGAAGGAACATAATATTTGTATGAACTATGCACAATGTTACCACAAGGGTGTAGTGCCACAACTTGGCAAATTGGCTAGTTTTTGGCCAATCAAATGTCGCCACGTGTTTTTGCCAAAAACTAGCCAAAACTTGCCAAATCACATGGTGTAGTGCAACAAAACTAGCCAAAACTTGCCAAAATGCCAATGCCGGAAAAAATTAAAGGTTGCCGGAAAAATTAAAAAAGTGACCGTTTTTTAATAAAAAATGATACTTGGGCTCAGAATTTGGGGGTCGGGAATTTCGGAAGTCGAAGACGCCATGGCTGCCAACCCGAAGGTTTACCCGCCAAGATACGCCCCGGATCATCCGAGTCCCATTTTTACGAACATTTTGTATCATCATCGCCCATTTAACGTAACACCGGCAACCTAATTGTTCAACGATATCATCATCGGCTAAAACTAATTTCCGGCTACCTATTGCTTTAATGGAACAAAAGACGACAACACTACCAAGGAAAAATCCGGCAATGCTACCGCTAAGTTAACACTACCAAGCTAATCACAAACATGCAATTAACGGCAATGTAAATAAGATAAATATACATATAATCAACAATAAGCAGCAACAGTTAACCGGAAAACCCAAAAAAGGGCTCGCCGAAAAACCGTATAAACCGGAAACCCCAAAAAGGAGTCACCGGAAAACCGAAGCAACACCACCAGAAACCCCAAAAAGGGGTCACCGGATTACATGCAGCGACGATTAAACCAGAAACCCCATAAAAGAGGTCACCGGAAAACCGATTAAACCAGAAACCCCAAAAAAGGGGTCACCGGAAAACCGATTAAAAGTAGCCAAAGAGCCAATGAATGTGTCAACTACACCCTTGCCAAAGCCAAACAACAATTTGGCCGTAAAAAGTGAACGTTTCTGGCCGGCAACCACCGGAAACCCCAAAAAGGGGTTTCCGATCTCACCGGAATAAGGGTATTGTACGTTAGGAGCATCGGCAAGTTTTTCCGGCATGGATTCCGGAAATAGAAGCCAAGAAAAACATAGGATTAGCCTCAAAATCGAAAACCCCAAAAAAAAATTAGGTTTCCGGTGTAAATAGTTTTTGGCACAAGAACAAAAAAAAACGGTCACAAAGCACGCTCCAACGTTCACAAGGATCGGCCAAATGTGGCCGATATATATAGCGATCCAACTTGCCAATGCTTGCCGATGCACATGCTACAAGGTAGCCAAAGAGCCGAAGCTAGCCGAACCAACTTGCCGATAAAATAAGCCGACTACACTCTTGCCCTTATCATGTTTCACACATACTACATTTGAGATAGTTTGTTATTTAATATCTGTGAAGTTTTTTTTCTCTTTGTTGGGTAGGGGGGGGGTATTTTCGGAAGTAGTGCATTTCATTATAAACATTTGTGTAATTTATAGTTAAAAGTCTTATAGTTTGTCACAATATATAAATATATATATATATATATATAGCAATGAGAATATGTATGTTAGATATAAGTTTGATATAAAACTTCTCATATCTTAATATTTTAATCCATAAAATACATTGAAGGTCAATCATTTATTCATTATACAAAATATTAAAATATTAGTATGTGAGATGTTTTAAACCCAAACTTAGGTATCTTTTTTTTTTTGAAAGGTGTGGATCATTTGCTCGCAACAAGGGATCTAGCTTACGTTGTCTTAACCGGGTCCGCGCTAGAGAGCCCCCAGTGGACCCGCGCTAGATGCACTCCAAATAGTTGTATTTGTTTTGGTTACTGACTGCACTCGACTAATGGTGGTATGTAGTTCCATTATTGACAGTATATAAACAGTCATTAGGATTTTGCCCTCTAGTATAAATAGATCACTCTAGTGTTTTCGATAAGATTGGACGCATGAGATTTTCGACCCAAAACAAAGACGCTAGCATTGGACTTCTGTTATGGTTTATCTATTGTGGCACAAATGGGTTTAATGAGACATTTTTTGGTTTTGGGCAATTATTGTTGGTAGTCTTTGTGTAGAGTTTTTATATTATGGAGTGAGGTGTAGTAATGTGTGTAGAGTTTTTTGGTATATGTTTCATATAATATGTAATTATGATGTATCTACATTATTATGATTCGCCTTATGCTTATATCCTTTTACATTTATCACAACTCTTAGAAATACTAATACCCCAGGTCCTTTGAAAACTAAGGTAGGTCCTAGGAACCACCTTCTTGTATGCTAGATCTGCACATCCGCCCCTGCTTACATCAGTCAATTAGACTGGCTGTCGACTTTCCTAACCATAATCTAGAAATAGTTTATGAACAAACACATGAACTATCGTTTTCTTGGCTTGTATTGCCGGAATCGATGTCGAAACGACTTGCCGATGCTCCTAACATACTACACCCTTATTTCCGGCGAGATCTGAAACCCTTTTTTAGGGTTTCCCTTTTTGGTGTTTCTATTTCGCTGCTGCTGCTTTTCTGGTGACCTTTTATTTTGGGGTTTCTGGGTGCTGTTACTGTTGCTACATGTTTTCTGGTGACCCCCTTTTTTGGCGTTTCTGGTTGCCGTTGCTGCATGTTGTCCGGCTACCCCTTTTTGGGGTTTCTGGTAACGTTGCTTCGGTTTTCCGGTGACCCCTTTTTGGGGTTTCTGGTTTGCTTCGGTTTTCCGGCGAGCCTTTTTTGGGTTTTCCGGTTAACTGCTGTGTTGCTTATGCTTATGATTATATGTATATTTATCTTTAATATTGCCGTTAATTGCATGTTTGTGATTAGTTTGGTAGTGTTAACTTAGCGATAGCGTTGCCTGATTTTTTTTCCGTGGTGGTGGTGTTGTCGTCTTTTGTTCCATTAAAGCAATATGTAGCCAGAAAAGTAGTATTATGTTGGTGATGATATCGTTGAACAATTAGGTTGCCAGTGTTACATTATATGAGGGATGATGATACAAAATGTTCGTAAAAATGAGACACGGATGATCCGGGGCGTATCTTGGCGGGGTAACCTTCGGGTTGGCGACCATGGCGTCTTCGACTTCCGAATTCCCGACCCCCAATTTCTGAACACAAGTAGTTTACTTTTTTTTTATAAAAAAACGGCCACTTTTCTAAATTCCGTCAACCTATTAATTTTTCCGGCATTGGCAATTCGGCAACTATTGGCAAGAATTGGTTTACTACACCCTTTGTTTTGGCAAGTTTTGACAAGAAAACCAACCGTCCATGTGGCGCGTTCTTATTCGTTGTTCAACTTGTCAAAACTTGTCAAATTGCCAATGTTTGGCACTGCACCCTTGCCCCTAAAAGTTTTGCTTTTGCTTACAATGATTTAAGAGGTGTTACGTGTTGTATTTCAAATCATACCTGTTAAAACTGGCGTATAACCCACATCAACTAACCCATTTGACCCATTTCCATGTGAGTTATATTCCTGTTTTGCAGATTTGACCTGTTAGAAATAACATATTCTTCTGTTAGGAATGGCATATAACCCAAACCAACCCATCCATTTGATCCATGCTATGCTGTCAAACAACAACTTTGAAGTTCTTGTTGCTTTTGTGCTCAATCCTAAACATATCAAACCACAATTACTTGTACAGCTCTGTCTGCTTCACTTTTTTGTAGATAAGTTATATGCAAAATCAGTGAAAATGTTGTACATTCCTGACCTTAAAAGGCCCTAAGAACTGAAGGTAGGGTCTAACTAGGCTCCATTGTTGTAATCCCACCTCATCGGTGCCTGTTTATTTTTTCTTGTTTAAAGAAATGCAAATGAATGGGAGTTAAGAAAGTCGAAATGATTTCACCAATATTCTGTGTTGATACTTATTATTGCCGCCTGCTCGTTTTAACATATACACTTTAGCAATGTGGTGCCATATTTCTCCTCCTGAGTAGCTGTTAGGATGTTATGGAACTGTTTTTTACTATAGCATAGCATAGTTTACTAATTTTGTAGTTGTAGGTGTTCAACTTTTGAATGATATATTTCACAAATGGGCTTTTATTTATAGGATTTATGCTTGAGCCTACTTGTTCGAATCTCCTGCGGATATTATCATGGCTTCTCTTTTTTTTTTCTAATGAGGTTGCTTATTATTTTGAAACATATAACAGTGATGGTTAATGATTTTTAGTAGTAGTCTTTTATCTGTTTGTGACCCCATTTTATTGTCACCATATTTAAAGGTACTTTTATTGTTGTAAAAAACAAATGTTTTTTTTTTGAACATTCAAAAAATGATTTTATTGATGTGAACTCTAGCGAGAAGCTAGGAATTATATACAAAGTTCAGAGAGTACAAAGTAAAAAAAAACTAAATAGTGAAGTTTTTCCATTGGGTCCATGCCAGGTCAGGGATGGACGATCTATTATAAAGCCATAAGAAACTAGTCCCCTTGAGTTCTTTGTAGGCAAATCTCAAAGAAGGTTGTTTATCGGAGAAAATAGCTTCATTCCTGATTTTCCATAGAATCCAACAGTAGGCTAAGACGACAGTGTGGATGAGTTTCTGTCTTTGGGGATTAGAGCTGATGGTTTTATGGAAATCCATAAGTTCCCGAAGATCCTGTGGTTTCTGCTGAGGGATGCGACACCAGCTTTGAAGAAAGCACCATAAGGTATCAGCAATGTTGCAGTTGAGAAATAAGTGTTCAGCAGTTTCTGTGAAGGAATTGCATAGTGAGCACGTGGTGGATGGTATTGGGATGTTTCTGATTTGAAGTTGATCCGAGGTGGGGATTCGTTTCATCTTTATGCGCCATCCAAGGGTATTGACTTTGAGCGGAGCGAACTTGTTCCAAGGGAAAACCCAATGTTTGGGACCATAAGGCAGATTTTGGAGTTTTACCCATAAGGATTTAACTGTGAAACCTTGTGACATGTCTAAACTCCAATTCCAGGAATCGGCTATCTCTGAGAGGGAGGTAGATTGTACCTGGGAGAGCATGGCCTGAAATTGATGAAGTTCTGTCGGGGTTGAAGGAGGGTGAATCCAGTTTTATTCCCAATGTGAAAATCTACCTCTACCGGTGCAACGGTCTTTTACCAAGCAGCTTTTGTATCTCTCTATCTTGAATAGATCAGGGTATTGCGAACAGAGAGGATATGAGCCTGGCCATGTATCGATCCAGAATCGTAAAGTATGCCCATTACCTAGTGTACCTGTGATTAAAGACTCCAAAGCAATATCAAAGTGGTTGAGGTGAGAGTTTAAATCCGCAATGGATTTCCAATCTCCCACAATACTGGATTTTACAGGGATGGGGGAACAAAATCGAGGAGTCCAGTGAATGGCAGAGATTACCCTAGCCCAGAGACTATCAGGTTCAGTACGGAATATATATATATATATATATATATATATCATATATATATTTATATATACATATACATATATATATATATATGGTATATATATATATATATATATATATATATTACGGTTGATATATGTATATATATATATATATATATATATATATATATATATATATATATATATATATATATATATATATATATATATATATATATATATATATATATATATATATATATATATATATATATATATATATATATATATATATATATATATATATATATATATATATATATATATATATATATATATATATATATATATATATATATATATATATATATATATATATATATATATATATATATATATATATATATATATATATATATATATATATATATATATATATATATATATATATATATATATATATATATATATATATATATATATATATATATATATATATATATATATATATATATATATATATATATATATATATATATATATATATATATATATATATATATATATATATATATATATATATATATATATATATATATATATATATATATATATATATATATATATATATATATATATATATATATATATATATATATATATATATATATATATATATATATATATATATATATATATATATATATATATATATATATATATATATATATATATATATATATATATATATATATATATATATATATATATATATATATATATATATATATATATATATATATATATATATATATATATATATATATATATATATATATATATATATATATATATATATATATATATATATATATATATATATATATATATATATATATATATATATATATATATATATATATATATATATATATATATATATATATATATATATATATATATATATATATATATATATATATATATATATATATATATATATATATATATATATATATATATATATATATATATATATATATATATATATATATATATATATATATATATATATATATATATATATATATATATATATATATATATATATATATATATATATATATATATATATATATATATATATATATATATATATATATATATATATATATATATATATATATATATATATATATATATATATATATATATATATATATATATATATATATATATATATATATATATATATATATATATATATATATATATATATATATATATATATATATATATATATATATATATATATATATATATATATATATATATATATATATATATATATATATATATATATATATATATATATATATATATATATATATATATATATATATATATATATATATATATATATATATATATATATATATATATATATATATATATATATATATATATATATATATATATATATATATATATATATATATATATATATATATATATATATATATATATATATATATATATATATATATATATATATATATATATATATATATATATATATATATATATATATATATATATATATATATATATATATATATATATATATATATATATATATATATATATATATATATATATATATATATATATATATATATATATATATATATATATATATATATATATATATATATATATATATATATATATATATATATATATATATATATATATATATATATATATATATATATATATATATATATATATATATATATATATATATATATATATATATATATATATATATATATATATATATATATATATATATATATATATATATATATATATATATATATATATATATATATATATATATATATATATATATATATATATATATATATATATATATATATATATATATATATATATATATATATATATATATATATATATATATATATATATATATATATATATATATATATATATATATATATATATATATATATATATATATATATATATATATATATATATATATATATATATATATATATATATATATATATATATATATATATATATATATATATATATATATATATATATATATATATATATATATATATATATATATATATATATATATATATATATATATATATATATATATATATATATATATATATATATATATATATATATATATATATATATATATATATATATATATATATATATATATATATATATATATATATATATATATATATATATATATATATATATATATATATATATATATATATATATATATATATATATATATATATATATATATATATATATATATATATAAAGATAGAATATAGATATAGATATGAACCATCTCGGGTTCCTTCTTCTCCATCTCTCTCGACCCAACAAATAGAAACATGCATCATCACCATGTACGATCACCACCTGTCCAACACCATTCGAGAACCACCACCAGTGAATTATGCTACTGCCGCCTTACTGCTGCTGTAGTATGGCTGCCGCTGCTGGATATTGTTGTTAACCACGAACCAGCCACGACCACCATAAACTACTGCTGCTATTCGTTTTATTTCATCATCACCACCACGGCCAAACACCACCACCCTTGTGACAACACCATCATCTTTGAACTACTGCTGTCATGTTGCTGCTGCTAGGAAACCACCATCACCATTGTTACTGTTCACCATCTTCACCACCGAAGCACCACTGCTCGATCATGGCTGCTGCTCGGTTAATATTACTGCTCGAAAACATCGAACTGCTGCTGTTACTCGACTGCTACGGCTACTACTACTACTCCACGGCTGTTAATACTCGTTCTTAGTACAAACTTCACCATTGACCACTATTCATCATCTTCTCCACTCGGCTGCTGATGTGTAATTTCGAGTCTTAAATTTATAACACGAACTACCTAGTTACTGTCTACTACACATTTGCGGGCAGTGTACCCGTTCGTATGCAATATAGTTACTTGGTAAGTACGAGGTCGAACACAAGGACTTTTATAAGCAATTGTTAAATGATACAGAAAATAAGGGGGGTTTTATGGCCGAATTGCCACGTTGCAAAAGTTAGTTAAAATTGTTAGTAATCCCGTAGGATTAATCGCAGGATAATTTTGTTGTTTAAAAAACAAGAATTTAAAAGATCATCTACCTCGACTCCATGACACATTTCATCTTGGTTGCATTTAGGTTAAAGCCAATTCAAATATGTTGATTCCGATAACTAAGTTATGATAAGGAACTCACTAGTAGGCCTCCTAGCTAATTACCCTACCCGAACTCATTAACCAATTAATTCAATCCTAAAGATCCGGCTACCACCTTCCCTATTAAGATTTCCCTATCCGATTAATTTGTTTTGTTATGATTAAACAATTTCACCTATCGATTCTACCAAACCGTCAACACATTGAATTCTTTTACCTATTGTGGTTTATCAACTCGCTACCACGAATTAACACCTATTGATTCTACCAAATCAACTAGAATAATGCATTCCTGGAATTAACTACCATTAAAACCATTTATACCTTATCAACAAACAATAGAATAAATCATAAGAATTCAATACATTAAGATCTTGATGAAACGTTTAATAATCAACTTGAATTCAAAATAATATGCAACCAATATTCATTGTGTCATTTCATCGGAGTAGATGATGACGTGTTTAGCCTAACATAATCATAAATAAATCACAAATAGCAAAAGAAAGAATAAACATCTTGTACCGAATTGTGAAAGACAATGAAAAGCTAAAGAAATCGATGATTGAATGCCTTGAAATTCTTTAGCAACCCTTAGATCTTGGAGAAGGTAAAAGCTGCTGAAAAATGCCTCAAGAAACCCTAAAATCGACTAAAAGAGAGAGAGAGTCCAATGGGCCAATTTAGGGCATGTATTTATAGTGTTACAAAAAACCCTTGCTGAACCGACCTACAGGTGCGGCGCACCAATTGCCAGGTGCGGCGCACCTTACTTGTTTCAAAAATCTTCAACTACCCGATATGCGGCGCACCAATGGATTGGTGCGTCGCACCTCTCTTCTTTCTCAGAATTCCCATTTTACTGATCAACTTATGCGGCGCACCAATCCATTGGTGCGGCGCACTCTATTAATGCAAAAGCCAGCCAACTTCCTGATCAATATATGCGACGCACCAAGCTCCAGGTGCGGCGCACCAATGGATTGGTGCGTCGCACCTCTCTTCTTTCTCAGAATTCCCATTTTACTGATCAACTTATGCGGCGCACCAATGGATTGGTGCGTCGCACCTCTCTTCTTTCTCAGAATTCCCATTTTACTGATCAACTTATGCGGCGCACCAATTAACAAGGTGCGGCGCACCAACTCCAGGTGCGGCGCACTCAACCCCTTTCTCAGCATAACTTGTGATTTCCAGCTCGTTTCTTCTCGTACTAGTACACGAACCATCCTAATGCCTCTTTTAGCCATCCACAAGCTATTTTTAACCATTTTACCTGTTCTAAGCCTGCAATCACTAACAATACCATCAAAGCATCGAATATACACGTAATTTGCATAAAATCAAGCTTAGAACGACTTAGAAACAACATGGGATTATACATATAAATGGACATATCAAATTCCCCCATACTTAAGCTTTGCTTGTCCTCAAGCAAATTCAGATTTCAAAACAAACTTTCCCTTGGTTCTCAATTGCAGAAACATGACAATAATCAAAAAGAAGCTAAACCACGAAAGTAGGAAAACAAGGAAGGGTGGTTAAGCAGTTTTAATCTTAATTGAAAATTGAAACGTTTGACAATATTCGAATGATCTACAAGCCTCGAGAACACGACTAAGCACTTTTAATCAAATGAAAGAAGAACATCTCAACTAACTTTCTCCAACTAACAAACTATTGGGTTGAAATATTATATCATTCACTCGAAGCCTAGTCGTGATGCATATATTTTAACCATAGGCTTGTACTAGAATCGTTCCTTCATCGTCACGGCACAAGCACCGTAAACGTCTATCAAAAGAGGTAATTAAACGGTTGTAATGTACATTTCTGAAGGCTTACAAGGGTCATTAACAAAGTGTATGAAAATTTGGGGTATAATCGGTATTAAAAGAGAATACACAAACAATTAACAAAATTTTACAAATAGTCTAGTCCAACACAACCCATATCACTAGTTGCCATCTATCCAAAGCCCAAAAGACGTTCTCCAGACACCACTCCCCAATAGACCGAATAAAACCGACACCATTGTGGTGTATGACCTTCAAAACGACTTTTTACCACCTTATCTTACCAACATTGACATTAACAAACATTGCCAACTTCAAACGAACAATATATGAACAATTCAAGAACCTTTTGTTGGTGTAAACACATGTACCAACTTAACTTGATTTGACAAAAATGAGGGAAATACCAACTGACAGTCCAAGTTCGTCTTTTTTTTTTTTTTTTTTTTTCTGATTTTCAATCTTTTCATTCTTTCTTTTTTTTTTTTATATGAACTACTTTTACCCTGCCTAATTGGTATCCCCTTTTTAACTTTAAAACATAATGACAAATCAAAACTCTTACTAATTAGAATAATCTAGGCTTCATCCATAATCATGACGACATCAATCTACCCCCAATAAACGGAAATATACCAACCCGACACAATCAAGATAACTTCCAACCATCCAACTAGCATAGGCAACTAATGATCAACCAAGGATTTCGACTATCGGTGTGGAGAGGAAAGGTTAAATATTTAAGTGACTTTAACACAAACGAAAAGGTGAGGCGCAACAGGTTATCTAAAAGTTTCTTGCACTAAAAGTAAGTGCAACACGGGTTTAAACAAAGAAGAATTCACTAACCAATGTGATTAGCTACAAAAACTCATGCACAAACATGGTTTAACAATGATGACATAACAAAGGGTGAATAAACAAAGAAAACATGGTTTTAATCCTACTTTACCTCTTTATCATCTAGCAACCACGGAACGATCAACTAGGCCAAGTTCTAGAATCAACGCAATCACCGGCACACTCATATCAAAGAAATAATAAACGGAAATGGAATGAATTAACCTCAAACTTGCACATCATAGTTCAGAGCTCTAAAAGAGACCCTTACTTCCGGATAAATCCAAAAGTCTACGAGAGGGACAAATTTACAAGGCTAACCAAACCAAAACCATAACACCTAACCAATCTATAAATGAATCAAGATCCTTACATATTTGGTGTTTTGGGGTATACGTGTGCTAGCAATGTAATCAATCCAGAAAGGATTTGCCTTAACGATCACTCAAAACACATTTCACAAATTTAAAAATATATTAACCAAAGGAATTTTATAGTTCAATTACTAGTATGATTAAATCTTAAGTGACAAAAGTAATTAAACCATAGGGACAAGCAAGCAAAAGTTCAAAAATCGAGAACACCAATTTCAAACATGCACATCACAGTGAAGAGCTCGAAATGGAACTCCTACCCTCGGATAAAATCCAAAGGCCTATGAGAGGGACACATCAACAAAACTGGTAGAAATTCTCAAAATTCATCCGACTTTTTTTTCTCCCCCCCATACTTAAGTTGTACAATGCCCTCAATGTACAATGAACTAAAGACAATCTATGGGACATAGGTAAAAGTAAAAATAAAAATAAGAAAAGATCATGAAAACTTGCCGGATGTTCGGTAATGTTTGTATGCTCGGTAGAATCGTCACAAAATGAATGGGCGCTGAACTTACTGCCAGCATATGCACATGAACGCTACCTTTCTAAATGCATAAAACAACCAAAAGAAAACTCAATAAAACATCATTAGACCATTAGAACATGATAAGAATACCAATCCTCCCCCCCATACTTGTCTTTCACCATACAAACACAAATAAGTAACTAAGTACGGAAAAGAAAATTGTTTAAACGCCAACAGAGGCGGATACAAATCAAATGAAAATACACAATACAATGAAACATGCAAACCACTGATGTCCAAAACTCCAAGAGTAGGCCAATATCACCATGACGACTCAATGCCCAAGGTAACCGGCACCGCCATCAACAAACTCACTATCTATCGCCAAAGTAAGACCAATGATCACGGAGGAGGGAAAACTGAAGGAGTGCTATACGCACCATCAGGATTATGCGGCTCAGAAAACCAGTCACCACCAGGAACAATGTTAGGCGTACCCATGGTAGACCTACCCCCTGCCCCATCTCCCACCGGTGTATCATAACTGAAGAAATCTCCTCCATATCGAGGAGCACCGGTGTACATACCATAACCAGTAGAACGGGTGGAAGGATCAAACGGTGGTGGGGTGAAGCTGTACTGTTCCTGAGAATAACCCTGCGGTGGAAAGAGATAATCATAAGTACCCTGACTGGGAGGTATAACCTCTCGAGGAGTATATGTAGAAAGCTCAGGGCGCTCATCCTCTTCCACGTCTGCGTACTGCTGCTGGTGCTGCTGCTCATATTGCCTTTGCCACATAGGGCGGAAATGCTCCTGCTGATCTAACAGACGACCAAGCATACTGTTAGCCGTACGTGCATTATCAAGCAACATATCTGTAGTACCCTCCAAGCCAAAAATCTGTCCCTGCATAGAAGAAAAATCAAAGGCAGATGAAGAAGAAGAACCTCCCGCAAACTGAGGTACACTAGAACCATCATCTCTACGCCTTTTGCCCACTGGCCTCTGCTCTTCCGGTAAATCACCAACAAATACATCCTGTCCATCAACCTCATAAATCAAACCCCATCCTGTTAAATCAATCAAACCAAGACGTGCACAAGGTATCCTAACCAAAGCCCGAGTGTTCCTAGCTGTATCATATCCCAACATAGCATAAACATGTGCAATAAAATTACCACCAACAATCACGCGATCCTTATGAGAAACAAGGTACTTAGCTAGCACATAAGGTGCACAAGCATAAGTATAAGGAGCACCCTCATGGAACAATCGCATCAACCAAACATCAGTAGGAGACACCTTCTCGTTATGATCAGAACGAACCATAAAGCAATGAGTAATCATACGATGAATGACCTTCAGAATAGGTACTTGAATTTCTGATACCTTGCTAACCGCCATGGCTAATTTACCACTACCCCCAATCTCAAACCAAAAGTCCTTAGTGCTCTTATCATTACCAAACCCAGTCACATCCTTGTCATAAACTCCTTCCCGCAAAAACTCATAAGCATTAATCTCCTGTAACTCATTCCCAGAAACCATCCCAGTTAAATAAGCAAACTCAGGCACCGTGCAATGCCTTTGAGTACCCCCAGCCCGAAAGTGAATAACTTTTCTTGTAAAGAACTCATCAAACTTCAAATTGGTATCAACACGAAGGGTACTCATAAACTCAAGGCACCATTCTCTAACGGGTGTCATATCACAATTGAAAACCCTTTCCCACATCTTGTAAGTTTTAATCTCACCATTAGCATTCCTATTCTTACAAGTTAACATTTTCTGAATTGGTTCTTTTAAATTCACTCTTTCAAAATCGGTCCACGATATAACCTTTGGTTCCAGGATATGTTTATACCTCAAATCTTGCAAGCGGTTCAAGTAATGATATCGCTCGTTACCCGTTACCCCTGGAAATTGCAACCATTCATGCGGCTCAACTGGGTGACTTTTGACACTAGCAACAACTGCATTATCTCGGAATTTGTATTTGTCATTCGGGTCCGGTTCGGTAAAATCGTATCCCCTTGGAATTCCCGGAACAAACTCATTGCCACTTGACCCTTCAGCGGCCTTTCCTTTCTGTTTCTGTAACATAAAACATCAAAACATGACAAACGTAAGTCACACGAAACAAAACAAAGAAGATCAATCATTCTGCAGCTTTGGTGCGGCGCACCACTAACAAGGTGCGGCGCACCTTCACGATTTCCAGAAAAATTTCATTAATCTTAGATTTCTTAATCCACCAATGATCAATCTTCCCTCGAAAATTTAAACAATTTATAAAATTCAAACATCATCAGAGGTCAACCCAAGTCAACTCTCAAAATCCACAATCCCTAACCACAATTTGGTCAAAAATCATAAAAATAATCAAGATTAACACTAATTTTGACCAAATTAGACATCAATTAGCCTTCCCAAACCTTTTACAATCAAAACCCCTAAATTAAATTCAAAACCCTAATTCGAATTACAAACATGAACATTGATAGATAATGGGAAAGAAACATACCTTTGAGAAGAATCTAGGCATCTTGAAAGATTAATAAAGAAAATATAGAAATTAAAGATTGAATTGAGGTTGGGAGGTTTTTGAATTGAGAGAAAATAAAAATCAATTAAGTGTTTGTGTGTTCAAAACAAAGGGGAGAAATCAGAGTATAAGGATAGACTAGAGATATTTCGGCCCTACATAATCTCAACCCAATCCTCAAAAGTCAACAAAAGTCAACAGAAGTCAAATTGGTCAACAGGCAGTAGGTGCGGCGCACCCCCACACTTGGTGCGTCGCACAAATCACTCAGAGAAATCACCAATCTTTTGTAACCCCCAAGTGCGGCGCACCTCTTACATGGTGCGGCGCACCTATGCCATTTTCACACTTTGTACGTACCTTGGCTCGTTTTAACTTACCGTGACGCATCTCAAACACCTCTGGACCTGCACATCTCAATTAAAGGCTATAAAAACTGAAAAATAACAAAACCTAACTAAGAAAACAAAAATCTTTTTGGTATTTTCGATTTTTCAAATGTTTTTGGGTTTTTTCAATATAAGAACAAAATAAAGAAAAAAAAATGAAATGAAAACACACGGGTTGCCTCCCGCGAAGCGCTTAATTTATTGATGAGTCTTTAGCTAGACTCCATGCCATGCTTATTGACTCATTTCGAAAAATGGAAGTTCGTCAAAGACTACTCCCACATTTTCCTCTTCTTCATGATAAGTCTTCAACCTATGCCCATTAACAATAAAAGTGGTTCCATCCGATTTAAACAATTCAACATAACCAGACGGATAAACATGTTTGATCACATAAGGCCCGGTCCACCTAGATGTCAACTTGGGTTGCTTAAACCTATACTTGGAAAGGAACAACAAAACTTTGTCTCCGGCTTTAAAATCCTTCTTTCTAAGCCTACGGTCATGCCACACTTTGGTTCGTTCCTTGTAAAGTCTAGAATTATCATAAGCATGCAACCTAAGTTCATCTAGTTCATTTAATTGCATAGATCTCAACTCACCGGCCTCCACTAGGTCCAAATTGCAATCCTTGAGCGCCCAAAAGGCTTTATGCTCAATTTCAATAGGAAGATGACAAGTCTTGCCATAAAGCAACCGGAATGGGGTAGTCCCAATCGGTGTCTTGTAGGCGGTCCTAAATGCCCATAGAGCATCATCAAGCTTGGTAGACCAAGACTTTGGGTTATCTCCTACGGTTTTCTCAAGAATTCTCTTTAATGCCCTATTAGTATTTTCAACCTGGCCACTCGTTTGCGGGTGATAAGAGGTTGAAAAACGGTGAGTGACACCATACCTCTTTAGCACCTTAGCGAGTTGGTGATTCGCGAAATGACTTCCGCGGTCACTTATTAAGGCCTTAGGCACTCCAAACCTACAGAAAAGCTGTTTCAAAAAGTGAATGACAACACGTGCATCATTCGTTGGCAAGGCTTTAGCCTCGGCCCACTTAGAAACATAATCGACCGCAACAAGGATATACAAATTCTTATTTGATGGGAGAAAAGGTCCCATAAAGTCTATGCCCCAAACATCAAAAACTTCACATACCTGAATAAAGTTTTGAGGCATTTCATCACGTTTGGAAATGTTACCTTGTCTTTGGCAAACATCACAAACCTCAACCAAAGTATGCGCCTCCTTGAAGATCGTTGGCCAATAAAATCCAGCATCGTACACTTTCTTACCGGTGACAGACGGTCCATAATGACCACCGGTTGGCCCGTGGTGACAAGCATCTAGAATTTGTCGAGTTTCATCTTCTGACACACACCTCCTGATCATCCCATCTGCACATACTCTAAACAAAAATGGTTTATCCCAAAAATAATGTTTAATTTCGGAAAAGAACTTCTTCTTCTCTTGCTTTGACAACTCCTCGGGAAGAAAACCTGCACTAAGATAGTTAGCAATATCGGCATACCAAGGTCCTTCCTCAATCTGCATCAAAAACTCATCAGGAAAATCATCATTAATCTCATGCTCTTGCAACTCCTCACGGTGAGGGTTTTCGAGCCTACTTAAATGGTCAGCTGCCACATTTTCAGCCCCCTTTTTGTCCTTTATCTCGATGTCGAATTCTTGCAAAAGCAAGACCCAACGGATGAGACGGGGCTTGGCATCTTGTTTGGAAAACAAGTACCTAAGGGCAGAATGATCCGTATAAACAATGGTCTTGTTAAGGACCAAGTAGGGACGAAACTTATCAAAAGCATACACAACAGCCAACAATTCTTTTTCAGTCACCGTGTAATTTAGTTGGGCTGGATTCAAGGTCTTGCTAGCATAGAAAATAGGGCGGAAATGTTTATCCTCCCTTTGGCCTAAAACGGCCCCTAAGGCAAAATCGCTAGCATCACACATCAACTCAAATGGTAATGACCAATTAGGTGGAATCATAATAGGTGCATTGGTCAAATTTCCTTTAAGCAAGTTGAATGCATCAAGACACTCTTTATCAAACACAAATGGGGCATCCTTCTCTAACAATTTGGTCATTGGCCGGGCAATTTTGGAGAAATCTTTTATAAACCTTCGGTAAAAACCGGCATGACCTAAAAAACTCCTAATTGACTTAACATTGGTGGGTGGAGGTAATTTAGATATCACATCAATTTTAGCTTTATCAACCTCTAAACCCGCCTTAGAAACTTTGTGTCCCAAAACAATACCCTCTTTAACCATAAAGTGACACTTTTCCCAATTTAAGACCAAGTGTGCCCGTTCACACCTTTCCAACATCCTATCAAGACTCTCTAAACAATTCTCAAAAGAACTTCCAAATACCGAAAAATCATCCATGAAAACTTCCATGGAAGTTTCAATCATGTCTTGAAAAATTGCAATCATACAACGTTGAAAAGTACCGGGTGCGTTACAAAGACCAAATGGCATCTTCTTCTTCTTCTTCTTCTTCTTCTTCTTCTTCTTCTTCTTCTTCTCCTTCTTCTTCGTCATTTCCCAGATTTGTAACTGGGTGTTCTTCTTCTTCTTCTTCTTCTTCTTCTTCTTCTTCTTCTTCTTCTTCTTCTTCTTCTTCTTCTTCTTCTCCTCCTCCTTCTTCTTCTTCTTCTTCTTCTTCTTCTTCTTCTTCTTCTTCTTCTTCTTCTTCTTCTTCTTCTTCTTCTTCTTCTTCTTCTTCTTCTTCTTCTTCTTCTTCTTCTTCTTCTTCTTCTTCTTCTTCTTCTTCTTCTTCTTCTTCTTCTTCTTCTTCTTCTTCTTCTTCTTCTTCTTCTTCTTCTTCTTCTTCTTCTTCTTCTTCTTCTTCTTCTTCTTCTTCTTCTTCTTCTTCTTCTTCTTCTTCTTCTTCTTCTTCTTCTTCTTCTTCTTCTTCTTCTTCTTCTTCTTCTTCTTCTTCTTCTTCTTCTTCTTCTTCTTCTTCTTCTTCTTCTTCTTCTTCTTCTTCTTCTTCTTCTTCTTCTTCTTCTTCTTCTTCTTCTTCTTCTTCTTCTTCTTCTTCTTCTTCTTCTTCTTCTTCTTCTTCTTCTTCTTCTTCTTCTTCTTCTTCTTCTTCTTCTTCTTCTTCTTCTTCTTCTTCTTCTTCTTCTTCTTCTTCTTCTTCTTCTTCTTCTTCTTCTTCTTCTTCTTCTTCTTCTTCTTCTTCTTCTTCTTCTTCTTCTTCTTCTTCTTCTTCTTCTTCTTCTTCTTCTTCTTCTTCTTCTTCTTCTTCTTCTTCTTCTTCTTCTTCTTCTCCTTCTTCTTCTTCTTTTTCTTCTTCTTCTTCTTCTTCTTCTTCTTCTTCTTCTTCTTCTTCTTCTTCTTCTTCTTCTTCTTCTTCTTCTATCTTCTTCTTCTTCTTCTTCTTCTTCTTGTTGTTGTTCTTCTTCTTCTTCTTCTTCTTCTTCTTCTTCTTCTTCTTCTTCTTCCATAACATCAACCCTGAAACAAGATTCATCACACGAATAAGGATGTTTAAGAGCTTTATCAACATTAAAGACTACTCGGTCATCACCGACACCTAAGGAAATCTCCTTAGCCTTAACCCGGATGATAGCATCCGCGGTCATAAGGAAGGGTCGGCCAAGAATTAGAGGCACATTTACATCCGCCTCCATTTCGAGTATAACAAAATCGACCGGAAAAATCATATGACCCACTTTAATCTGTAAATTTTCCGCTATCCCCATAGGATATTGGAATGATCGGTCCGCTAGCCGAATGCTCATACGAGTCGGGGTCAATTCACCTAAAGACAACTTTTTATAAACTGAATAAGGCATCAAATTAATGCTAGCCCCTAGATCGGCTAATGCCTTATACAACAAAACACCAAAAGAACAAGAGATAAGAAAACTCCCTGGATCTTCCAACTTAGGGGGAATCTCGTTCTTGATGATGGCGGAACACTCGGCACTCATGACTGCCGTCTTCGCCTTTTCCAACTTCATTTTATCCGAAATGAGTTCTTTGAGAAACTTCGCATAGTTAGGCATTCCTGCAAGAAGATCAACTAAAGGAAGAGTAATATTAACATTTTGAATCAAGTCAACAAACTTCTTAAAATTCTCCTTGCTCTTCGCTTTCTTCAATCGTTGAGGAAATGGAATATGCGGTTGATACGGCTTAACCTGTGGCTTCTCAGCGGGTGGTTTCTCAACTATCTTGGATGGAACGGCCGGTGTTTTCACGGCTGGGTTCGGCTCCATCTCAATCTCCTCATCAACGGAATCATCAGCTTCTACCTGCACAAGAGGAGTAACATCATTAGGTAATGGATTAGCCGAATTATAAGTATTACCTGTTCTTGTAGTGATCGCGTTCACTTGCTCATTACGAGCATTCGGAGGATTGTAGTTTCCTTTATCGTTTGTTGGAAGTCTTGGATTCTGTTGAGGCTTAGGATTTTGTTGAGTATTGCTCGGTAATGTCCCGAGCTGCCTGTTTGAATTTCCTAACCTCTCGAGCTTAGCTTCTATATCCTGAAATGTAGCTTGAGTACTCTTAGTACTTTGATCCAGTTTATGGTTCAAGCCATCCAAACGAGTAGTCACTGAATCCAATGCCGAATACATCTTCTTAGTTTCTGTAGCTTGGTGCTCGTTTGTTTGTCTCTGAGCACCGATGAAATCCTTAACAATATCTCTCAATTCAGCAGTAGTGCTCTGCTGACTGTTAAACCTGCTGAACCTGTTGCCACTATACCCAGAATTATTAGCATTAAAAGAAGAAGAGGGATAAGTAGTACCTGAATTCCGGTTTTGATAACCGGTGTTCTGACTGAAATTTCCCTGCGGTTGATTCTGAATATAATTGACATCTTTAGCTAGCTTGTCCGGGCATTCCTCACTGTAATGCAACTCTCCACAGTGATCACACCCATCTGCCATAACCTTAACATCTCTCTCAAGATTCTTGAATCTGTTATCTTGGTTATCAAACCTCTCATTCATTTGCTTTGAGAGAGCTTTGACTTCAGCAACTAGTCTTGAGTCTTCACCATCTTCAATCCGAGCAACTGTTTTTCCTCCAGATTTCCTATCCCGAATTTCTTCACGAACAAAGAACTCCTTAGCCATGTCATCGAGGATCTTGTAACCTTCACTTGGAGTTACATTGTTCAAACTACCCCCGAATGCACCTGCAAGTTCCCTTCTGGTTTTCCTAAGCAATCCATCATAGAAAATCTCAACTACTGCTTCAGTATTCATATTATGCCCAGGACAGTTTCTAAGCATTTCCTTGTACCGTTTCCAAGCATCAACTACATCTTCTCCCGAATCTTGAGTGAATGCTCTAATCTTATTCTCCAATTGTCTTTGAGTTCTTATAGAATAAAACTCATCAATGAAACCTTCTCGAAGTTCAGCCCATGTGGTGTACAAATCATCCGGTTGTTCCTTGAGCCAAGCTTTTGCTTCTCCATAAAGAGTAAGTGGAAAGAGCTCAAGTTTCACTATGTCATTCTGTCCTTCGCCATAATTGTAGAACCTACAAATCTTTTCGAACCTTTCCAAATGACCATAAGGATCACTGTTTGTCACACCATCGAACTTCTCCTCCTCCACACTCTTCAAATGATTTCCTTTAAGACTAAAGTTTATTCCGGTGGTCGGAGCACGAATTGGAGTGCCACGGTTGGCTGGTACTTCCCTTCTTCTTTGTCCGTAAGGACGGTCATTGGGGTTAACTGGTTGTCCTCCTCGATCACCCATTCCTCTTGGTTGTTGATTGATGTTAACCTTTGGAGTGAGAGGACTGTTCGGTTGAGGAGTTTGAATCTCTTCTCCGTCTGAATCTAAATCTTCTCCTGATTTAAAAATCCAAGATGGATCTTTTAAGTTCTTAACCGCCTGATCTTCTGATGTTGACGTTTTAAAGGAAAGATCAAAGTCCTGTTGGACTCGGTCTGAATTTCCAGAATCAATCTTGTTGGATGTAGAGGTATCCGTGTTGTTGCGTTGAATTAAGCGACGTCTGACTTTCCCCGGATTTGACAAAGGACTAACCAAAGGTTTGCCAGAAGCTCTTGTGTTCATCAACTACAAAGATCCTGCAAAAGCACCACAAGACAAAACGTCAAACGTACCTGGGACAAAACAAAACAAAACAAAATACAAAACACAAAACAAAAAAAATAAAATCTATCTAATAAAAACAAAGAACTTCCCCACAATTGAATGCAAGGAAGGATCGAATCACAATACAAACAATTACTTAATTTAAATCCCCGGCAGCGGCGCCAAAAACTTGATGTGTAATTTCGAGTCTTAAATTTATAACACGAACTACCTAGTTACTGTCTACTACACATTTGCGGGCAGTGTACCCGTTCGTATGCAATATAGTTACTTGGTAAGTACGAGGTCGAACACAAGGACTTTTATAAGCAATTGTTAAATGATACAGAAAATAAGGGGGGTTTTATGGCCGAATTGCCACGTTGCAAAAGTTAGTTAAAATTGTTAGTAATCCCGTAGGATTAATCGCAGGATAATTTTGTTGTTTAAAAAAAAACAAGAATTTAAAAGATCATCTACCTCGACTCCATGACACATTTCATCTTGGTTGCATTTAGGTTAAAGCCAATTCAAATATGTTGATTCCGATAACTAAGTTATGATAAGGCCATAAAGGTGCGGCGCACCATTGAGGTGCGGCGCACCAAGCCAGGTGCGGCGCACCAAAGAGGGTGTGCGACGCACAAAACGATCAGGGAACCCAGTCCAAGCCCTGGTGCGGCGCACCAAGCCAGGTGCGGCGCACCAAAGAGGGTGTGCGACGCACAAAACGATCAGGGAACCCAGTCCAAGCCCTGGTGCGGCGCACCAAAGAGGAGGTGCGGCGCACAAATCAACCAGGGAACCCAGTCCAAGCTTTGGTGCGGCGCACCAAAGAGGAGGTGTGGCGCACCAATTAACAAGGTGCGGCGCACCAATTAACAAGGTGCGGCGCACCAATTAACAAGGTGCGGCGCACCAATTGCCAGGTGCGGCGCACCAATTAACAAGGTGCGGCGCACCAATTAACAAGGTGCGGCGCACCAATTAACAAGGTGCGGCGCACCAATTAACAAGGTGCGGCGCACCAATTAACAAGGTGCGGCGCACCAATTAACAAGGTGCGGCGCACCAATTGCCAGGTGCGGCGCACCAATTAACAAGGTGCGGCGCACCAATTAACAAGGTGCGGCGCACCAATTAACAAGGTGCGGCGCACCAATTAACAAGGTGCGGCGCACCAATTAACAAGGTGCGGCGCACCAATTAACAAGGTGCGGCGCACCAATTAACAAGGTGCGGCGCACCAATTAACAAGGTGCGGCGCACCAATTAACAAGGTGCGGCGCACCAATTAACAAGGTGCGGCGCACCAATTAACAAGGTGCGGCGCACCAATTGCCAGGTGCGGCGCACCAATTAACAAGGTGCGGCGCACCAATTAACAAGGTGCGGCGCACCAATTAACAAGGTGCGGCGCACCAATTAACAAGGTGCTGCCCTGGAGGAAAGGTGCGGCGCACCATTGATGAGGTGCGGCGCACCAAGCCAGGTGCGGCGCACCAAAGAGGGTGTGCGACGCACAAAACAAGGTGCGGCGCACCAAGCCAGGTGCGGCGCACCATTGAGGGAGGTGCGGCGCACCAAGCCAGGTGCGGCGCACCAAAGAGGGTGTGCGACGCACAAAACGATCAGGGAACCCAGTCCAAGCCCTGGTGCGGCGCACCAAAGAGGAGGTGCGGCGCACAAATCAACCAGGGAACCCAGTCCAAGCTTTGGTGCGGCGCACCAAAGAGGAGGTGCGGCGCACCAATTAACAAGGTGCGGCGCACCAATTAACAAGGTGCGGCGCACCAATTAACAAGGTGCGGCGCACCAATTAACAAGGTGCGGCGCACCAATTAACAAGGTGCGGCGCACCAATTAACAAGGTGCGGCGCACCAATTAACAAGGTGCGGCGCACCAATTAACAAGGTGCGGCGCACCAATTGCCAGGTGCGGCGCACCAATTAACAAGGTGCGGCGCACCAATTAACAAGGTGCGGCGCACCAATTAACAAGGTGCGGCGCACCAATTAACAAGGTGCGGCGCACCAATTAACAAGGTGCGGCGCACCAATTAACAAGGTGCGGCGCACCAATTAACAAGGTGCGGCGCACCAATTAACAAGGTGCGGCGCACCAATTAACAAGGTGCGGCGCACCAATTAACAAGGTGCGGCGCACCAATTAACAAGGTGCGGCGCACCAATTAACAAGGTGCGGCGCACCAATTAACAAGGTGCGGCGCACCAATTAACAAGGTGCGGCGCACCAATTAACAAGGTGCGGCGCACCAATTGCCAGGTGCGGCGCACCAATTAACAAGGTGCGGCGCACCAATTAACAAGGTGCGGCGCACCAATTAACAAGGTGCGGCGCACCAATTGCCAGGTGCGGCGCACCAATTAACAAGGTGCGGCGCACCAATTAACAAGGTGCGGCGCACCAATTAACAAGGTGCGGCGCACCAATTAACAAGGTGCGGCGCACCAATTAACAAGGTGCGGCGCACCAATTAACAAGGTGCGGCGCACCAATTAACAAGGTGCGGCGCACCAATTAACAAGGTGCGGCGCACCAATTGCCAGGTGCGGCGCACCAATTGCCAGGTGCGGCGCACCAATTAACAAGGTGCGGCGCACCAATTAACAAGGTGCGGCGCACCAATTAACAAGGTGCGGCGCACTCTATTGCAGGTGCGGCGCACCAATTACCAAGGTGCGGCGCACCAATTGCCAGGTGCGACAAAAATCTTCAACTACCCGATATGCGGCGCACCAATGGATTGGTGCGTCGCACCTCTCTTCTTTCTCAGAATTCCCATTTTACTGATCAACTTATGCGGCGCACCAATTAACAAGGTGCGGCGCACTCTATTAATGCAAAAGCCAGCCAACTTCCTGATCAATATATGCGACGCACCAAGCTCCAGGTGCGGCGCACTCGTTAGATTTTCTGACAGTTTCAGTCCTAAACCGTTAGATTTTCTGACAGTTTCAGTCCTAAACCGTTAGATTTTCTGACAGTTTCAGTCCTAAACCGTTAGATTTTCTGACAGTTTCAGTCCTAAACCGTTAGATTTTCTGACAGTTTCAGTCCTAAACCGTTAGATTTTCTGACAGTTTCAGTCCTAAACCGTTAGATTTTCTGACAGTTTCAGTCCTAAACCGTTAGATTTTCTGACAGTTTCAGTCCTAAACCGTTAGATTTTCTGACAGTTTCAGTCCTAAACCGTTAGATTTTCTGACAGTTTCAGTCCTAAACCGTTAGATTTTCTGACAGTTTCAGTCCTAAACCGTTAGATTTTCTGACAGTTTCAGTCCTAAACCGTTAGATTTTCTGACAGTTTCAGTCCTAAACCGTTAGATTTTCTGACAGTTTCAGTCCTAAACCGTTAGATTTTCTGACAGTTTCAGTCCTAAACCGTTAGATTTTCTGACAGTTTCAGTCCTAAACCGTTAGATTTTCTGACAGTTTCAGTCCTAAACCGTTAGATTTTCTGACAGTTTCAGTCCTAAACCGTTAGATTTTCTGACAGTTTCAGTCCTAAACCGTTAGATTTTCTGACAGTTTCAGTCCTAAACCGTTAGATTTTCTGACAGTTTCAGTCCTAAACCGTTAGATTTTCTGACAGTTTCAGTCCTAAACCGTTAGATTTTCTGACAGTTTCAGTCCTAAACCGTTAGATTTTCTGACAGTTTCAGTCCTAAACCGTTAGATTTTCTGACAGTTTCAGTCCTAAACCGTTAGATTTTCTGACAGTTTCAGTCCTAAACCGTTAGATTTTCTGACAGTTTCAGTCCTAAACCGTTAGATTTTCTGACAGTTTCAGTCCTAAACCGTTAGATTTTCTGACAGTTTCAGTCCTAAACCGTTAGATTTTCTGACAGTTTCAGTCCTAAACCGTTAGATTTTCTGACAGTTTCAGTCCTAAACCGTTAGATTTTCTGACAGTTTCAGTCCTAAACCGTTAGATTTTCTGACAGTTTCAGTCCTAAACCGTTAGATTTTCTGACAGTTTCAGTCCTAAACCGTTAGATTTTCTGACAGTTTCAGTCCTAAACCGTTAGATTTTCTGACAGTTTCAGTCCTAAACCGTTAGATTTTCTGACAGTTTCAGTCCTAAACCGTTAGATTTTCTGACAGTTTCAGTCCTAAACCGTTAGATTTTCTGACAGTTTCAGTCCTAAACCGTTAGATTTTCTGACAGTTTCAGTCCTAAACCGTTAGATTTTCTGACAGTTTCAGTCCTAAACCGTTAGATTTTCTGACAGTTTCAGTCCTAAACCGTTAGATTTTCTGACAGTTTCAGTCCTAAACCGTTAGATTTTCTGACAGTTTCAGTCCTAAACCGTTAGATTTTCTGACAGTTTCAGTCCTAAACCGTTAGATTTTCTGACAGTTTCAGTCCTAAACCGTTAGATTTTCTGACAGTTTCAGTCCTAAACCGTTAGATTTTCTGACAGTTTCAGTCCTAAACCGTTAGATTTTCTGACAGTTTCAGTCCTAAACCGTTAGATTTTCTGACAGTTTCAGTCCTAAACCGTTAGATTTTCTGACAGTTTCAGTCCTAAACCGTTAGATTTTCTGACAGTTTCAGTCCTAAACCGTTAGATTTTCTGACAGTTTCAGTCCTAAACCGTTAGATTTTCTGACAGTTTCAGTCCTAAACCGTTAGATTTTCTGACAGTTTCAGTCCTAAACCGTTAGATTTTCTGACAGTTTCAGTCCTGAACCGTTAAACTGTTTACAGTTTTAGTCCTTCGTCCGTTAGTTTCTTACTAAACTGATGACTTTATTAAAATGGGTTATTATATACAGTTCCTTTACCGAAGGCTAATATGTTGTCGCTTTGATTATCATGTAAATGATATATCATGTTAGGCGTATTGGTTAATGATGATTGTCGCTTTGATTATCATGTAAATGATATATCATGTTAGGCGTATTGGTTAATGATGATTGTCGCTTTGATTATCATGTAAATGATATATCATGTTAGGCGTATTGGTTAATGATGATTGTCGCTTTGATTATCATGTAAATGATATATCATGTTAGGCGTATTGGTTAATGATGATTGTCGCTTTGATTATCATGTAAATGATATATCATGTTAGGCGTATTGGTTAATGATGATTGTCGCTTTGATTATCATGTAAATGATATATCATGTTAGGCGTATTGGTTAATGATGATTGTCGCTTTGATTATCATGTAAATGATATATCATGTTAGGCGTATTGGTTAATGATGATTGTCGCTTTGATTATCATGTAAATGATATATCATGTTAGGCGTATTGGTTAATGATGATTGTCGCTTTGATTATCATGTAAATGATATATCATGTTAGGCGTATTGGTTAATGATGATTGTCGCTTTGATTATCATGTAAATGATATATCATGTTAGGCGTATTGGTTAATGATGATTGTCGCTTTGATTATCATGTAAATGATATATCATGTTAGGCGTATTGGTTAATGATGATTGTCGCTTTGATTATCATGTAAATGATATATCATGTTAGGCGTATTGGTTAATGATGATTGTCGCTTTGATTATCATGTAAATGATATATCATGTTAGGCGTATTGGTTAATGATGATTGTCGCTTTGATTATCATGTAAATGATATATCATGTTAGGCGTATTGGTTAATGATGATTGTCGCTTTGATTATCATGTAAATGATATATCATGTTAGGCGTATTGGTTAATGATGATTGTCGCTTTGATTATCATGTAAATGATATATCATGTTAGGCGTATTGGTTAATGATGATTGTCGCTTTGATTATCATGTAAATGATATATCATGTTAGGCGTATTGGTTAATGATGATTGTCGCTTTGATTATCATGTAAATGATATATCATGTTAGGCGTATTGGTTAATGATGATTGTCGCTTTGATTATCATGTAAATGATATATCATGTTAGGCGTATTGGTTAATGATGATTGTCGCTTTGATTATCATGTAAATGATATATCATGTTAGGCGTATTGGTTAATGATGATTGTCGCTTTGATTATCATGTAAATGATATATCATGTTAGGCGTATTGGTTAATGATGATTGTCGCTTTGATTATCATGTAAATGATATATCATGTTAGGCGTATTGGTTAATGATGATTGTCGCTTTGATTATCATGTAAATGATATATCATGTTAGGCGTATTGGTTAATGATGATTGTCGCTTTGATTATCATGTAAATGATATATCATGTTAGGCGTATTGGTTAATGATGATTGTCGCTTTGATTATCATGTAAATGATATATCATGTTAGGCGTATTGGTTAATGATGATTGTCGCTTTGATTATCATGTAAATGATATATCATGTTAGGCGTATTGGTTAATGATGATTGTCGCTTTGATTATCATGTAAATGATATATCATGTTAGGCGTATTGGTTAATGATGATTGTCGCTTTGATTATCATGTAAATGATATATCATGTTAGGCGTATTGGTTAATGATGATTGTCGCTTTGATTATCATGTAAATGATATATCATGTTAGGCGTATTGGTTAATGATGATTGTCGCTTTGATTATCATGTAAATGATATATCATGTTAGGCGTATTGGTTAATGATGATTGTCGCTTTGATTATCATGTAAATGATATATCATGTTAGGCGTATTGGTTAATGATGATTGTCGCTTTGATTATCATGTAAATGATATATCATGTTAGGCGTATTGGTTAATGATGATTGTCGCTTTGATTATCATGTAAATGATATATCATGTTAGGCGTATTGGTTAATGATGATTGTCGCTTTGATTATCATGTAAATGATATATCATGTTAGGCGTATTGGTTAATGATGATTGTCGCTTTGATTATCATGTAAATGATATATCATGTTAGGCGTATTGGTTAATGATGATTGTCGCTTTGATTATCATGTAAATGATATATCATGTTAGGCGTATTGGTTAATGATGATTGTCGCTTTGATTATCATGTAAATGATATATCATGTTAGGCGTATTGATTAACGTTTAATGGTGTATTGTATAATGATATTGATGTTGAAACGTTGATTGTATTGAACTGTGCTAATGTGAAACCTTTTAGGGTTTCCTTGGACATGATTAGGTATTCTAATCCTCGCTTATCGTTAACGGTTGTTATCCGATACGGTTATTCCTTGTTACTTGTCCCTACGAACTCACCAACTTTATGTTGACGCTCTTTAGTACACTTTTCAGGTAATCAAGTTAATCAGAAACAAAATGGATGATTGCATGCTTACTTGCTAGGATTGGACTAGCTTTGGACTTTCTGGATCCATGATCCTTACTTCCCTTTTATGGGTTACTTTTAGGATCAACTACTATCGATTGAATTGCCTTTTATTATTGATTGAACATGTATTTCGATGAATGTTGATGATTGTATACGTTTGTACAAGTTTAAGGATTGTTTCAATCCTATGTTTTCATATAGTTTGACTCTACATAATTCCCATGTCGTGATGTGCTTTTCTAAGTGATACCCCATGATTCCGCCATGTTGGGGTGTTACAGAATTGCCTGGGGTTGCACCTTAAAGTGGTGAATGAGGTATTGCAAGCATCCAGATTAAGGTTGATTCCATAGAAATTAGATTTGTGATGATTTACCTTGAGTCCCGAAACGAAATAGAAGCATCTCAATAATCTGGATGTATTCTTGAGATGGTTTGGAGACCATCTACCAATTATCATCGCGTCATCAGCATACAGAAGATGATCAATGTTTGGGCCTCCATTTGGTAATTTAACACTTGAAATCTGCCCCAAGCTTGAGGCGCGATGCATAAGATTAGAGAAAGCCTCCATTGCAATGATGAAGAGAAAAGGAGAAAGAGGGTCTCCTTGGGGAACACCCCTCTCACAATTGAATTCGTAAGTGGGGCAGCCGTTGATTAAAAATGAGGATATGGTGGAGGTAAGTAAACCTTTCATCCATAAGATCCATCGAGAGGGGAATCCCATTTGATCCATAATGGAGATTAGGAAAGCCCAATTCACCGAGTCGAAGGCTTTTCCAATATCAATCTTTAAACAAAAGGTCTCTTGTTTGCTTTTCTTCAACCATTGAATGATGACCATCCAAGATGTTCCTCTCGCTAAGGAAGGCCGATTGTGAGGGAGAGATAATCTTTGATATGACATTCTTTAGAAACAAAATGTACTTCAGAAAATTTGCCCTTTAAATATCCAATTTAATAGTCATTATCCAAAGGAGGTTGGTTGATGTTTGTCCTGTTGGATTTAATTCAGAGTATATTGCATTGTAGGTTGTGGGCCTAATGGCAACTAATAATCATTAAACTATTTTAAAAAATATCTCCGAATAACAATGAAAAAATAAGATAATTAACTAATTAAGTGATTGACTTTTTCTATTCATATTAAAATTTGCATTCGTAATTATTTTTTTATGAACTCTGTGAGTTACTCGCGAATCATGAGAGATTAAACATTGTATCGTCTTTAGAATGATATGGCATATTGTCAAACAATTCGGTCAAATAACAATGTGATTTCGATCAAAATGACCAAATTATCATAAGATTTATCCGATTTTGTTGCTTGATTCATAATTGTAAAATGATTGATTCTCCTAAACATTAGCCTAAAAATTTTCCTAAAACCTTATGAATGTGACAAGTGGATTCCACTAAATCTCTTTTCTAATCTCCCCTTGATGCCCCTTCATAAAAACTTAAAATGGGAAGGGACATTGAAACATAGTTACATTTAACCTACAAATCATTTGAATTCTCTAGTTCTATTAAGCACACATATATCCAATAAAATTAAAACCATTATCAAGTGGTTTAATAATGAGTAATTTCTTTTACACGAAAATTTTAAGTTTGAATCTCATCATAGCTAAATAACTCGAGAGGTGACTAGAGAAATAATAAGAACAGCCTCACACACAAAAAAAACATCTTGTTAAACTGGTATATCTAAATCAAAGATGAGTCATATGACCCAAACATGTAAAAAAAATATATGGATTTATTATCAAATAAAAATCAAAAGAATTAGCTAGTAAAGTCGGTTGTTATTTTTATGGCTTGATTTGATTAAGTCTCCTCCAAATAATATAATCCAAAAAGAATCATTCTCTCATATCATAAATTATAAATTAAAACACATCCAATTAGACCAAAAGTTAATGGTAAACGACTTGATCCATTTATTATCATCTTTTTTTAAAATAAAACAAATTATATTATTGAACTGAAAAACCTATCAGAAACACACAAACATATAAAATAGAAACATAGTTACATAAGTAGGTTGTCGTGTTTGCATATGAATCAAACAAAAAGATCACCGGTGATTCGGGCTGGGCCAGGACCAAGAGGACAACAAGTTTGGAATCAAAGTTCAACTTCAACTTCAAATTCTGCTTCTGGGTCAGGGTCAGGGTCATTATATGGATCACATACACCTAGTAGGAATAGTAATATTGATCAACAACATCAACAACAAAAGACAAAGAAAAAAACTTCAATATTTGGTTTGATAGTTAAGGTTTTGACATGTAGAAATGATGCTTCTCATGATGAGGAATCATTTGATCATTTTCATGTTCATCCTGCTACTACTTTTCAATGTAAGTTTTATGTTATATTTTTGTTTTTTGTTTTTTTTACATAATTTATATAATTTGAATGGGTTTATGTTTATGGAATTAAAGAGAGTAATGTTTGACTTTTTAGAATTTCTATTTTGTGTGTGTGTAGTTCTTTAGAGGTTAATAAGGATAATTTCCATATAAAAGATAAATGGTATGAGTAGTTAAAAGATGGTTTTGTGTAACACGAAAGGTCAGGCCCAAGCGGTTGAAGACTTGGGAATGTGGAGTGTATTGGCTGCACCTTTGGGCGGACATTCTATTTATCATGTCGTTGGTCTGGGACTTGTGGGTAGGGGTAGTGTTGTCGGTTTCAACAGGTTTGAAAAAGATGGTTGGGCGTTTCATTTTAGACTTACGGCGCTTGATAATGGATTCTCCCTTGTATAAATGTTCAGTACAATGTCTCACACAGGAATTTGCTGTTATGTTAAAGCATAACCGCAAATTATAAGTGGTACCGCATTTTGAAGTTAATAAACAGATGCGTAGATGTTGAATTAAACATTTGGAACTATGAGGTTTGACTTTATTAAATCGAAAGAGGAAGTTACTATAGAACTTCAATATGAGCCCAACTGTCAATCTTGTCGGGTGCAAACTAATGTTCCAAATTGGTAACGGTAAGAAATAATTGTTTATATATAGCTTATTGGTTACTCCCTCTATCACCAACAGTTTTAGCTCTAAATTATGTTGGGCCTATGTTTTCGGCGTTGTGGTGGGCTAAGTATTGGTCCTATCAAGTGGTAACAAAGCTATCATTGTAGTCCAAATGTGGGTGGCATAGCTTGACGGTGTTGATAGCATGACTTATGGCGACCTCAGTGAATGATGAGTCGATCGTGAACTCTTGAAGCCTTACACCAAAAGTCCTTGATGTGGCTTCTCCCACCCACTTGGTTGAGTCGCGATTTTATAACAGTAATGAAGACGGTTGTTTCAAATGGATAAGTGTATGGGTTACTTCCTCTATAGAGTGGAAGCTTATGTGTTGGGACCTCGGTCCTTACAAGTTGGAGAATTAGAACACAAATCCTGCACAATTTTGATTAGAGCAGTATAACGAAGTTTATGATAGTTGTCATTCAAATTCTGTATAATATTGTCGTACATTCAAATTCTGTATGATATAGTCGTAACTTGTGCAGAAGTATCTTTTAGGGGTTGTACATTTAAGGACTGCTGCAGGATATCTATGAAGTGACCGATAATAACCTTTTCTGGGTTGCATAAGTTTTATTCTTTTGTTATATCGTTCTTTGTTTTGCAGATTCACGTAGTTCTTTGAGAAGCAGCGGAAAGCTCAACCACTCTGCTTCCTCTACACCTTCTTTGGCCTCCAATGGACAGCAAGATGCAGATGAGTTATCCTTTCAAGATATTTGTAAAGCAACTGGAAATTTCTCAGCCTCAAATATAATCGGTGAAGGAGGATTCGGCACCGTTTATAAGGGAACGCTGAAAAATGGAGCCATTGTTGCTATCAAACGCGCAAAAAAGGTTACTACTCTTTTGGATATGACTATTACAGTATTACTGCCTCCATACCAATAAGATGAATTTAGACTTCTTTTTTTATGGTTAGCCTAATAGGCTAATACTCCAAAAAACAAAGACTTATATGAAGTTGTGATTTTAATTGATTCCTGTGTTTTTCAACCTATCGTTTTCACTTTTTCATATCTTGTGGCTATGAATTTTGATCTGATGGGGATTTACATTGCTTATGGCAGGACAATTATGAGAAAGGGACACTAGTGGAGTTCAAAAACGAAATACTAACATTATCGAAGATTGAGCATCTAAATCTGGTACGATTCTATGGATTCATAGAGCATGGAGACGAGCGTCTTATCTTGGTAGAGTATGTTGCCAATGGAACACTTCGTGAACATCTAGATGGTAAGTGCAACGAGGACTTCTATAGTTACCTGTCTATTTCCTCAAACAGGCAGTTTGTCTTGCCATCTTGAGGGTTTGAAGCTACTTTAAAAGTAATATTCTCTTTCTTCTCAGGCAAACGTGGAAATGGGCTTGAAATTGGGGAGCGTCTAGATATTATAATTGATGTAGCTCATGCAATTACATATTTGCATACATATACAGGTAGTTAAAATTTCTTAAAAATATTCAAATAAACATCAAGAAATGTAAGTTAACCAGTTTTTCTATAAACTTTGCAGATATACCAATAATCCACAGAGACATCAAATCGGCTAATATATTGATTACTGATAAAATGCGTGCAAAAGTGGCTGATTTTGGATTTGCCCGTATAAGTGTTGAAGATCCAGAAGCTACTCACATTTCTACTCAAGTCAAAGGAACTGCAGGCTATTTAGATCCAGAATACCTTAGTACATACCAACTTACTGATAGAAGTGATGTGTACTCCTTTGGGGTTTTGCTTGTGGAGTTGGTGACAGGAAGACTACCGATCGAATTAAGTAAAGCTCCCAGCGAGAAAATAACGATTAAATGGGTAAGTTATTCTAGCATTGCAAATTAGTATAAATTAGTATATTGATCAATCAGGTCAATGTGTTTTCTTTATCGTGAGTGATTATATCACCAGTCTCGATTCTATTAAAATTTTCACTGGAGGTCTATATCACGATATATTTACCTATGAATGTAGCGACGCGGGTTAGGTCAAATTGGTAAATTCAAGGAGTTTAACTTTCATGAGATTGTCAAACATGGCGAAAGTTAGTTTCTGAAAGTGTTTTTTCAGAGGGTATTTTAGATTGCTTTTTGGATGGATTATTTAATCATGACATGTCAAAAGCTTATAATCAGTAATTAGTGTTTGGCAAACAAGTGATTAATTACCTAACAGTTTTGAGAAAGTAAGTTGGAGCATGTTTTTCCAAAAGGCCATTTCTGAAAACGCAAAATCTGCTTTGAAAACAATATTCCAAACGACAACCACTCGTTTTTCTCAAATTGACAACTTTTAACTCAATGTATTGTTGTAATCAACTAAACATATTTAACTCACTATTTACATATAAACTTTACTAATAGCTTTGGACTGAAAGTTTCCTGTTTAACCAACTTGACCTGACCCAACTTTTACCAAAAATTTACCCGTTTACTGCAAATTCACCAACCTTAGGTTTTTTATAGTTGAGTAAAGCGATCGACTACCTGGTAAATAGCACAACTACTTTCTTATACATATAAGTGGTATAGGCAGGAAAAAAATGATAAAATGATATAGTACGACAAATGGGTGTAATTGCAAACATTTGAAATGAATTAGTGAGTTTGTTTTTCTAATCCCTCATCTGATGGTCACACTTTCTTAGTGCCAAGCCGGCTTTTGTCCAAACGTCAGATCATAGAAAACAATAAAGGACTCGTATAGCCCAAATAAGAAAACAATGAACTTTGGTGGTCTTTGGTTTGTTGCATGGAATCACTTTGGGTAATTAGGTATGGGTTTGATAGTAGTGTCATACAAAGCATTTGGAAAAAATATATTGAATTACTGTCTTTCTCCCCCTATAGTTGATACCCCTTCATAGTTTCAGAATATTTTGTTAGATATCTATAATATTTTTCGAGAAAAGCAGATAAACAAAAGCGTACTGCAATTTGTGATTTGTAGTATTGAGCCTAGTCTCCTATCAAATATGATGCTTGCGATATCTTCAGCACTAGCTATGATTGGGAAGTTTAAAAGAATTAGTGACTCTCACTATTAGTGAGCCGTTTATATTTTTCTGTAAGTTCAAATAAAGGCATCTCATCAACCTGGATCACATAATAACCTCAATCGAGTGAAACTTTTTCCATCATCTTTAACAATCATATTTTTGCCTTGTATCAAGTGTCCATAGCTAAACAGAAAAAGAACCAATGGACTTGAATGTGGATCCATGTGACAACTTTTAAGCGTAGGTCTAGGGTTGGGTAACAGGCCAAAATGGGTTTGGGTTGAATTGGGTAACTTTTAAGTCTAGGTCTAAGGTTGGGTTGATCCCATTAATACTTGTTTTATCCCTTCTTTATCCAAAAGAGCTTTAGGGTTAAAGCACTTAAACAGGACTTTCAGGGCTTAATCGATTACTTGGAGAAAGTTGATTGGCTGGATTCAACATGGACTAATTAGCTAACTTCAACTTACTTAACAGAATAACGATTCAGGGGGTTTGAAACATTTAGTAATGTTTAGACAACTTTCATCCAGTTTGACCCGTTTCAATCATACTATTTGTTTTACCGTATACCTTTGACCCGTTTCAGTCTTATCTAACTTGTTTTATTCTATCCTTAGACCCATTATCAATTCTCTACAATCCAAATCGCCAGCCATCATATACTTTTTGAGTTTTTGAAGTGTACAACAGGTTTGTCATGGGTTACTGATGTATAACTTTGGCTCGTCTAGCATTCTGTCTAGTATAACCCGTCACCTAAATATATTTATAAACAAAACTAGCCTTATAATGAGTGAAAGGTAACCCAATAGCGAACACGTAATCTATAAACTATCGAACAGAAATCTCATATGAAAGACCCATTATGCAATTTTAAACAACTCTGAATTAGGAGTTCTCTTGCAACAATTTTTGAACATTTTCTTATTTTGTTTTATGCTTCCATCCTAGGTGTGACAATTATAAATGTGATTATCATCTTGCAGGCAATGCAAAGGCTAAAACAAGGAGAGGTGGTATTAGCAATGGATCCAAAGCTAAAGAGGAATCCAGGATCCCTGATGGTAGTGGAAAAGGTATTGAGAGTTGCCCGACAATGCCTGGCTCCTACTAGACAATCGAGACCTTCAATGAAGAGATGTGCCGAGATCTTGTGGAGAGTCAGAAAGGATTACCATGAACATAACGAAGTTATGGCAGCTTCAAATCATTCTGCACAAGTACCTCAAATGGATGCCAGAAGGAACCGCCATGAATACTTTGGTATTGAAGACAGCAGCAACCAAAGATTTCAATCTGCATAGATGTTGTATAGAGAAGTTTTTGTATGTAGATGATTTGTTCAACTGTTTACTTGTATTTTCTGCCAAAGGTTTCTCAATTATACACGCATGATGCGTATACACGGAGTATTTGTTTGTTCTTTTTTTTGTATTATATTATATATTATATCGGTGTCCAGAGAACAAATTGTAATTCGCCATCTTCTAGGTTCATTCGAAATTCAAGTTTGTTTAGCTGACGAAATCGAGCTCTTTAGCCAGGGCTGTAATCATTGAGTTGTGCTGTTTAGCCGAGGTTCTCTGTTATTACATAAATTATCATTTGACTTTGAATTTTATGAGATAAAAATACAGTAATGCTGCACGTTACTTTTAATTTTGACTTACTCATAAAAATGATTCAAGGCGAAAAAGCATAGACATACTTCTCTGCCATTAACTACATCTTTCAACACAAAACAAACACCATACGTAATCTGCACTTACTGTGGTGGCACCCATATTTCCATCCATCTAGCTGGTAGTGAAAGCATACTTATTGTGGTGGCACCCCAGCTATCCATCTAACCAGATAGCAAAAGCAAAGACATCGACACTCATATTTCACTGTCTACTCGCTTTCCACGCGTTATAATTACATAGTCAGCACAGCCAATAAAGAAAATATGTTATTCGTCAACTGTATCCGTTACTTGTTTTCACCTAGCCGTATCTGAATCTGCATTCAAACTTTTTCTTGACATCAAGGTAAATCAGGTATTAACTTAGATTGTCCAACAGACTTTCAACAATCATATCCGACGTCAGATTATTGAATCGAACACATGCAGAGAAATAAAATGCAAACTGCTTATGAGTAAAGGCTACAACCACACAGCATATAATATCCACTTCAAACACACTCTGAATTTATACTTAAAGAACATGCATAAAATAGCTCCTACAATGCAGGCAAACATGTCTGACATTTGGTTTTGATTTTAACTAGGAGAAACAGATCTAGGAGTCGATGACCACGACACGGACCTAGAACTCCTCACACTGCCACTCCTGCTCGAGTGGCTTCTTGAAGTAGCGCGACCACGAGAAGCTGCACTCCTTGACCTAGCGGGGGAGACGCTTGAAGAGTAGCTCCTCCTCGAGCTCCTTCTCGGTGGTGGTGAGATACTTCTGGAGTAGCTTCTCCTTGACCTTACCGGGGAGACACTAGAAGAATAGCTCCTGTAATGCCTCCTCGGAGAAGATGACACACTCCGAGATGTATAGCGCCTGCTTCTACTCCTGCTCTTGTATGAAGCCCTGTAATCGGGTGAATAATCTTTGTAGCACCTGTATGATCCTCTGTAGTCTGGTGAATAGTCTCTCGAATGGTAGCAGCTCCTCCTGTAGTAACGGTCTTCTGGACTATAAGACCTAGAATGGTATCGGCTCCTCCTGTAGTAACGGCCTTCTGGGCTGTACGACCTGGAACGGCGTCGGCTTCTTCTATAATAATGATCTGGGGTGTAAGACCTGCTTCTACCGTAAGGGGAGCTAGAACGAGAGTGGGACCTTCCACGGGAGTATGATTGGCGATGCCGGCTATATGGAGAGTACGACCTGCTCCTGCTTCTATAACTTTCAGATGAGTAAGAAGGGGAACGGCTCCTCGAATACGGAGAGCAGCTTCGAGATCGACGATGAGCTGTATGCACAAACAGAATCATAATAAGGAACTCCTACAGAGATGACATACCAATAGAGCTACCGTTATAAGAACATTAGAAAGAAAACTCAATGACTCGACAGGAGCATAATGCAATGATATTGTGAGCTGTGAGTAGATGTGACATGAAGGGCATGACAGAATTATCAATGTCCTGACTAACCACTTCCAAGGTAGCCTAGTCGTTATTGTAGTGACATCTTTAGAAGAGGTCTCGTGTTTTTATCTCTTTACGTGACATCTTGTGGGTGGCCAGTGTCGAAAATGGCCACAGAATAAGCCAGCTAGCTGAGGATATCCTAGTCAAAAAGGACCGACCTTCCCAAGTAGCCAGAACAAGAAAACCTCATTCATTTATCCCTTTAATTATGCCCAGATTATAACTAGTAAAACCACAATCTACAAATCTAGATAATTAACAGGATTTAGAATCTTGTATACAGTAAAAAGGAGACCTCGAGTGAGTTTAGACCTATTTAACCAGTTCGTATATTAGCAAAAATAAAAAAGTACTAATCCCATTGAGGAAAGATGGATCACAGCCACAATCAACCAACTCTCCAATAAGTACATCAAAACTAACCACGACAGTGACATGCACATATCTATGCAGTATGCAGTATGTATGTATGTATTTACACATACAGGATGATATTTGTTTGTGAACATTTATTTTGAATTTGGATCTACAAAGATGGTTCAAAACATACCACGCACAGTCCTCAGTCCAAGATACCTTCCAGGAGTGGGAGTTCGGCCTCTGCGCCTTCTGGCCTGCAATTCGGCGAGAAAAACATGAGCTCAAGAAACACTATCATATAAACAGAAATCTACCTCACCATCATTGCTTATTGGCATCAAACCATGTATATTAAGGAAAATCATATATTGTATATATATAAAATATAAAATAAAACAGCACGACATGAAGAAATTAAAGTAATGGGGATATACAACCCTGTGGGTTGATAGTCTGATATTTGCTTGTGATTTCATTTGTTAGTTTGGAACTTTGATGAAGAGCTGCAACATACAGCAAAGTCTGTCAAAATAAGCACTTTACCCCGAAAAGCAAACAACATTCATCATATAACAGAATTTAAAACAACAGACATATATAAGCTCACTTTATCTGTGTACAGCAATATACAAGGAACACTGGGAAGTGAGAAAAAAAAAATACCTTCTCCACTTTAATGACACGGCCCTCAAGAATAGAGCCATCTAAGTACTTAATACACCGGTCAGCTTGCTTAACATTGGACATGGATACAAACCCAAATCCACGAGATTCTCGGGTCCAAGGATCCATCACAAGGTGAACATCTTCCACCTAACACAATACATTCACCATTACAGCCACAAAATGCAAAAATAAACAATGTCAAGTAGCATCGATACCTTTCCCTCTGCCGAGAAATGCTTCTCGAGATCTTCCCTTGTAATACGGCGTGATAAACCCGTCACATACAAGTTGTTTCCAGGATTTTCAATGTCACTTGCATCATAGCTCCTGCAACCATTCAATTCATTAACTATAGTGAACTAGCTTTTAATTAAAAAGAAAAAGAAAAAAGACTGACAAAAAAATTTAAGGAGCACTTACCGACTCCTTGAACTCGATCTGGACCTTGACATAGACCTTCCGTATCGCTTGTGTGGTGGTGATGGAGAGGAAGAGTACCTGCAGATAAAATAAATCAACATTTATTAGCCACCAAAGCATACTAATAAAATCCTTAAGGACTGACCACATAAACAACGTCGATAATTGAGAAAACATGCACGTACCTTGACCTCTTTGAGTATGACATCTGTAAGAACAAAAAGCAATGTTGAATTAGTAAAAATAGGAAGATGGTATCACCGAAATAATGTAAAGCTAGAAATATATTATCAAGCTACAAAGAATAATCTTCGCACTATCGTTGCATATCAAGAATAAATCTAATGGCCCTAAACATTCATGAACTAATAGAAAGACCTAATACTTGTCAGTTTTGTAAAAATCGGGTTGAATACGTGCCAATGACCGATCCCGGTTGGGCTCGGCTAGGTCCAAAATTCAGTAAAAACATGGTTAGAAGTTAGAACTCAGTGTTAACACGGTCAAAGTAATGAACAATTCAAACTCATTTTCCCATTGCATTATGATTTGAGCCGGACTTTAGCATTAAATGGATGTTTAATCAATCTTCTACTTTGTGTCAAAGAACCTGTACTTACTGCATTTTGAAGAAAACAGGCGGCTTGGGGGGAAGATTAGGCAACTTTCATTGAATGCACACACATAACCTACAATTCAAACTCATTTTCCCATTGCATTATGATTTGAGCAGGACTTTAGCATTAAATGGATGTTTAATCAATCTTCTACTTAGTGTCAAAGAACCTATAATTCCTGCATTTTTGAAGAAAACAGGTGGCTTGGAGGGAAGATTAGGCAACTTTCATTAAATTAAACCTACATCTTCATGAGATATCAAGTACACACACACATACATATATATATATATATTATACATGAGATTGTACCCCTTTTGTAGATTCTCCAAAATTACATACACACAAAAACACACATATAATATATACGGATCAAATTACATTTAGATCAATATACATACGAATTCATATAGAAAATCATGTAGTGACATAATCAATTGTGTGTATAATCTGTTGAGATTAGCCAAAGCATTTGACAAATAAGCTTTTATGAGATTATCTCCTCCGCTCCTCTAGTAGGAGAGGGAGATTCTCTCTATCTTCCAATCCTCACTTTTCCTGTTCTTTTCACCATTTTATGACAAGGTTTAAGCCAAGATATTTGAAATGGAGAATATAACAAGGTATATATAATATTATTATATTGTACATATATATATATATTACTTGTAACCTATATTATTTCGATTTAGTTTTAACATGATTTTGGTATTTTTTTTTTTAATTTATGTGACAATGAGCTAACCATGTTGGTTGGAGGCGGTGGAAA
This sequence comes from Erigeron breviscapus, assembly GCA_034093135.1. Classification (NCBI taxonomy): domain Eukaryota; kingdom Viridiplantae; phylum Streptophyta; class Magnoliopsida; order Asterales; family Asteraceae; genus Erigeron; species Erigeron breviscapus. Next base: position 232,296,298 of record CM067167.1, on the reverse strand, counting down.
ATGCTACCTCATAAACAATAAACATCAAAAACTATGTTGGTCTTATATGATCACCGATAACATGAAGACACATTACAACGTGGCGAAAGAGTAATACTGTCAATGGCTATTTAGACATCTGATTTGAATCAAGAAAGACGATGAATTTAGGAGATCTTGATCCGTTCAGTGCCTTCACTTGTGAACAACAGGGACCCATTCTAAGATAAATTTAAATGGAACAATCAGAGGTTTGATGATGAAGTCTGATTGTTCCATGTAGATTTACCTTATGTCTAAATATTCATTGACATTATTACTCCTTTGTCACGTGTAATGTATTTTCATGTTATCATTAATCCTATAAGACCAACAGAATTTTTGATGTTTATTGTTTATGAGGTAGCATTTTCCGCTACCTCGAAACAAAATGGTTAGCTCAACGTCACATAAATTAAAAAAATACCAAAATCAAGTTAAAAATGAATCGAAAATATTGGTTACAACTAATATATATATATATATACACAATATAATAATATTACATATACCATATTATATTCTTCATTTCAAAATTCTTAGCTTAAACCTTGTCATAAAATGGTGAAAAGAACAGGGAAAGTGTTTTAGTGAGGATTGGAAGATAAGAGAGAATCTCCCTCTCCTACTAGAGAGCGGAGGAGATATCTCATAAAAGCTTATTAGTCAAATGCTTTGGTAATCTCAAAGATTATACACACAATTGATTATGTCTCTACATATTTGTATACGAATTCATATGTATATATATATATATGAGTATGCTTTGGTTAATCTCAAAAAATTATACACACAATTGATTATGTCTCTACATACATTTGTATACGAATTCATATGTATATATATATATATGAGTATATATATATTTTAAGGTATAAGTATTGCGTTGGTAAGCCCTGTCGACCGACGGTTGGATTAGCGTAAAGCCCGTTATTTGATTTGAAAAGGGTAGCCGGACCACGACGGTATGGGGGTGTTCCCGGAATATAAACCTATTACTTTAAAATTGTGTCGAATTATTGCAGATTCTGAATCAACGAGAATAGCTTGATAATATTCTCTGGTTTTATATTCTCCATTATAGAAATGACAACCTTTGGGATATAGAAAATCTATTAAGGTGAAAAAACTTTTTTGCACTTTTTCAACTTCAATTGATTCTAAAATTTTTATAATCTTAGTATTGGGGTTTGTAAGATAAGGAATGGTAGCTGAAGAATTGGATGATGAAGCAGATGGGGTTGATCTTTGAACAATAGGTTCTGATTCTAAGGTTTGTATAATGGATGAAAATGGAGGTCTAGGTCTTGGGCCTGGAGTTAATGGAGCAAATCTATTTTGTATTATCGGAAGTGGTGGAAAATGAGGTGTGTGAGAAGGAGATCTTGAGAATTGAGAATTTGTTTTTTGCTAAAACAATCTTTTTTGAAGAATCTGAGCTCATATTCCCTGTAAAAATTCTCTTGATAAAAAATCTGGAAGAGTTATTCTCTCCTTTTATAAATTCAATTTGAAAATCAAAGTTGCTTAATAATGCTTGCCATCTAGCAAAAATTTGTTTGGAAATTAAATTTTTAACATCTTTTTCTAAAATCTATTTTGCAGATAAACAATCAATTCTTAATAAAAATGGTTTCATATATAAATCATCTTCGAATTTCTTTATACATAAAACAATGCTTAAAATTTCTTTTTTAACAGTAGAATAGTTCTTTTGAGTATCATTCCATGCACCTGAATAATATCTAACTAATTCTTCTTTATTTTGCAAATTTTGTTTTAATATACCTCCAAATCCTAAATCACTAGCATCTGTCTCTACTATAATTTTAGCATTAGGATGAGGAATATGTAGACAAGGTAAATATTTTATTTTGCTTTTAATATGTCTTATTATATTTGTATGTTCTTGAGTCCATGGTTTTGGATTCTTTTTAAGTCTATCATATAAGGTTTGCATATAATTCCTAAATCTTTGAAAAAATCATGAATATAATTTAAACATCCTAAAAATCTTTGTAATTGTTTTTTATCTTTAATTTCATCTGGAAATTTATTTGAGAATTCTAAACTTCTATCTATAGGTTTTATAGTTCCTTAAACAATATTATGGCCTAAAAATCTTATTTTTGTTTGGAATAAACTTATCTTAGTAGGTGATACAACTAATCCATTTTTATGAATAATATTATAAAAAGCATTTAAATGTTTAAAATGTTGTTCTATAGAATTTGAAAATATTAAAACATCATCAATATATACTATAGCATAATTTCCTAATGGTATGATAATATCATTCATAATATTTTGAAATTCCGATGGAGCATTTTTTAATCCAAAAGGCATTACATTCCATTCGTAATGTCCAAAGGGTACATTAAAACCTGTCTTATACTTGTCTTTTTCAGAAATTTGAATTTGCCAAAAACCTGATTTCATATCAAATTTTGAAAATATCTTAGCATCATAAATCTTTTTTAATAAATCTCTTTTATTAGGTATAGGATATCTAATCCATTCTAATACTTTATTTAAAGGCTTATAATTGATTACTAATCTGGGTGCTCCTCTTTCAATTTCAGCGCTATTTTGAACATAGAAAGCTGAGCAAGACCAAGGGGACTTGGATGGTCTAATTAATTTCTTATCTAATAATTCTTGTATTTCTTTCTTGCAATAAGTTTCTAATTCTTGAGACATGTGTATAGCTTTAGATTTTGTTGGAATATCCTTTTCATTAAATTCTTTAATATAAGGTAGGTTGACTATATGTTGTTTTCTTTCCCAGAAAGCATTTGGGATATTAGCACAAACATTATTTTTAAATTTTTCTTCAATATCTTGAATTCTTTGTTTAATTATATTATCTTGTAATTGATTCTTTATTCTAATATAATCTATCTCATTTATTAGAAAATGTTTTTGTTTTTCTTTTAAATTTAATATATTTATTTGTCTTGTAATAATGGGTTGGGTAAATTCGAAACAAATATCTTTTCCTAAAACTTTGGTAATAATTTCGACTAGTTCTACTATCACCAAAAGATATACTATAATAGGTTCAGATGAAGAAGTTATAAGTATACACCCTCCACATGATGATATAAAAATAATAAATAATAAAACAGAATATGTTGCAAAATAATGAAAATATGCCATTTTTCTCATGGTTTTCTATATATTGTGTAGAAAATAAGATTAAAAACCCATTTTTCGAAGAATCAATAATTTCGACTAGTTCTACTATCACCAAAAGATATACTATAATAGGTTCAGATGAAGAAGTTATAAGTATACACCCTCCACATGATGATATAAAAATAATAAATAATAAAACAGAATATGTTGCAAAATAATGAAAATATGCCATTTTTCTCATGGTTTTCTATATATTGTGTAGAAAATAAGATTAAAAACCCATTTTTCGAAGAATCAATAATTTCGACTAGTTCTACTATCACCAAAAGATATACTATAATAGGTTCAGATGAAGAAGTTATAAGTATACACCCTCCACATGATGATATAAAAATAATAAATAATAAAACAGAATATGTTGCAAAATAATGAAAATATGCCATTTTTCTCATGGTTTTCTATATATTGTGTAGAAAATAAGATTAAAAACCCATTTTTCGAAGAATCAATAATTTCGACTAGTTCTACTATCACCAAAAGATATACTATAATAGGTTCAGATGAAGAAGTTATAAGTATACACCCTCCACATGATGATATAAAAATAATAAATAATAAAACAGAATATGTTGCAAAATAATGAAAATATGCCATTTTTCTCATGGTTTTCTATATATTGTGTAGAAAATAAGATTAAAAACCCATTTTTCGAAGAATCAATAATTTCGACTAGTTCTACTATCACCAAAAGATATACTATAATAGGTTCAGATGAAGAAGTTATAAGTATACACCCTCCACATGATGATATAAAAATAATAAATAATAAAACAGAATATGTTGCAAAATAATGAAAATATGCCATTTTTCTCATGGTTTTCTATATATTGTGTAGAAAATAAGATTAAAAACCCATTTTTCGAAGAATCAATAATTTCGACTAGTTCTACTATCACCAAAAGATATACTATAATAGGTTCAGATGAAGAAGTTATAAGTATACACCCTCCACATGATGATATAAAAATAATAAATAATAAAACAGAATATGTTGCAAAATAATGAAAATATGCCATTTTTCTCATGGTTTTCTATATATTGTGTAGAAAATAAGATTAAAAACCCATTTTTCGAAGAATCAATAATTTCGACTAGTTCTACTATCACCAAAAGATATACTATAATAGGTTCAGATGAAGAAGTTATAAGTATACACCCTCCACATGATGATATAAAAATAATAAATAATAAAACAGAATATGTTGCAAAATAATGAAAATATGCCATTTTTCTCATGGTTTTCTATATATTGTGTAGAAAATAAGATTAAAAACCCATTTTTCGAAGAATCAATAATTTCGACTAGTTCTACTATCACCAAAAGATATACTATAATAGGTTCAGATGAAGAAGTTATAAGTATACACCCTCCACATGATGATATAAAAATAATAAATAATAAAACAGAATATGTTGCAAAATAATGAAAATATGCCATTTTTCTCATGGTTTTCTATATATTGTGTAGAAAATAAGATTAAAAACCCATTTTTCGAAGAATCAATAATTTCGACTAGTTCTACTATCACCAAAAGATATACTATAATAGGTTCAGATGAAGAAGTTATAAGTATACACCCTCCACATGATGATATAAAAATAATAAATAATAAAACAGAATATGTTGCAAAATAATGAAAATATGCCATTTTTCTCATGGTTTTCTATATATTGTGTAGAAAATAAGATTAAAAACCCATTTTTCGAAGAATCAATAATTTCGACTAGTTCTACTATCACCAAAAGATATACTATAATAGGTTCAGATGAAGAAGTTATAAGTATACACCCTCCACATGATGATATAAAAATAATAAATAATAAAACAGAATATGTTGCAAAATAATGAAAATATGCCATTTTTCTCATGGTTTTCTATATATTGTGTAGAAAATAAGATTAAAAACCCATTTTTCGAAGAATCAATAATTTCGACTAGTTCTACTATCACCAAAAGATATACTATAATAGGTTCAGATGAAGAAGTTATAAGTATACACCCTCCACATGATGATATAAAAATAATAAATAATAAAACAGAATATGTTGCAAAACCTTTAGCAAGAACTAATGATGATGTAAACAAAAATATAAATACAATTATTTTCCAAAATAATTATACAAATGAAAAGTTAAATACAATAGGAGAACAATTAGAAAGAATAGAAGTAAATAAGATAAACAATAATGATCAACCTAGTACTTCAAATTCAAAAAATATTACAATAACCTCTAATACAATTGAAAGACCAATATTTAAACCTTTTAACATAGATATACCAATTAATTTAAACAAACAAAATGATTTATTAAAAGATATTTCATCAAAATTATCCAAATTAAATATAAATACTATTTCAGGAGACGAAGAAGAAGATTTTCAAGAAATTGAAAATCAATTTAATAATTTTAAAATAGAAGATTCTATAAATAAGCTTAAAGGAAAAAATTATTATAATTTTTCAAAAAATAATTCTTATACTTTTTAATATTGTTTTTATCTAGTTATTATTATATAGTAATAAATATTATTTTATTATAACGATTAAATTTTTTATTTTTTATTTTTTATTTTTTATTTTTTATTTTTTATTTTTTATTTTTAGTTTTTTATTTTTGCTTTCTTTTAGCCCATTTTTGTTTTTTTATTTTTTATTTTTTACTTTTTGTTTTTTAATAACTTTTTTAAAATTGTTATTTTTCTTTTGGGTTTTTTTTATTTTTTTTTTTATTTTTTATTTTTTATTTTTTTTTTTTATTTTTTATTTTTTATTTTTTATTTTTTATTTTTTATTTTTTATTTTTATTTTTTTTTTTATTTTTTATTTTTTATTTTATTTTTTATTTTTTATTCTTTTTATTTTTTTAATAATAGTTTTAATTTAGTTTTTTTTTTTGCTTTCTTTTAGCCCATTTTTGTTTTTTTATTTTTTATTTTTTATTTTTTATTTTTTATTTTTTATTTTTATTTTTATTTTTTTTTTTATTTTTTATTTTTTATTTTTTATTTTTTATTTTTTATTTTTTACTTTTTGTTTTTTAATAACTTTTTTAAAATTGTTATTTTTCTTTTGGGTTTTTTTTATACTTTTTATTTTTTATTTTTTATTTTTTATTTTTTTAATAATAGTTTTAATTTAGTTTTTTTTTTTTATTTTTTATTTTTTATTCTTTTTATTTTTTTAATAATAGTTTTAATTTAGTTTTTTTTTTTGCTATTTTTTAAAATTTTTATTTTTTATTTTTTATTTTTTATTTTTTATTTTTTATTTTTTATTTTTTATTTTTTTTTTTGCTTTCTTTTAGCCCATTTTTGTTTTTTTATTTTTTATTTTTTATTTTTTATTTTTTATTTTTTATTTTTTATTTTTTATTTTTTATTTTTTATTTTTTATTTTTTATTTTTTATTTTTTATTTTTTATTTTTTTTTTTTATTTTTTTTTTTTATTTTTTTTTTTTATTTTTTATACTTTTTGTTTTTATTTTTTATTTTTTATTTTTTATTTTTTATTTTTTATTTTTTATTTTTTATTTTTTATTTTTTATTTTTTATTTTTTATTTTTTATTTTTTATTCTTTTTATTTTTTTAATAATAGTTTTAATTTTTATTTTTTATTTTTTATTGTTTTATTTTTGTTTTTTTTTTTTTATTTTTTATTTTTTATTTTTTATTTTTTTTTTTTATTTTTTATTTTTTATTTTTTATTTTTTATTTTTTATACTTTTTGTTTTTATTTTTTATTTTTTATTTTTTAACTTTTTTAAAATTGTTATTTTTTATTTTTTATTTTTTATTTTTTATTTTTTATTTTTTATTTTTTATTTTTTTTTTTGCTTTCTTTTAGCCCATTTTTGTTTTTTTATTTTTTATTTTTTATTTTTTATTTTTTATTTTTTATTTTTTATTTTTTATTTTTTATTTTTTACTTTTTGTTTTTTAATAACTTTTTTAAAATTTTTTATTTTTTATTTTTTATTTTTTATTTTTTTGTTTTTATTTTTTATTTTTTATTTTTTTTCTTTTAGCCCATTTTTTATTTTTTATTTTTTATTCTTTTTATTTTTTTAATAATAGTTTTAATTTAGTTTTTTTTTTTGCTTTCTTTTAGCCCATTTTTGTTTTTTTATTTTTTATTTTTTATTTTTTATTTTTTATTTTTTATTTTTTATTTTATTTTTTATTTTATTTTTTTTTTTTATTTTTTATTTTTTATTTTTTATTTTTTATTTTTTAAAGTTTTTATTTTTATTTTTATTTTTTATTTTTTATTTTTTATTTTTATTTTATTTTTTATTTTTATTTTTGTACTTACAATCTTATGTGTAAGTAGTTGTATAAAATATATATATATTATATATATATATATATTATATATATATATATTATATATATATATATATATAATATATATATATATTATATATATATATATATATATAATATATATATATATATGTGTCTGTGTGTGTATGTAATGTGTATGTAATATAATTAACAATTCAAAAGGGGTACAATCTCATGTATAATATATATATATATATATATATATATGTATGTATGTGTGTGTGTACTTGATATCTCATGAAGATGTAGGTTTAATTTAATGAAAGTTGCCTAATCTTCCCTCCAAGCCACCTGTTTTCTTCAAAAATGCAGGACGTACAAGTACTTTGACACAAAGTAGAAGATTGATTAAACATCCATTTAATGCTAAAGTCCCGTTCAAATCATAATGCAATGGGAAAATGAGTTTGAATTTTAATTTTAACACAAAACTCACTCACATACAGAGGAGATGTATACATATATAGATATATACATTTACATAAGAAGAAGGGAGATTATGTAGTTAACCCTAGAACTCTTTTTTATCTCTTTAACAAAAACTCTTTCCCATCTCTTTCTTCTTCAACTTTATCATGACAAAGAATAATAATGATAATAATAATAATAATCTTAGTTTTGTTGATGGACTTGATTGTGGGAAATCTTTTTGGAACATCTTGTTGTATTAAAAAATGGAGACAAAGCAATAGGCAAAATTATATCTTCATCGGTGAGAAGGTAACATGATTCTATTTTTCCAAATGATTTATGTATACATATAACAATCTATGTAGTCAATTTCGGTGGTATACCAGTGGTATACCAGTGGTATTTCGGATTTCGGTCCTCCACTGGTATACCAGTCAAGATTTCTGTCCAAAATTTCGTTACCGGGATTTTCGGTCAAATTTCGGTCCAAATTTCGGTGGTATACCAGTTTTTCAGGTTTTATTTATTTTTTATTTTTTATTTTTGTCCAAACTTAAAATACAACATAAGAAACACTAATTTTTGCAAGTATTAACACTAATCTATCAAGTATTGACACTTTTAAGCTTGACTTTTGATATTTAGATTAAGTATTTAATTAATATAACTGCTATTTGTGTATAATTGTGATTTTTTTGGTATATATATAATTATATATAATATTTTACATAATATTAAAATTACCGAAATACCACCGAAATTCCACCGAAATTACCAAAATTTCGTATACCAGTCCTTGACCGAAACACCGAAATTTTGGTCCTTAACTACTTAGATAACAATATGCTATAAACAATCATCAACGAAATAAAAAACAAAAAAAAAACAACACAATTAACGACATAAACAACACAAAAACGAAATAAAATTATATTATGAAAAAACACGATCATGCAAAATCATCAACTTAATATAATTAAATAATAATTAAACAACATTAGGGAAGGTAATTAAGAGTGAAACTAACCTTAATTAATTGATGGTTTCTCGCGACAAAAAAGAAATCAACAATAATATTGAGAAACACAAGTATGTTTGATGGATATATTTAAAAACTGAGAATATATTTTTATTTAAAAAACTATCGATAGTGGTTATGTGTTTTGAAGGAAGGAAGGAACTAAAAAGTTTAGGAGAATATGAAGTTATATCCATACACGTGTAAGTTAGAAACAGTCAGGAATAGACCGAAGGTTCTCGATCTAGCAAATGTCATGTTCTTATCTTTTTACCCGAGATTTTTACCTTATCTTATCTTATCGTAATCCTAATCTAAACTAAAAAAAGACAACTAACCAAGAGTTTCAATTTCTTAAAATTAATTAAATTAAGACATATTTAATTTTATTTATATCTTTTGATTTTTCATTACCAATTTACATTTTAAGTTAATAATAATTAATACTTTATTGCATAATGTCTATCTAATAATAACAAAATATAGCTAAAAATTAAAGATGTTATATATTTATATCAATATTTTATTTTATATTATTTTTATTGTAAGGTTTATCGACAAATATAAATAAATTTATATTAGTATTTATAGAAAAAGTCTTACTAATTTACACTTTTTTATTTTCATCAATAATTTACACTTTTTAGCATTTAAGAAAATTTGTTAAGTTTTCATCATTTAATTAATTAAAAAATTCTCAACATATTATTTACAATCCTGGAAAAAAAAGGGTAATGGGGGAACCCTAGCCCCGGTACCACAATTGGATACCCATCGACCCACCCCGTATGAGCCATATGATGCCGGTAAAATACCTCCATCCTAATCCCCACATGATCTGGGCACCCCGAAGGATCGAACCCGCGTATTTAAACTTCACATATGGGTCTAGGCTTCATTGGTAATGGGTACCTTAAAGAATTATTTTTTGTCACCAGCGAGGATCGAACCTGAGATCTTAAGGTCACCAAGTGCTTGCCTTACCACTAGGCTAATTCCTGGTTGGTATTATTTACAATCCTGATAATTCACTAATTAATATCGATTTTCATTTATTATACTCAAACTTTTTAATTTGATCATGAATATCAAATATTGTTTTTGAATCAATATAGTTAGTTTTTAAATTTTAAATTTAAGAATAGATTTTTCTTCCCCAATAAAATGTTATTCACTATTTTTATAAAAAGTTATTTTGTAGTTACAACGTCCAGTTTTTAAGTACGGACAGTTCTACGTTGTGATATCTCAAGTTAAATCGAAAAATATCTTTAAAGTGATGATAAGCAACAAATGTCAGATTAAAAACATATAAACAAATATTGTCTACAAAAAAGTATTACAAAAGATGAAATACAATATATACATTCAATGTTTTATAAATATATTCTTTTAATTTGATTTTATCTACATTTTACATTTAAATTTATATTTAACAATTTATCTTATTTCTAAAATGTCATAAACAACCCGTATTTGACACAGGGCTTAAATCTAGTAAATGTGTAAAACAGAGAAAAATGGAAATTAATCTATCAAAATTTATCATTATTAAAAAGTTTCATTTGAATTTGATGTATCAAAATTATCATTTTAAAAAAGTCAATTGTTTTTTCCTTTTTTTTCCCCGATTGGCAGACTCACCCAATTCAAAGATGATGTTATAAATGAAGTTCATTAAGAGTATTATAAGTATTTCAAATAGATATTATAGGTATTTCAAATTGAAATATTTAAAATAATGAATACGAAAATGGAGATTTTACCAATATGACAATAGCCTAGTGGTACCCGTCTCCTCTTATGTGTGGGACCCATGGGGAGTCTAATTCCCAAATGAAAGACGCAGGTTCGAATCCCGGTTGGTTCCTAATAACCATGGGGAACCATTGCTAGGAGTTTAACCAGGTAGCAACCTCTTGCGGGATGGGAAAGTTAGGTACCAATATTGTACCTGGGATCGGGGTGTTCCCACCAATCTACACCTTTTCCCAAAATGGAGATTTTAAGATTATCAACTACTTAGTCGAAAAAAATGAAAAAAACAAATACTTTATAATGTAGTTTATATATATATAATGTGTGTGTATAAAGAAAGAAACGTTCAAAAGCGCTTCTCCAAAACGTTCACTTCAATCGGCCCGGAAAATAAAAAAGAAAAAAAACGATTAATATTGTGCTTATGCTATTGATGGTGGTTAGAAAACAAAGATTTATTACCTTAACCATATAGTCATACACCAACATTCACTGATTACATCATATTCATCAAATCTTGCATCAAACTATAATGTTCAGTAACGAGACGTAACACAAATGTGGCTGATATAACTATAGCTGATGATAGTACAAGTATAATATTAACACGTAATGGTAAAAAACAAAGCTTCATAAGTTCAAGTTCCATCGTCTAAAAATTGGGGAAATTCTTAAAAATACAACACCTTATATAATGGTCGCTTGCTCAATGTAGCCGCACATAATAACGTTCATTACATTTAACTCTGTCATCTATATAATTTTAAAAGTTTAGCTTACACATCTTTGACAGGCGGCAACTTATACTATAACATCTGGATGTTCAATAAAGAATGCAATAATGTACCCACAAGGAATTACGGATTCTGGCAGTGCAAAATCATGAAAATAACTTTTTTGCCTGCACATGAATTAAAAAGAAAAATGTTAACCAACAGAAATACACTCAAACTAATGTCTTTTGGCTTTTTAGAGTTGCGTGTACAAACTTCATCATAAAGCAAGTATGTCTCAACTACTTAAGAATTGGGATATAGTCGGATTAGTGTATGGAGTGTATTGGTCCTGGCCCAGATTATTCCTAACATTTGAGAAACTGCCCCCAGCGCAATTGCTCGAGTACCATGTTATGTAATTTTAATTATTTAACCTTATAAACGCATTAACTATGCATAACAAAACGGACAAGTGTTTGTGGGTCAACCCCAGAGGAACTAGCACATTTTCTGTTTCGAACCATTACCCATCCTCGTATTTTGACACCTCTAGAGAAATTACCTAATGGCTAAGGCCATACTATTATATATATAAGAGTTAATTACACTTTTGGTCCCTGTCGAGGGTCTAAAATTACCGTTTTCATCCCTACCTTTCATATATTACCGTTTTGATCCAAAAAACTTTGCTCCGTCAACGCTTTTGGTCCAATTCTCGAAACGGACGTTAAACACCCATCACGTGCAGATCACGTGATGGGTATTTTAGTCTTTTTCTTACCAAAGGACTAAAGTTTTTTGGACCAAAACGGTAATATATGAAAGGTAAGGATAAAAACGGTAATTTTTAACCCTCGACAGGGACCAAAAGTGTAATTAACTCTTTTTTCAAATTTTCAATCATCATCAGCAACAAATTAAATGGCTGGATCTTGGTGGTGGTGGTGATGAGGTAGACGGATCTTCATGATGTGATTGTCGTCGATCTTGGTGGTGCAACGGTGGTGAAAACGCACATATATACAAACACATACATAAAATGGATAAATGAAGTTTGAAAATGGTTATGGTTGTAGAAACTTTAAACACTAGTGCTGCTGGTGGTGCAACGGTGGCGGCACCGGAAACTGCCATCTCAAAACTGCCGCCGCTGCCACTGTCACACTACCACCGATGCACTCCACCACCACCGATATTCCCATCATTTCAGATCTGTTATCGTATCTATTCTTAGCTAGTTAGTTAGGGTTTGTGAATTTTTATAGTATTGTGGGAATCAAGTGTGAGAGAGATGGAGAAAAATATTTTGTTTTGGTTGGAAGTTCTGTAAATGACAAACATATATATAACTTTATATATTAATAGTTTAAATAGATTGGTAAATGAAAAGCAAAAATAAGATGGAAAATAATGTTCCTGATGATTATTGTAGATGAAGGTATTTAATTTGTTGTTGATGATGATGAAAATTTGGAAAAAGAGTTAATTACACTTTTGGTCCCTGTCGAGGGTTAAAAATTACCATTTTGGTCCAAAAAACTTTAGTCCTTTGGTAAGAAAAAGACTAAAATACCCAACGTCCGTTTCGAGAATTGGACCAAAAGCGTTGACGGAGCAAAGTTTTTTGGATCAAAACGGTAATATATGAAAGGTAGGGATGAAAACGGTAATTTTTAACCCTCGACAGGGACCAAAAGTGTAATTAACTCTATATATAATATAACTTGCATAAAACAAATCTTACTTGCTCAAGTGTTAAAAACATTATCACATTCCAAGATCCCAGCCGACCAAAATTTGGAAGGAATCCTTTGTAAAATGCAAGGGCTCCCTGAAAAGAATGAAGCGGAATTATCACAACAGGAATTTACAATCATGATTGCCATTGGCAGCCATATTCAGAAAAGATAAATGTAAGCATACCTCAACATTTAAGGTTTTAACCATACAATCAATGGTGCTTTTGTAGATTGAATCTCCCATCATTCTAGACTTCACCTGGAAACAACAGAAATTGCATGTGATGGTTAGAGGTCAGATATGAGTACATGAGCTTTAGCGTGAAACAGATAAAAGACTCTACCTTTTGAGTTCGAAATGGGTATAATTTGTTTAACATCTCTAATCCATTTACCAATATACAAAAGTCAAACTCTAGAGGAGGCAATTCAGCCAATTATATGAGTCAATATTGGCTATATTTTATCTCTAACAGGTGATGACATTGAAAACTTTAATCATAATTGAAATGATCATGAAACTCACCTATTGAGTTATCTAAATGCTTTCAACCTCCTACATCGAATTACTCTAACATATAGGATATTATTTTAATAGTATAGTTTTTAGCATCATATTTAATACATTAAGTATCTATATAACTTATAGAGAAAAATACAAGGCTCCAACCAAACCCTTATAGCCAAAACTGCCCGCTTTAGTCCATTACCAAATCTGCCCATTTTACCAACTCTATAAAAGTGATACCAAACTGAATATATGTTTCGAGTTAGAGCACACAAGTCAAATTGCATCTTTCTGAAAGCACAGTAAAGGTATTTCCCTGTTTTGGACATATCAAAAGTATATGAAACTACAAACCGACTTAGCACAAAAACAAGATTACCACATCAACAGGTGAACCAATCAAAACCGCGAAAAACCCTGCACCTAAACCGGCGAGTAGATGAGTGAATATATTGTCTGTGAACCCCGGTATATTCAAAATGGTCTACAAAGTTGAACAAAAAATTTACAATGGAGTAAGAAGTAGAAGTAGCACCGAGTTCAAACAAAAAGAACTTGAGATAAGCCAAACCTGTTTCACTTGATCATAGCTAGCGAGTTCTGCAGCGTTGATAATAGCATTTCTAGCAATGTTTGGGCCCAGACCAGTCCAAAGCGCCACGAGTCCTTCCTGTTTATGGTATATTAGTATATGGAAAGAGAATAGGTACGTGTGGCAATTTTGACACATTTACTTGCGAAGATCAGGGTATAGTATACTATATATAACGGACCAAGAAGTGACCCAATGTGTATATTGAACGCATACAAGTATACAACCCACTAAATTACTTTACTAAAGCAAAACTGGATGATCGATGATATGTTTTTTGGACACATCTGACGCACAAATTTTTTGAGAATTTATATATATATATATATATATATATATGTGTGTGTGTGTGTGGGTGTGTGTGTGTGTGTGTGTGTGTGTATTTATGTAAGAAGTGTTTTGGATTTACATTTTTAACTAATCCGAAGTTTGCAAAAGTTGCCCGTTTGACCACCCATTACCCCACTTTCCCGACCCATGCTATTTACTATCTCTAATTATAAGTAAAATAGATATGATGATCCCAGATTCCCAGAACTCCAGAAGGCAGAAACTAACCTCTTTCAATATGGTGTAGTAGGCATTTAAAGCACCAGAGTAGCGGCGAGGTGCTCCATGTGGCAACTTACCTTCAGCTTGAAGCCGGACCTTTACCAGATCAGTTGGATTAGCCAATGTAATTGCTATGGCACCTGTTTGTAGAGATAGACGTTAAGTTTGGGATTTCTTTCCAACTTTTCATATGATCACTTAATAGAGACGTTTTGAGGCCTATATATTTAATTTTGTCAAACATCTTAGAGTTACTTCTATTTGAGTATTACTTCCTTTTTCATCAATACCTGCATGGAGCAGCAGGCCTAAACATGTTTACCCACAAGCCAAATAAAGTTTGAACTGAATGGATATACTTCGAGTATCGTTTTATGGACAAATTTAATTTTTACTGGATATATCCTTTGTGATAAACTTTTAATGATAAACTTCTGTCATATATTGATTGTTGGTTCACATGGTAAAATGGAAAAATAGATGCATCGTAATAATTCTTGAGCTCACTTAAAAAAGTGTGAATGATTCTGCATTCAAATGTTGTTCCCTACTGTTCACATACAAAAAAATTTATTTCCCACCAACTTGGGACACATATAAGACAGGATTAGATATTTACACGAACGATAAGTTAGTGAGTTACATAATCCTTGATAAGGTTTCACGGAGATGTCCAAAACAAAGCCAAGGTAAATAAAATATCGAGTCTTACAGAGTCACAACTCACACGGTGTTTGTGATACAAAATTGAAGAAAAGGAAAGGGGAGAGAATTAACACACAAAAGCGGATGCAAACTTTGGAGGAGTTTATATGTTGTACAAAATGTTGTACAATGTACAGAAAAACATTAAAAAGGAGTCGGTTAGGTCGTGTACATCAAACCCTCATAGCCTGAACAGGGGTCCCTCTGCCACCTGTTTGCTCGCACTTTTGTGTGGGATAAACTTTCATGCTTCAAACATCTTAACTTGAGACTCGATATCTCGTTCACCTTCAACCATTTTAGACCACATATAGGGTTCAATGCAAAACCCTTATTAAGGAGTACACAAGCAACTATCATATTGTTCTTAAAAACATACTATGCTTATACCTGTTCAAACTCCAAGGTGAAAACCAACTTTTTACCAAGACTTTTAACATAAGGTTTATTCTAACTACCATTTTCTATTTGTAATTCAAACCATACATTTGTATATTCCCACGAGAATTACTAATGGCACATCAACTAACAAACAACACAAATTTTATACATTGGGTGTTGTTAAGATCATCCAAAAAAACTATTTTGTATGAGCTTTGAAGTTGAAAATAACGTGACTAACTTTAGAATTAGAGGTGGTCATTTCGACCCAAATACCTATGCATGCGTCAATTCGGACAATGTTAATCTTTAACTAGCCAAATGGGCAAAAGAAACAAAATAATTAAAGAAAAGGCGTCAAATAGGTTGAAATGCGCCCAAATGTAATTTCATTGCGTAAATTATCATACACTAATTAATTAAAAAAATACAGATAAATAGTGGAAAAAAATATGTTTTTGCAATCAGGTTTGACACAATAACAAAAAGTCAAAAAGATGCAAAGAAGGTACACAAAAGGTGTTTCTAGTTAGCCCAACGAGTACCAAATACACCTACTTTGATCCCCAGCCCATTTTGTTACCTACTTAAAAGCCACATAAAAAGATATTAAGAATCACTCACCTGTAATTAAAGCAGCAACTATTTTCTGAAATAACGAAACTTCTGCTAGAAGAATACCACCAGCACAAAAGGCCTTGACCTGTATAACGAAAATCTCAGATGTAATACACTAACAGCTGTTGAGCCACACTGGATCAGTCCTCACAGGTGAAGCCTATGCCCCGAATCAATGAATCACCAGATAGCCTAAAAACCGATATGTGATACTTGAAACTTACAGGCTCATACAAACTGATCCTTAAGCCTCCATATATAAATTGGCGATGTAATCCAGGTATAATACCTTTCCAAAGTGCAAGTAAACCTTCTTCTTTGGCAATAGTAGCGACTGTACCTAAGAGACCCTTGTACTTGGCTGCACTGCCTTCATCTCCCAATGCTGCTCTCTTTTGGAGTTGAAGCCGAACTTTAGCAGTGTCTAAAGGGATCGTACATAACTGCACAAAAAAAAGACATAATGATTTACAATATAAATTAAATTAGGTATTGACAACTTTAACAAGTTCTACATTTATAAGTAAAGAATGCAATCAATCAAAGATGGCTTGCAACTTGGTCAAGCAGTCAAGTGTGAATGGGTCAGGTGGGTTGGGTAACATGTCAAAATGAGCTTGGGCTGAAAAGGCTTGTTTTTAGTATGGACGGAAAAGAGTCTTGTCAAGTCGATCCACAAGCATATTTTTTGCCCAGTTTTTAATATAGTTTATGCTTACAAAATCTATGTTATTACAATAATAATCTAGGACTCACAAGCATTAGAGGTTATACTTTGGGCAACATTTAACGCATTTGACATGTAAATGGGTCGAAATTGACCCATTTGGCATAAACTTGACCCAAGAAGACCCGTTCGCAAGTAAATAAGCCGAAATTGCCACCTCCAGGTTCACCTTCTAGGGTATTATTCCTTAGATTTTTTAAAAAAATAAGTTATGGATTGCAGCCCTGTAAGCCTATCTTTGAGTATTAGATTTATATTATCCAACAAGGGTATGCACTACCATACCAAGAAGTATAAAAGGATGCACTACGATAACTACATTTTCAATTTCTTAGCGATAAAACGCTTTAGTTTATTCATATTGGTTGCTCAATATATTTATCAGATATTCACATAACTAAAACTAATACCCGCCGTCCCCATAATATAAATAAAATTACAACATTATAACTTTTTTTCACGCCAAATAGAGTCACGTTCGAATATTTTACCATTGAAATAACAAAGGCGCGTTCCAGAAGATCACGTACAGGCCATTTTCCTTAAATGTTGTGTAAATTTGACCCAAAAATATAAACTCTATAAACTCGTTCTACATTTAACGTACGATTAATTTCATTAGTCCATGATCAGATATATATATATATATACATAGATATATATATATATATATATATATATAGTGAAGGGATCAAGTGAGAACAACATATATGGTGAGAACCGTGAGAACCACTAAAAATCCATCTCTAAGGGCTTTGCCCTTAGAGTTAAGGGCTACGCCATACAACCGCCACCATCTCTTGGATCGCCGCCATCAAATCCATACCATTCCCATATGCGTCCGGTGACAACCTCTTTAGAACGGATGAGGGCAACGCCCGTACCGTATCCATACGTTTTCTTAACACGTAACCATATGATTTTTTACAAAAAAAAAAAAAAATTTTGGAATGGGTTTTTGTTAAAATAAAATAAAAAACAAAAAAAGTTTCAAAAAATGAAAAATAAAAATTAAAAAAATAAAAAACCACACAAAAAAGGAGAAAAAGAGAGGGAAACTAGTGGTTCTCACGGTTCTCTCCATATTTGTGGTTCTCACGTTAACCCTACCCTATATATGTATATACTGATACAAACACACATACGATTCCATTCAATCTCTCAATACAATTACTCCACTACAGTCAAGATCCAAAACTAGTACTCTACTCATTTCTTACAAACTACTGTAGAATCTTTCTATTAATAGTAATAAATCAATCTTCAATAAACATTATATTTATTAAAAAAAAATCAGTTCAAGTAAACATTTGCACAATACATTGTTCTTCAAACTAACAATATAACTACATCACTATATCACACATACACGCACACACATCTATATATATAATATTACAGTTTAATATAAAAATGATGAAAATCGAACCTCAGCGAAACAAGCAGCAAATGCACTACAAAAAAAGGTTGCGGAGAATGAGATCTCATTGCGGCTGAGATCTGGCATCATAATAATAAAAATAATCTGTTAAAAAATACAAATAAATAAAATTAAAATGAGTGTGTTTAGATTGCATTTATTAATGAACTGAATTATGAGCGGTGGAGGTGATAGTTGTTGATACATATATGAACTGTAGAAATGTACTGCAATATATACTTTTTCTAATTATTTTTTATTTACTTTATTTAATATTTAGCTTCTGATGTATTTAGTGGGAGGTTTTGGATTTATGCGATTTTTTATATGTATTGAGTTGATTTTATTTTTTTTTAATTTGGTGTCGGTTGTAACTAAAAAGAAAAAATGATTAGAAAAATAGGTTATGATCCGTGATGTGAGGAGATTGATTTGAGCTTTTTCCATTACATGCTACTTTATGGGTGTGTTTGGCAAAACTAGCTGGTAGCTGGTGGCTGAAAGCTGGTAGCTGTAACTAAAAGCTGGAGGCTGTAGCTGTTAGATAAATTTAGGTGTTTGGCAGAGTAGCTGTAGCTGTTAACAATATATGTAAAGCTGTAGCTGTTAGATAAATAGGTGTTGCAGAGGCTGTAGCTGTTAATAAATTTAGGTGTTTGGCAGAGTAGCTGTAGCTGTTAACAAATAGGCTGTGGCAGAGAGCTGTAGCTGTAACTAAAAGCTGGAGGCTGTAGCTGTTAGATAAATTTAGGTGTTTGGCAGAGTAGCTGTAGCTGTTAACAATATATGTAAAATGACAAAAATAGACATACACACAATTTCTTTCATAATTAAATATAGCATGGTCATTTTAACAAAGTAAAACATAATCGTTTACAAACACTCGAAAACATAATATAATAATACTAATCACTAATGACGTGCATTCCATATCAGAGTAGCAATGTTGTTACGAACTTGTTTCATCTCATTCGTTTGAGATGACGTCATGCATGGTTCCTTGTATATATGCTTATAATAGTATGCAGCAATTAGATCACTTGTAGATGATGAATCCAACAAATATAAACAAAACAATTTGTGCATCTTCTCGCTTGTTTCATCATCCATAATTACCCTGGTAACAAATTCAATATCAAGTTAACATATAAACCCATAAAACGGCTTAATATCTAAATGCATAAGTAATATTCTCACATCAAATAAGTATAAAACAAAAGATATCAAATAACTTCCAACATAGTTATGTCACTAAAACACCAATGGAAAAAGCGATAAACAATCCAAAAACAATAAATTCAAACACATAGAAATAACAATGTCTTCGTAACATGTCATCAAAGAAAACACTAGCTGCTTAGACTTTGCTTTCGTTGTAGCCATGCCACCCTACCCTCATCATGTCGCACACTCATAAACATTTTTCTTTTCACGGGATCTTCCAGCAAATCCATTGCAAAAAACCACAACTCCTCATATTCCTTCATCAATCCTGCATCTACCATACGGTTAAGCACACCTACAGCAACTTCAACACTAACCTCATTACTTTGACTGGGTTTGGAAGAACTTGACTCTAACATGTCAAGAACACGCTGTTGATTCAAATTACTTTGAGTTAAATGATCTTTAAGCATTGAAGCTCCCAATGAGTCTCTCCCTTTACGTTTCATACTGACTGGTTTAGGCTTAGTATTTATTTTAGTAGGCTTCTCAACAAATTTTGCAACTCCACTTGGGCTTGGTGCTGATGCATCATCTTGAGTGACCTTTTCCATAAAGGTGCTATAGAAGCCAGCTTCTTCCTTTTCCAGTCTTTCTATAGTAGAAAGTGTTTCATTGTATACTTGATACACATCTTCATTGTCACGTTCCTCAACATTTTCATCATCAAGGATCTCAACATGCACCCCACTGAACGTAGTTGGATCCATAGAGGGTGCCACACAATTTTCCCCACTTGCAACTGCATCTCCAAATAATAGATCCCATTCTTCTTGTAGTTGTTTAGATGGTTGATTATATTGAATTCCTTCATATTTCTGGTTTTCCTACACAATATAATGATGAAAAATTAGTTAATTATCATATGGAGTAGAAGATTATATTATATTTAAATATTAGATAATATGGTCACCTGAATTTTTTTAGCCCACCATTCATCATCGCAATCAAGTTGACCAGTACTTTCATTCCAACCTAGACCAGTCTCCCCGTGCTTTAGCGACTTCCAAAGATTGTACTCTTTTCTCATACCGTCATACTTATTTTTCAAAGCTTTATCACTGAGGAATTTACGCTTTATAATTTTTTCGAACTCTGGCTGAAGGGTAACCCATTTGAAAGGAGTATTTCGACCATGCTTCGTGATATATTTGTTTAAAAACCGACATAACTCCAAAACCATTTCTTTTGGCCAATTTTCTCTTTTCCCTGTTTTATTATTGGATTCTTTCTTCCCTTTTTGTTTTTTAGATTCCATCTAGCAACTATATATACACAATTGCAACATGAGTTTATAAGTAGCTACAGCAACTATATATACACAATTGCAACATGAGTTTATAAGTAGCTACACCATATATATATATATATATAGGTATATTAATATAACTTGAAATATAAGTTTTTTTTTCCAGAATCAAATGTAATACCTGTACTAAATTAATCCATCTAAAGTTATAATTCTACAATTAGTTACTGAATGAGAATAATATATGACCAAGACAATTAGAACACTGTGAATCCTTTAATTATATACTATACATGTTTCATCTTGATCAACATATATACATGCAGGTACTATTAACATGTATGTTATTTCAAGCTCTATATATAACATCAAAATTTGTCGTACGTACTCGTTGATAGATTATCGTCTTAGTCTAACATAAGAGACAATATTCCGTATTCCATTGTTCGCTATATACTACTGTTTATTTAACATGGTTCGCTTTATAAAAGAAAAACGCAATTGGCGACATTCAATCAATACTTACGAAAGTTCAATTACGACATTCAATTATTACGTGATAGAAACAAAATCAATATTAGGCACACCATATATAAATATAGATCATAACTACACAACTTGTCTGCACATGATATATCATAAGAAATTAAATGCTAGAAGCTAGTGCAACAAAAGAATGGCTTTACCTGCCAACGAGAGAATGCTTGAGGAGGATCAATAGCAGACGAAATTAAGATAGTCTGAAACAGAATATGCCTATTAGGGTTTTAATGCCATGACCGTATGGAGGAGAGGTTGAAGATAGGGATTTTTTATGGATAGTACGTGGGGTTTTTTTATATTGTTGGAAGGTTAATTAAGTAATTTATGTACCAAAAGCTTCTAGCTTTTCTCCAACGCTAGCAATAGTAGCGTTACAAAAAGGAGCTTTTTCTATGGGCCTAAAAGCTTGAAGCTCTTTTATCCAAACAAGTCTTTTCATTGGGTGGGAGCTTTTTCTCAAAAGCTTGAAGCTTGAAGCCCCTAAAAGCTCCTAAAAGCTCCCTCCCAAACATACCCTAAAAGCTTGAAGCTCTTTTATCCAAACAAGTCTTTTCATTGGGTGGGAGCTTTTTCTCAAAAGCTTGAAGCTTGAAGCCCCTAAAAGCTCCTAAAAGCTCCCTCCCAAACATACCCTATCACTTTCATACGTATCAAACTACACTTGTATTTTCCTAACTAGTCCTAATACCCGTACGATATATGGTGGCTAAATAAATTGTATCATAAAAAAATTCGAATATGCCACATACATGATTTGTGAGTATGAAATAAATTATGGTTAAATAAACTAATGATCGAAGCTAAATTATAATAACAGTAATGATAAATATAATATATGTTTAGTTAGAGTTTTGAATTTACCTTAAATTTTTACAATCACATCAAAATTTGTCGTACGTACTCGTTGATAGATTATCGTCTTAGTCTAACATAAGAGACAATATTCCGTATTCCATTGTTCGCTATATACTACTGTTTATTTAACATGGTTCGCTTTATAAAAGAAAAACGCAATTGGCGACATTCAATCAATACTTACGAAAGTTCAATTACGACATTCAATTATTACGTGATAGAAACAAAATCAATATTAGGCACACCATATATAAATATAGATCATAACTACACAACTTGTCTGCACATGATATATCATAAGAAATTAAATGCTAGAAGCTAGTGCAACAAAAGAATGGCTTTACCTGCCAACGAGAGAATGCTTGAGGAGGATCAATAGCAGACGAAATTAAGATAGTCTGAAACAGAATATGCCTATTAGGGTTTTAATGCCATGACCGTATGGAGGAGAGGTTGAAGATAGGGATTTTTTATGGATAGTACGTGGGGTTTTTTTATATTGTTGGAAGGTTAATTAAGTAATTTATGTACCAAAAGCTTCTAGCTTTTCTCCAACGCTAGCAATAGTAGCGTTACAAAAAGGAGCTTTTTCTATGGGCCTAAAAGCTTGAAGCTTGAAGCCCCTAAAAGCTCCTAAAAGCTCCCTCCCAAACATACCCTAAAAGCTTGAAGCTCTTTTATCCAAACAAGTCTTTTCATTGGGTGGGAGCTTTTTCTCAAAAGCTTGAAGCTTGAAGCCCCTAAAAGCTCCTAAAAGCTCCCTCCCAAACATACCCTAAAAGCTCCTAAAAGCTCCCTCCCAAACATACCCTAAAAGCTTGAAGCTCTTTTATCCAAACAAGTCTTTTCATTGGGTGGGAGCTTTTTCTCAAAAGCTTGAAGCTTGAAGCCCCTAAAAGCTCCTAAAAGCTCCCTCCCAAACATACCCTAAAAGCTTGAAGCTCTTTTATCCAAACAAGTCTTTTCATTGGGTGGGAGCTTTTTCTCAAAAGCTTGAAGCTTGAAGCCCCTAAAAGCTCCTAAAAGCTCCCTCCCAAACATACCCTAAAAGCTTGAAGCTTGAGCCTAAAAGCTCTAAAAGCTTGAAGCTTGAAGCCCCTAAAAGCTCCTAAAAGCTCCCTCCCAAACATACCCTAAAAGCTTGAAGCTTGAAGCCCCTAAAAGCTCCTAAAAGCTCCCTCCCAAACATACCCTAAAAGCTTGGAGCTCTTTTTCTCAAAAGCTTGAAGCTTGAAGCCCCTAAAAGCTCCTAAAAGCTCCCTCCCAAACATACCCTAAAAGCTTGAAGCTCTTTTATCCAAACAAGTCTTTTCATTGGGTGGGAGCTTTTTCTCAAAAGCTTGAAGCTCTTTTATCCAAACAAGTCTTTTCATTGGGTGGGAGCTTTTTCTCAAAAGCTTGAAGCTCTTTTATCCAAACAAGTCTTTTCATTGGGTGGGAGCTTTTTCTAAAAAGCTTGAAGCTCTTTTATCCAAACAAGTCTTTTCATTGGGTGGGAGCTTTTTCTCAAAAGCTTGAAGCTTGAAGCCCCTAAAAGCTCCTAAAAGCTCCCTCCCAAACATACCCTATCACTTTCATACGTATCAAACTACACTTGTATTTTCCTAACTAGTCCTAATACCCGTACGATATATGGTGGCTAAATAAATTGTATCATAAAAAAATTCGAATATGCCACATACATGATTTGTGAGTATGAAATAAATTGTGGTTAAATAAACTATGATCGAAGCTAAATTATAATATACAGTAATGATAAATATAATATATGTTTAGTTAGAGTTTTGAATTTACCTTAAATTTTTACAATCACATCAAAATCGGAACTTGTAAGCATAGTGGATGACGGCAAATAGCCTTGTGATTTCGAATCGTAAACTCAAATTTTTGAAGTCTTCATGTTAATAACTTATTATTATAAGTAATATAAGTAATAGGAGTTGAAGAATTGAGAAAGAAAAAGAAACAATTTTATTAATGAGAAAACGATCAATCAAATAAGGTTATAATGTGTTTTGTATCTATAAGTCAAGAGTTAGAGTTTTGAATTTACCTTAAATTTTTACAATCACATCAAAATCGGAACTTGTAAGCATAGTGGATGACGGCAAATAGCCTTGTGATTTCGAATCGTAAACTCAAATTTTTGAAGTCTTCATGTTAATAACTTATTATTATAAGTAATATAAGTAATAGGAGTTGAAGAATTGAGAAAGAAAAAGAAACAATTTTATTAATGAGAAAACGATCAATCAAATAAGGTTATAATGTGTTTTGTATCTATAAGTCAAGAGTTAGAGTTTTGAATTTACCTTAAATTTTTACAATCACATCAAAATCGGAACTTGTAAGCATAGTGGATGACGGCAAATAGCCTTGTGATTTCGAATCGTAAACTCAAATTTTTGAAGTCTTCATGTTAATAACTTATTATTATAAGTAATATAAGTAATAGGAGTTGAAGAATTGAGAAAGAAAAAGAAACAATTTTATTAATGAGAAAACGATCAATCAAATAAGGTTATAATGTGTTTTGTATCTATAAGTCAAGAGTTAGAGTTTTGAATTTACCTTAAATTTTTACAATCACATCAAAATCGGAACTTGTAAGCATAGTGGATGACGGCAAATAGCCTTGTGATTTCGAATCGTAAACTCAAATTTTTGAAGTCTTCATGTTAATAACTTATTATTATAAGTAATATAAGTAATAGGAGTTGAAGAATTGAGAAAGAAAAAGAAACAATTTTATTAATGAGAAAACGATCAATCAAATAAGGTTATAATGTGTTTTGTATCTATAAGTCAAAAGTTAGAGTTTTGAATTTACCTTAAATTTTTACAATCACATCAAAATCGGAACTTGTAAGCATAGTGGATGACGGCAAATAGCCTTGTGATTTCGAATCGTAAACTCAAATTTTTGAAGTCTTCATGTTAATAACTTATTATTATAAGTAATATAAGTAATAGGAGTTGAAGAATTGAGAAAGAAAAAGAAACAATTTTATTAATGAGAAAACGATCAATCAAATAAGGTTATAATGTGTTTTGTATCTATAAGTCAAAGTTAGAGTTTTGAATTTACCTTAAATTTTTACAATCACATCAAAATCGGAACTTGTAAGCATAGTGGATGACGGCAAATAGCCTTGTGATTTCGAATCGTAAACTCAAATTTTTGAAGTCTTCATGTTAATAACTTATTATTATAAGTAATATAAGTAATAGGAGTTGAAGAATTGAGAAAGAAAAAGAAACAATTTTATTAATGAGAAAACGATCAATCAAATAAGGTTATAATGTGTTTTGTATCTATAAGTCAAAAGTTAGAGTTTTGAATTTACCTTAAATTTTTACAATCACATCAAAATCGGAACTTGTAAGCATAGTGGATGACGGCAAATAGCCTTGTGATTTCGAATCGTAAACTCAAATTTTTGAAGTCTTCATGTTAATAACTTATTATTATAAGTAATATAAGTAATAGGAGTTGAAGAATTGAGAAAGAAAAAGAAACAATTTTATTAATGAGAAAACGATCAATCAAATAAGGTTATAATGTGTTTTGTATCTATAAGTCAAAGTTAGAGTTTTGAATTTACCTTAAATTTTTACAATCACATCAAAATCGGAACTTGTAAGCATAGTGGATGACGGCAAATAGCCTTGTGATTTCGAATCGTAAACTCAAATTTTTGAAGTCTTCATGTTAATAACTTATTATTATAAGTAATATAAGTAATAGGAGTTGAAGAATTGAGAAAGAAAAAGAAACAATTTTATTAATGAGAAAACGATCAATCAAATAAGGTTATAATGTGTTTTGTATCTATAAGTCAAAAGTTAGAGTTTAATTCTAAGTCTAATAAGGAAATTGAATCTATATACAATTAAAAAAGCTAATTTAATAAAATAAATAAATTAAAAGGACATGTGTCGATCAAGGATTACACCACGTGTCGTTTCAAGAACATATCATTCTTGTTTTAGTTTATTGGTAGATGTTAAAAAGATACTGTATTTTTAAAGAATATCAAGAAAATTAGAGTGATTCATGATCAAATTATTAGGGGAGATTCAAGAATTTGATTTTGACATACAAAATAGTGGTGAAGGTTTTTAGGAGATATGTTTATGTTTATTAAAACAGTATGAAAACAATAATTTCATTAAAAGATAGGGGGGAATTCTATTCTAATAAATAGATAAACTTAAATCTCATAAAACATAATCAAACTTGGAAAAAATAATCTCAAAAGTATTCTATCGACCACAAACACTACTCATCATGTCCGAACTAATTTTGTTAATAAGAAAAAACTAGTGAGAATATAAACATGTAAGCTCAATGTTCACATACACATAAACTAAACCATTCATAAATTAACTACATGTACATTATGCATTTTGAAATATGTTTTTTTTTACTTTCTTCAAGTTGAAAGCATTATATTATATATATAATATATATATATATATATATTTACGTATATAACATATATTAATATATATATATACATAGTTATTTAGTGACCATTTAACTAGCACGTTTTCCAAACTCCATATATATATATATATATATATATATATATATATATATATATATATATATATATATATATATATATATATATATATATATATATATATATATATATATATATATATATATATATATATATATATATATATATATATATATATATATATATATATATATATATATATATATATATATATATATATATATATATATATATATATATATATATATATATATATATATATATATATATATATATATATATATATATATATATATATATATATATATATATATATATATATATATATATATATATATATATATATATATATATATATATATATATATATATATATATATATATATATATATATATATATATATATATATATATATATATATATATATATATATATATATATATATATATATATATATATATATATATATATATATATATATATATATATATATATATATATATATATATATATATATATATATATATATATATATATATATATATATATATATATATATATATATATATATATATATATATATATATATATATATATATATATATATATATATATATATATATATATATATATATATATATATATATATATATATATATATATATATATATATATATATATATATATATATATATATATATATATATATATATATATATATATATATATATATATATATATATATATATATATATATATATATATATATATATATATATATATATATATATATATATATATATATATATATATATATATATATATATATATATATATATATATATATATATATATATATATATATATATATATATATATATATATATATATATATATATATATATATATATATATATATATATATATATATATATATATATATATATATATATATATATATATATATATATATATATATATATATATATATATATATATATATATATATATATATATATATATATATATTTATTTAATACAAGAATTTAATGAAAAAATTTAAGGTATGGGTAAGTATTGCGTTGGTAAGCCCTGTCGACCGACGGTTGGATTAGCGTAAAGCCCGTTATTTGATTTGAAAAGGGTGGCCGGACCACGACGGTATGGGGGTGTTCCCGGAATATAAACCTATTACTTTAAAATTAAACTAGATCTTTTCATCTGTTGAGTCAAGGATTCGCTGACCAGACTTGGTCGCTGACGTGGGTCGTCAGCGAGTCATCAGCGAGTCATTGACTCTCGTCAGCGGGTGGTTTGCTTTCCAAATTGTTTGTCAAGGCGGGAAGATTTCAAACCAACAAGAAGACAAGAAGTCACATGGTGGTTCTCCTAACTGAATGTTACCTTATATGGCAAAGGTACAGTTGGGACCAAAACAAGGGTTTCTCTCTTTCATACCCGTTTTGGTAAAGAAGACAAAGGCTCCTGGATCCAAGTTCTTAGAGCCAATGGAATGTCGACAACCACCATTACATCACTATCATTGTAAGGCTGTGTTGCCCTAATTCCTTTTCTATATAAAGCAACACAGCCGCACCATTTACAGTGTGTTTTGTCACCACAAAGTGTTTCACTTTATTTGTAATTGTTTAAGTTTCCTTCTTTCTAGACTTAGCAATTACATAGTTCATTTGTATTCTTGTAAGACAAGTTGTATTATCGACCATGTATTCATCGTTTAAATCAATGATACATATGATTAGACTTGCATAGTTTTCTAACAATTGAACTTGTTCTTGTTTGTGTTCTTTACTTCTGTTCTTTACTTGTTCTTTACTTTCTTGTTTAGTTTAAACAAATATAAGTGTGCAAATTAGTGGACTGTCAAGTGGTATCAGAGACAACGTTTCTAAATTACTGAAACAAAGATCCGTTTGCATACTTATTTTCTTAAAAGTTCTCTTTTAATCTTTTTTAAAACAAGAACATGACTGCTGTTCCCACCCTTGTTAACACACGTGACTTCGGTTACGTATCCGTCCCTCCAAGATTCGAGCCCGATGACTTTGGGTCTTGGAAGGAAAGGATGTTACTACATATAGTGGGCGTGGAACCCTATCTAATGTCTATTCTGACCGTCGGTCCTTATATCCCCACTCTGGTTCAAAGAACACCAGGAGCAACTGTTGATACTCCTGAGATTGTGATTGACATCGTCAAACCAGAGGTTCAATGGACTGACGATGAAAGGAGACTTGTTAATCTTGATGCAAGGCTCAAAAACATGATTGTCAGCACTCTTCCCACTGACCTCATGAAAGTGGTCATTAGATATCCCTCTTCAAAAGAAGTTTGGGATAGATTGGTTAGCATGCATGAAGGCTCTGCTGCTACCATTGCCACTAAAAAGATAGACTTAAAAAGAGCCTATGAAAATTTCTTTTCCCTCCCCAACGAAGGTCTAAACGGTTCATATACCCGATTTAAAGGGTTGCTGAACGACATGACCACTGTTGGTATCTCTCATGATGATTTTGAGGTTTGCCATAAATTTCTTGATAGTTTACCTATCAAGTGGCAAGGTCTGAGACAAATCCTCAGAACCACTGAGCGACTCAATGGGCTAAACCTCGAGTCTCTCTTTGGCATGCTCCAGTTCGAAGAAAGAGCTCTTGCTCAAAATCTAAGAGCTGCCGCTGATGCACAGCATCGTGCGGGTCCCTCTTCTTCTTCTGTTTCCTCTTCTTCTCATTGTGCTCTCGACCCCTTGGCCCTTATCTCTGCTGAGCCCAGTAATCTTAATACTGGTGCCAGCTCTTCTATTCTTCCACAACCTATTCAATCTCTTGTTGATGATCTTGATGCTGAAGAGAAACAAGAGATGTTCAGTGACTTTATGGATTTTGCCTTAGTCGCTGGTAAAAGGTACTCCCGTAAATGGAACAACCGTAGGTCGGTTGCTCCATATAAGCCTCCTGTTGACAAAGCTCAAGAGGAGTGCTGGAGATGTGGTAGAAAAGGCCACTACCAAAAGGAGTGCAGAGTTGCCCTACCAACTCCTGCTGCTCCTAAAACTAACCCTTCCAAACCTGCTGATGAGTACAGGAATAAATACTATCAGCTGAAGGCCAAGGTTGCTGAAATGGAAGAGGCCAAAACACCAGCAAAAGGGCTGGTAGCTGAAGAGCATGACTGGGCTGAATCAGACGATTCAGACAGTGAAGAATATGTTGACGCCATGTGCCTTATGGCGCTCGCTGATGGAGATGCTTTGACAAGAGATCAAGTCTCCTCAAGTCAGTGGGTGAACGTCACCATTAAAAAGGTTTGTGCTCATTCCTCTGCTTCTGAAGAAGATAAACCAAAAATCTTCGAATCTCTTCTTTGTGACTTTCGGTTCGTTGAATCTATACGAGCTGATGTCCAATCTAAGCTTGACTCTACCTCCTTGGAGTTAAGCGAAAAATCTGATAGACTCAATGAGCTGAGGAATGTTCATGTTGAACTCCAATCTCATGAGCTGCTGGCTCAAAAGGTTCAACTTGAGAATGAAAAACTCAAGCTTGAAGTGGCCAATCTTAAGAAGATTGTGACCTCCTGGTCAAAAGCTTCCAGGTTTCACCACCAGTGCCTAAATGAACAAATCCCTGCCCAAGTTCAGGCAATAATAGGCGGTGACTTCGATGCTGCTGCCTCTCTTTCTGACTTGTTCAATGATGAGGTGAAGCCTGAAATTTCTATCCCTCCATCTGCTGTCATCTCTCCTGAAGAGATGAAGAAATGGTATTTTGTTAAGGGTCTTAACGATTACCACAATGAAATGGATGCTGGTACTACCACTTGTACTACCAGCGAGCCATCTAATCCTGCTGAGGAAGATGGTGCTGGCTCATCAGCAAGAACCAGCAACCCCTATCCCCATCTTCCCATTGTTGGCATGATGCCAAACGAAGGAAGAGTTCAATACTCTTCTGGGGAATCATTTGAAGGGGATATTGGTAGTGATGGCTTCAAACCCATCGCTCCTCAGCAGCTCACCTTTAGACCCTCTGAACCTTTCAGAAGAAGTAAGGTTGCTATTCCCTATGACTATAGCACGCCTCAGCGAGCTAATCATATTAGTCAGCAACCTCAACCTATTTCTCATCCCTCTTCTTCTTTACCTTCTCAGCAAGCTCCTACCCTTGCTGACTGCAAAACTGTGCAGGATGATCGTGTCATGCAAAGACGCGTAAGGTTTGGTGATGCTAGGTATCAGCAAGTTGAACCATCTAAGGTCCGACCTGCTGATAGACAAATCCACCAGCATGCACCTCAATCGTTGCCCCCTCCCATTTTGAGACATAAAACTCCCCAAAAGGAGAGAATGTCTCACACCCAAAATAGGCCAATCACTCCTCAAAGGGGACACTTGCCTCATCAGCAAGTAAGGCCTATCACTCCTCAAAGAGGACACTTGCCTCTTCAGCAAGTTAGGCCTATCACTCCTCAGAGAGGACACTTGCCTCTTCAGCAAGTTAGGCCTATCACTCCTCAGAGAGGACACTTGCCTCATCAGCAAGTAAGGCCTATCACTCCTCAAAGAGGACACTTGCCTCTTCAGCAAGTTAGGCCTATCACTCCTCAAAGAGGACACTTGCCTCATCAGCAAGTAAGGCCTATCACTCCTCAAAGAGGACACTTGCCTCTTCAGCAAGTTAGGCCTATCACTCCTCAGAGAGGACACTTGCCCCATCAGCAAGTTAGGCCTATCACTCCTCAAAGAGGACACTTGCCTCATCAGCAAGTAAGGCCTATCACTCCTCAAAGAGGACACTTGCCTCTTCAGCAAGTTAGGCCTATCACTCCTCAAAGAGGACACTTGCCTCTTCAGCAAGTTAGGCCTATCACTCCTCAAAGAGGACACTTGCCTCATCAGCAAGTAAGGCCTATCACTCCTCAAAGAGGACACTTGCCTCATCAGCAAGTAAGGCCTATCACTCCTCAAAGAGGACACTTGCCTCATCAGCAAGTTAGGCCTATCACTCCTCAGAGAGGACACTTGCCTCTTCAGCAAGTTAGGCCTATCACTCCTCAGAGAGGACATTTGCCCCATCAGCAAGTTAATGACCTTTCCTCTCAGCTGAAGGAATTTCTTCTTCAAAATCAACAAGGCAACAACGCTGGTAAAAAATGCTACAAATGTGGCAGCAGAGGTCATGTTGCTTCTGATTGTGGCAACTCCAGGGATGCTCCTGAAGTTGACATTCAACCTAATCCTTCTTCAGCGTCTGCTTCTTCCTCCACTATGGTCAGCGAGTATTCTAACTCTGCTGATCATATAAATAGTGTAGGAGAGTCAACCAATCTTACTGAGGAGAACATTGCTGACTTCATTGCTGCTCAGCGAATCTCCTATCCTCTCTCTCAAGAGATCATTACCACTGGTCGTGGCAGCATTCTGGTTGAGTATGGGAACAACAATCAAGTCAGCAACTTGACTGTTCTCGATACTGGAGCCACTGTCACCTCTGCTGATCAATATGTGATTGATCGTGACATACCTCCTGCTCATCATCTTGTTGATAACTCTCCAAGTGATGAGAATACTAACTCTATTGCTCCTCTTCCTCCTTCTACTGATGAAGTCGTCAGTAGAGAAGAATCTTCCGAGTCTCCCATCTAAATCCTTCTGTTAAATCTATGCAGGGCTCGCTGGGAAAAGGTGTGTGGTACTTAGACAGTGGCTGTTCAAAACACATGACTGGCTCAAAGACCCTGCTGGATAACTACGTAGAGGCTGCTGGCCCTACTGTAGTGTTTGGTGACAACTCCACTGGACAAACTGAAGGTTATGGTCTTCTCTCGAATGGACTCATTAAGTTCAACAAGGTTGCTTATGTAAATGGATTAAAACATAATCTCATCAGCATAAGTCAACTTTGTGATGCTGACTACAAAGTGATTCTTGATAAACATCAAGGCACTGTGGTAAATGTAAACAAGGAAGTAGTCTTGGTTGCTCCAAGAAAACGAGATGTATATCTGGTTGACTTCACTCCTATCAAGACTGATAGTGAGACTTGTTTCTTTGCCAAGTCGGCTGCTGAACTAAATTGGTTATGGCACAAGCGTATGTCGCATGTGAATTTCAAAACCATTAACTCTCTGGCCAAAAAGAACCTTGTTCGTGGCCTCCCTCATCTTTCATTTGAGAAGGATAGACTCTGTGGTGCTTGTGAAAAGGGTAAAAGCCATAGAGCAACCTTCAAAACCAAGCAAGCCAATTCTATCTCTGGCTGCTTTCATCTTCTTCACATGGACCTTTTTGGTCCAGTGAATGTCCAAAGTCTAAAGGGTAGCAGATACACTTTAGTAATCGTGGATGAATACTCACGATACACTTGGACTATCTTTCTTCATTCCAAGAGTGATGCTGCTGAAGAGATTATTAATTTCATTAAGAAAATGGAAAATCTCAACAGCATAAGGGTGAAAGAACTCAGGAGCGATCATGGTACTGAGTTCAGAAACCACACTCTTGAAACATTTTGTGCTGATCAAGGGATCTCACAAAATTTCTCTTCTACTAGAACCCCTGAGCAGAATGGTGTAGCTGAAAGGAGAAATAGAACTCTCATCGAAGCAGCTCGCACCATGCTCAGTGAGTCCTCTCTACCCAGCAAGTTCTGGGCAGAAGCTGTCAATACAGCTTGTCACACTCAAAATCGCTGTCTCATTGTCAAAAGACATGACAAGACAGCGTATGAGGTACTGAAAGGAAAGATACCTCAAATCAAATACTTCCATGTTTTTGGATGTCCTGTCTTCATCTTAAACAACAAGGATCATCTAGGAAAATTTGATCCTAAAGCTGATGATGGATACTTTCTTGGGTATTCATCCATCAGCAAGGCATTTAGAGTATTCAATACTCGCCTTCAGAAGGTTGATGAATCCATTCATGTTACTTTTGATGAAAGTTCATCAGCTCTAAAGGACATTCAATCTAACTCGTCTGAGGTTATTTTCAATGAGTTAGCTGACCCTCTCACTGAGGAAGCTGACTTATTTGTTGATGCTTCTTGCTCGCTGCCTGACGCTATTCAGCATATCACAAAGGATAGTTCAGCTGATGTTGAACTAGAGCAAGTTGCTGCTCATATCTACTCGATTGAGCCAGTTGAGCCTATCATAAGATCAATCCATGCAGCATCAGCCAAACCTAGATCACTGGCTGATGACGTGCATGCTGATGACCCTACTGACGAAGAGTTTCATGATGCTTCAGCAAATGCTGAAGAAATGGAGTCTGCTGAAGACTCCGCCATCAATGATAACTCAAATCAGTCGAATGGCTCTGCTGATCATTCTCCTGAACCCATTCTTACCATTGACCTCTCTTCTTATAATGCTCCTGCTGATCCCATAGCTCCAATTTCCGCTGCCACTCAACTAGGTGTCTCAAGTGCTCCAGCACTTAAATGGACATCTAGTCATCCAGCTCACCAAGTCATTGGAGATCTTCAGCAGGGGATTATTACTCGATCAGCGACAAGAAATACATGTCTGTATGTAAACTTCTTGTCTATGATCACTCCCAAAAACATAGGAGAAGCAATGGTTGATCCTTCATGGGTCGCTGCCATGCAAGAGGAACTTACCCAGTTCCAAAGACAGCATGTCTGGTTCTTGGTTCCTTTACCTCCTGGAAAAGAACCAATTGGAACAAAATGGGTTTACCGAAATAAAATGGACGAAGATGGTGTTGTTACACGTAACAAGGCTAGGCTGGTTGCACAAGGTTACCTTCAAGAAGAAGGTGTTGACTATGATGAAACCTTTGCACCAGTGGCCAGACTGGAAGCCATACGCTTATTTTTGGCACATGCTGCTTACAAAAACTTCACTGTATATCAAATGGATGTAAAGAGTGCCTTCCTAAATGGAAAACTCGATGAGGAAGTTTATGTTGAGCAGCCACCTGGCTTTGAAGATCCAGCCAAGCCACATCATGTCTATCGTCTCTATAAGGCACTTTATGGTCTTAAACAAGCTCCCAGAGCTTGGTACGACACTCTCTCTGAATTTCTTCTCTCCAATAAGTTTCAGCGAGGATCCATTGATAGCACCCTCTTCATCTATAGAAAGGGTGCTGATGTCCTATATGTTCAGATATATGTAGATGACATCATCTTTGGTTCTTCCAGCAAGAAACTTTGCTCTAAGTTCAGCTCCCTGATGTCCTCTCATTTCGAGATGAGCATGATGGGTGAGCTGACCTTCTTTCTTGGTCTACAAATTCGCCAACTCCCAAATGGGATTTTCATTAACCAAGAGAAGTACATTCGAGACATGCTGGCCAAATTCGACTTATCGAATGTGACCACTAAAGCCACCCCCATGTCTCCTCCAAATAATCTCCATGCTGACCTTGATGGTAAGCATGTGAATCCTACTCTCTATAGAGGAATGATCGGTTCGCTGATGTACCTCACAGCGAGTCGTCCTGATATCATGTTTGCTACTTGCTTATGTGCAAGATATCAAGCCTCTCCAAGGGAATCCCATCTTCTCGCTGTTAAGCGAATTTTCAAGTACCTAAAAGGTACTTCAACATTGGGTCTCTGGTATCCCAAAGACTCCAATTTTGACCTTGTTGCATATTCTGACTCTGACTATGCTGGATGCATGTTAGATAGGAAAAGCACCAGTGGTGGATGTCAACTGTTGGGGGGGAAGCTGACTAGTTGGTCTAGTAAGAAACAGCATACAGTTTCCATCTCCACTGCTGAAGCAGAATATGTATCAGCAGCGAGTTGTTGTGCACAAGTCCTCTGGATGAAAAACCAACTCGCTGACTATGACTTAGAATTCTCTAAGATCCCCATTATGTGTGACAATACAAGTGCAATTGCTATCACACATAATCCCGTTCAGCATTCTAAGACCAAACACATAGATATTAGGTACCACTTCATTCGTGACCATGTCATGAAAGGGGATGTGGAAATCTATTTCATACCCACCGATGACCAACTTGCTGATATCTTTACCAAACCTTTAGATCAAACAAGATTTAAATATCTGGTCAGCAAGTTGGGAATGCTGAATGGTGAATCAGCAACATGACGTGTCATGTCTGCTGATGCTTCAACTTATCTCTCAAGTTGAAAAATGATCTTAAGGTCAGTGATCTTAAGGTCAGTGATCTTAAGGTCAATAATTTCTTTTAACCATGTTCAAAGGTATATTACTTGCTGAACATCAAGCAATGGAGAGCTAGTCTTCATCTAGTCCAGCAGCAAACGGCTGCTGGTAAAGACATTTCAAATCCGTTGATCCCTGTTGCTTTGGGAAAAAGCAA
The DNA here is from genome assembly GCA_034093135.1 of Erigeron breviscapus. Classification (NCBI taxonomy): domain Eukaryota; kingdom Viridiplantae; phylum Streptophyta; class Magnoliopsida; order Asterales; family Asteraceae; genus Erigeron; species Erigeron breviscapus. Next base: position 232,259,843 of record CM067167.1, on the reverse strand, counting down.
ACAAAAGCAATAGAGGGCTAAAAGCCTCTATCTAGTCCAGCAGCAAACGGCTGCTGGTAAAGACATTTCAAATCCGTTGATCCCTGTTGCTTTGGGAAAAAGCAAAATAAAAGTAATAGAGAGCTAAAAGTCTCTATCTAGTCCAGCAGCAAACGGCTGCTGGTAAAGACATTTCAAATCCGTTGATCCCTGTTGCTTTGGGAAAAAGCAAAATAAAAGTAATAGAGAGCTAAAAGTCTCTATCTAGTCCAGCAGCAAACGGCTGCTGGTAAAGACATTTCAAATCCGTTGATCCCTGTTGCTTTGGGAAAAAGCAAAATAAAAGTAATAGAGAGCTAAAAGTCTCTATCTAGTCCAGCAGCAAACGGCTGCTGGTAAAGACATATCAAATCCGTTTATAGCTGACAATTTGCTAAAAATTGTTCTTATTTCATCAGCGACCATCAATTGTCGAAAAGTCGCTGATCAAAAATTTGCTTTCTTAAAAAGGTAACCAGATTGTCTAAACTCTGTCAGCGGATATACTTAGATCTCAACCTTTCTTTCATTTGAGCATATCCGCTAACAATAATATTTTATCTAGTTACCAAACGGTTACCTCGATTTTCCCCCTAATGGGCAACTTGTACACTGTACGCGCCGTTACTACTCGAGTACATTTGAAATTGTGGTACAAGTTGTCACATCAAAACTTTTTATACGTTACTCACATACGTATAATTAAACGTAGTTTCTTTATATAAAATTATTTTTCTCATACTATCATCAGTACAAAATAATTTTCTTTATATAAAATTATTTTTCTCATACTATCATCAGTACAAAATAATTTTCTTTATATATATTACGTATGAAAGAGAGTCCATGACGATTCGTATGTACAGTCATGGGTCCCATATCCATACCATATATATGTAAACCTTCTCCCATATCATCTTTCACGTTCATTTCTTTTCTCATTCACTTCTAAAATCTCTCAATACTTTCAATCTTTTCCATATTCCTTCAATCTTTTCATATTCTGTCAATCTTTTCATCTTCTCTTCGTATCTCTATACCTCCAAAGTTGAAAATGGCTTCTCAATCACCACAACAAATGCAAGAAAACCCTGAAATCATTCCCTCTTATCTCACTTCTAAAGTCTTCGATAATGAAGGCATTCGTCCTTCTGACAAAGTTTCTTTTCAAGCTCAGAAACTAGTTGTAAAAGCAAACAAAAGCAATAGAGGGCTAAAAGCCTCTATCTAGTCCAGCAGCAAACGGCTGCTGGTAAAGACATTTCAAATCCGTTGATCCCTGTTGCTTTGGGAAAAAGCAAACAACTACTTGGGATCTGAAGAAATCCCTTCCAAGGTTAAGGGATATTATTCTATGCTGGACTTCATCAAAGGATGTCCAGTTAGAAGAGCTATCTATAAAAATCCCCATGAGATGTGCCTTCATCTCTTGAGGGAATTCTGGTGGACTTGTGATTATGATGTGTCCACCAGCGCCATTTCTGGCACTGTAATGAAAGGGGAGCACACCATCTTCCTCTCTGCAGATTTATTAAGAGATGTTCTTCGTCTCCCTAAGCAATCAGAAGACAGACCCTTTGTTGATTTGGTCCCTACCTCAGTTTGGAAAGAATGGCTGCTAACCATTGGGTATGGGACAAACATGGTACCAGCACAATCTGTGCACAGCAATCCACAAAAGAAATTCATTCCTGGTGTATGGAGGTTGTTGTTTACACATATTATTCAGTGCCTTGGTGGGAACAGTGGATCCTTTGATCAAGCCACTGCTGCCCAAATGCAAATGATATATGCACTGGCAAATGGTCGAAACATTGACTTTGCCAATGTTATATTTGAAGACTTGAAGTCCAAGGTCACTATCAGAAATCGCTCGAGCTCAGTGCCCTTTACACGCTTTCTATCATTGGTTTTCAGACACGTGCTGAAAGAAAAGTACATGCCAGAAGGCGCTCAATTCATTCTCTCTCCAAGGGTTGCAAGCTCAGTCTATAAAATTCCTGCTTGTGACCCTGAGCACTTTGATTTAAAGTATGCTGCGCTTACTCCAGCAATGAAGCAGGTACTTTTCACCATGTACCCTGATGTCTATAAACAAAACCCTGCTGGAGCTGGGATGCTGATAACCCCTCCAGCATCCTCCAAGACTCCCAAAGTGGCAAAGAAAAGTGTTATTCCCAAAAGGAAGAAAACATTAAGGGTAGAACCTTCTCAACTCTCTCTCATTGATGAACAAGAAACTCCTGCGGCTGCTGATAAAATAGTGCAGCAACAACAACCTGAATCGGACAATCGCTCATCTCCCAACCCAATCAACTTCTCTATCGCTGAAAGGGACGCAACTGCTGCTGATATTTCTGAAGTGCAGGTTGCTGGGGGAGAGAATCTGAATATTGAAATTGGGCATATTGATGATGTTGCTGAAGAAGAGGTTGTTGGTGTTGAGGATATGGTTGCTGAAGAAGAGGTTGTTGGTGTTGAGGATATGGTTGCTGAAGAAGCAGATGATGAAAGTGATTATGAGTTGGGTGGCATTGTGGCAGAGGATTTTCAACTTGATCCTGATAGTCATGCTGAAGAAATAGATGCCAGTGACATGGAGGTCGATGAAAATGTTGATGAGGCAGTGACTTTGATTGCAAGACCTCCTACCCCTCCTGTACGACCAGTGAACACCATGCTCTCTATGGGCATGCCTTCCTCTTTTCAAGCTGTTCCTGGTTGTTCTTCTCACAAGACAACAGAAGCCAAGTCTTTCTCTGCAAAGGACTTGGGCATTTCTTACTCCACCTACTCTGCTGAAAGGTTGGATAGAGTAGAACATCAATTGAATGATCTTACCAAGGCTGCCACACTCATGGTAGATCTCAAAGATAAAGAAGATGACAGATTGGTAAAGACAATGGAAAGCTGGTACCGCAAGCAAAATGAAAACAAAGTGGAAGTAGACACACTTAAAGGGGAGATTGTCTCCTTGGCAGATGATCAACATAAAATAAATGATGCCATCAAAGTCATCAAGCGTGATCAGCAGATACTTAAGTCTGGTGCAATCTCGCTGATCAAGTGTGCAAACTCTTCCAGCTACTCAGCAAAGAAAGCAGCCTCTACCAGCAAGTCTGCTGCTGCTGGTATAACGAAGCTGCATAATCTCATCTCTCCCCTAGCCACTCAAGTTGAAAGCAACACCAAGGCTATTCAAGCCTTGGAGAAACAAGTGGCTGATCTTCCAGTTCCCTCAGCATCCTTCACTGAGGAAGATCGACAGAGGCACATTAATTTGGAGAAAGAGGTGGATGAAATCAAGCACTTGCTGACACAGCTTGTTAAGCAGCAATCAGCACCGGTAGCAACAGTGGAAGTTGTTATTAATGATACAACTTCCAAGGGGGAGAAAATCGATGCTGATATCTTAGCAGCAGTTACTGAAGCAGTAAACAAGGCAACTGAAAATTTATATGATGCTGCTGCTGAAGAAGTCTTGAATGAAAAAGATGAAGTTGATGAAGTTCCCCCTGCTGGTGCTGAGGGGGAGACTGAAAAGGATGCAAGTATGGAAGTTCCCCCCGCTGGTGTTGAGGGGGAGATTGAAACAGATGAAGTTAATAAAGCCCCTTCAGTACAGCAACAAATGATTATATATAATGCACCTCCTGCTGCTGTTAGGGAAGAGTTTGACCCTAAAGAACTTGAAACAGCATGGAAGGCTGGATTTGATGCTGAAATGGCTACTGATAGATCCATGGAAATGCTCCCTATTTTTCACAACCGCTTCATGGGAAATGCTGAAATCACTCCTCTCTCCGATGCTCGCCGAAGACAGCTTACTGATTCTGGTTTCTTCAAACCTCCCACTGCTGCTCAACTCTCCGTTCAATCCTCAGCAGGCCATCAACATCAATTGATTGATGTATTGGCACTAACTGCTGATGGAAAAACTCAAGAAGATGCTATCAAAGAGTTAGATAGGATCAAACAAAATGAAGAAAATGAAAAGAAAAATCTTGAGTTTATCAGGCAGCTACCTCTACTTGAAAAGGATCAGCTAGATGGTGAGCAAAGAATGCTGCTGAAATCAGGTGGTGCTGAAGCCCTGTACAGGCAGAAACACAAGGAAGTTGAGAAGCAGCTTAAAGAGAAAAGAGCCAAGTTTGAGGGGGAGAAGGCTAAATGGCTGAAGTTGATGGAGGATAGAAAGAGGCCTCAACGAATTATTGCTGCTGAGGCCTTCAAAGCTGAAATGGGTCTTAAGACTAATTTAAAGATCTTAAGAGAAGGTGCTGACAAGCCAACCAAGTTGGAAGGGGTCAAACCAACCAACTTGGGTGCTTCAGAGTGGGCTGAAGTATACATGCTGGTGAAAGATAAAAGGCAGCCAGCTACCATCAACTCCAAAACATGCTGAAAGAATATTTCGAGAAAGCACTGGAGTATGAAACCAAGTTTAAAGCAGATCTGCCTATGCTGAGGCAAGTATTTGGTACTCCTGCTGCTATCTCCTCAGCAGGCCAAAGGATTCAAAGAAAGAGAAAGGAAGTGCATCAAACTCTTAAAGTTGATCTTCCTCCTATCGCTGGTGATGCCTCACTGAACACCAGACTCCCTCCCAGAAGCCTATTTGAAGAAGGGAGAGTACTTGAAACACCTGTTGGCATCTTCTTCACAAACTTCCAGAACAATCAATTGTTCTTTCGTCTAGCCGAAATTGAAAAAGCTTCAACGGGATTTCTCTTGAACATAAGAAGAAGATGTGCTGAGACATCCAACAATAGATGGTTCATCAGCAAGGTGGATGAGGAGCTGGTTAAGCCTCACAGATATAATGACCCAGCTGTTCAGATTGCCAAGCAAGAACATGCTTGGGAATTTGAAGCTGAAAATGAATAGATGTCTTACAAATGTAAATGCTGTATGAGTCAGCTTGTAATGTTCAAAGATATGTATATGACATCTTTTCGTCTTTCTATAATTTTCTGTCTTCACTCAAACAAGTCTTCTCAGCGAATAGGGGGAGATTGTTGAGTCAAGGATTCGCTGACCAGACTTGGTCGCTGACGTGGGTCGTCAGCGAGTCATCAGCGAGTCATTGACTCTCGTCAGCGGGTGGTTTGCTTTCCAAATTGTTTGTTAAGGCGGGAAGATTTCAAACCAACAAGAAGACAAGAAGTCACATGGTGGTTCTCCTAACTGAATGTTACCTTATATGGCAAAGGTACAGTTGGGACCAAAACAAGGGTTTCTCTCTTTCATACCCGTTTTGGTAAAGAAGACAAAGGCTCCTGGATCCAAGTTCTTAGAGCCAATGGAACGTCGACAACCACCATTACATCACTATCATTGTAAGGCTGTGTTGCCCTAATTCCTTTCTATATAAAGCAACACAGCCGCACCATTTACAGTGTGTTTTGTCACCACAAAGTGTTTCACTTTATTTGTAATTGTTTAAGTTTCCTTCTTTCTAGACTTAGCAATTACATAGTTCATTTGTATTCTTGTAAGACAAGTTGTATTATCGACCATGTATTCATCGTTTAAATCAATGATACATATGATTAGACTTGCATAGTTTTCTAACAATTGAACTTGTTCTTGTTTGTGTTCTTTACTTCTGTTCTTTACTTTCTTGTTTAGTTTAAACAAATATAAGTGTGCAAATTAGTGGACTGTCATCATCAAACTCTTAAGTATTAAAATCTTTTCATTATGAATCAATTATCTAGAATCTTAAATAGACGGAATCATAGTTCAAATGCTATAGAGCAGGAAAAAGATATAGACATGAACTCTTTACATATGAATTCAGTTGAATTAAACATTTCTCAAATTGAAAATAGTTTATTAGATTGGAGTATTCCAAAACAAAATGTAAATACTATTTACAAAATTGGTACTTTTGATTTTTTACAAGATTATTCTATTAAAACTCATGAACAAACTATACCTATAAATAAAGAGTATCAAAACATGCAATTATTATCAGTAGAAGCTATAAAAAGACATAGAAAACTTTATAAGTTTTTACATATAGGATTAATTCAAGTAGCAGTAAAACCCATGTTTAGATTAGGAATAGATGCTCCAGTATTATTAATTTTAAGAGATGCTAGGCATACGAATTTTAATAATTCTCTATTAGCTATGGCTGAATCAAATATATCAAATGGTCCTATTTATTTTAATTGTTATCCTAATTTTACAATTGGTTTATTTGATCCAAATATATTAGATACTTTGACTTTAACTATTAAGACAAAAAATTTAGAATTTAAAGAAAGAACAAATGCTGCTGTAGTAATATATAGAATATATTATAAGACTATGACTACAACTATAGAACCTAAGACAAAGATAGTATCCCCAAGAGATGAAACTATTATATTTGAAGCTAATACTATGCATACAAAGGTAAAAACACCTAAGAGATTAAGATGGAATGAAATAACTCAATCATTAACATGGAATCTTCAAGATATTAATCCACCAAAACCAATTGAAATAGAAAATCAAACATCTACTATTATAGAACATTCAGATGGTTCAATAGATATTTCTTTCAATAATCAAGAATTATCAAGAAATTCTATAGGAACTAGTACATCTAGAAATACTATAGATGAAAGTATATTAAGAAGATGTCAATCTATGAAAATTAAAGGAATAGATTTTTCAACTAATATTCCCAGACCTTTATATGAAGAAAATTTAAGTGAAACTAATACTTATAATCCAACTAAATCTGATATGGAAAATTATGAAGAATTAAATGTCTGATTCTAAAGTACAAGTAAGAAGAAATCATAAAGTATTTTTTATAAAATATTGTGATCGAAGAATAAAATGGTTAGAAGAAACGATAAAAAAAGAAGAAGATGTTTTTATTGGTTAGAAAATAATCAACATCTTAACTTTTTAAAATTTAGATTAAAAGAAGAACTAAAATATAAGAAGAAACTTTCTCAACAAATTACTGCAACTACTTGTTAAAAAATGGATAAAGAAATGATAAAATTTTTAGAAAAAGAAATGTTCAATGAATATAATAATAAAAATTTAATATGGTATTATATGACTTTCAATGAAAACGAAAGATTTTTACATAAAATTGATTGGCATTTATATATGTTGCAAAATAATGAAAATATGCCATTTTTCTCATGGTTTTCTATATATTGTGTAGAAAATAAGATTAAAAACCCATTTTTCAAAGAATCAATAATTTCGACTAGTTCTACTATCACCAAAAGATATACTATAATAGGTTCAGATGAAGAAGTTATAAGTATACACCCTCCACATGATGATATAAAAATAATAAATAATAAAAGCAAAACCTTTAGCAGAACTAATGATGATGTAAACAAAAATATAAATACAATTATTTTCCAAAATAATTATACAAATGAAAAGTTGAATACAATAGGAGAACAATTAGAAAGAATAGAAGTAAATAAGATAAACAATAATGATCAACCCAGTACTTCAAATTCAAAAAATATTACAATAACCTCTAATACAATTGAAAGACCAATATTTAAACCTTTTAACATAGATATACCAATTAATTTAAACAAACAAAATAATTTATTAAAAGATATTTCATCAAAATTATCCAAATTAAATATAAATACTATTTCAACAAATATTAATACTATTTCAGGAGACGAAGAAGAAGATTTTCAAGAAATTGAAAATCAATTTAATAATTTTAAAATAGAAGATTCTATAAATAAGCTTAAAGGAAAAATTATTATAATTTTTCAAAAAATAATTCTTATACTACAAGACCAGAAACAAGAAATTATTATCCAAGACCAACTCCACCCGATTTACAATATGAAGAAAGACATACTTTAGTTCAATCAAAATACGAAGGAAGTTCTTTATATGAATGGAATATTGATGGTCAAACTGAACATCAAATATTAAATCTATTACAAGAAATGATTATGGCTGCAAATGCTTATAAAGCAAATGGTAATAATGAACTCCAAATTTTCCAAATGATAACTTCAGGATTCACTGGAACTCTTAGAGGCTGGTGGGATAACTATTATACTGAACAAGATAGACAATTTATTCAGAATGCTAAAAAAATAATAGTCGTCAAAAATGAAAGTACAAATAATCAAGAAATACCAACAGAAACAACTGATATAATAAATACTTTAATATTTGCTATAATAAAATATTTTGTAGGAAGCCCTAGTGATTATCAAGAAAGAAATTCTTTAATATTATTAAATTTAACATGTAGAAAATTACAAGATTTTAGATGGTATAAAGATATATTTCTTTTTAAGGTAATGAGTAGAGAAGATTGTAGAGAAGCTTATTGGAAAGAAAGATTTATTGTAGGATTACCAAAACTATTTGCAGAAAGAATAAGAGAAAAGATTAAAAAGGATTTTAATAATACTATTCCATATAAAGATTTATCTTATGGTCAAATAATAAATTATATAAATCAAGAAGGATTAACTATATGCAATGATATGAAATTAAAAGAAAAAATGAAAAAAGATGGTATTCAAGGTCGTAGTGAATTAGGAAATTTTTGTCAACAATATGGGTTTGAACCAATAAAAATTCCTACAAAATCAAGAAAGAAAACTTATAAACAATTTATTAAGAAAAACTATAATAAAAAACCATACATTAAGAATAAATATAATCAACAGAAATATGAACAAAAATATGATAAAAAATATAAAAGAAATATTCAAAATAAAAAACAAGGCAAACAAGATGTTATAAATGTGGAAGACAAGGCCATTATTCAAGAAATTGCGATACTAAGAAGAAAATTAATGAGTTAAATATTTCAAAAGAATTAAAAGAACAAATTAATAAAATACTTATTGATGACAGTACAAGTGATGAAAGTATTACTGATTATGAAGATAATGATTTAAATTGTTTAAACAATAGTTCAAGCTCTAGTTCAGAAAATGAGATATGTGAATGTATTGGTCCTTGTATTTGTGAAATAAATGGAGAAAATAAATGTTATAACCAAAGATAATAAAGAATTATTAGATTTAATAGAAGGAATTAGTGATAAAGATATAAAAGAAGTATATTTAAAACAATTAAAAGAAAAATATAATTTATCTACCAATAAAGAAGAAGAAACATCATATAATTTTAAAGATATTTGTCAAAAATTCCAAAATAATCAAATAATAAAAACCCCTGTTACTATAACAGAATTACAAACAGAAGTAAAAGTTATTAAAGAAGAAATTAGAGAAATAAAAACTAAAATAAAAGAACTAGATAAACAAAAAGGTATAAAAAATGAATCAAGTAATGAAGAAGAAAATAAAGGAGAAATTATAATTAATCGTATAAAAGAAATCAATTCTCAAAGATGGTATACTAAATTAAATATTATTGTTAATAACGAATTTAGAATATCTTTAGTTTCTATGATAGATAGTGGTGCAGATATGAATTGTATACAAGAAGGTTTAATACCTACAAAATATTATGAAAAAACTTCATATAGATTATCTAGTGCCAATGGATCTAGACTAAATGTTAATTACAAATTATCAAATGTACATATTTGCAAAGAAAATTATTGTTATAAAACTCAATTAATTCTAGTAAAAGATTTAACTTCTCAAATATTATTAGGATCACCATTTATAAGTCAATTATATCCTTTTATGGTAACTGAAAATGGAATTATTACCAAAGTTTTAGGAAAAGATATTTGTTTCGAATTTACCCAACCTATTATTACAAGACAAATAAATATATTAAATTTAAAAGAAAAACAAAAACATTTTTTAATAAATGAAATAGATTATATCAGAATAAAGAATCAATTACAAGATAATATAATTAAACAAAGAATTCAAGATATAGAAGAAAAATTTAAAAATAATGTTTGTGCTAATATTCCAAATGCTTTCTGGGAAAGAAAGCAACATATAGTCAACCTACCTTATATTAAAGAATTTAATGAAAAGGATATTCCAACAAAATCTAAAGCTATACACATGTCTCAAGAATTAGAAACTTATTGCAAGAAAGAAATACAAGAATTATTAGATAAGAAATTAATTAGACCATCCAAGTCCCCTTGGTCTTGCTCAGCTTTCTATGTTCAAAATAGTGCTGAAATTGAAAGAGGAGCACCCAGATTAGTAATCAATTATAAGCCTTTAAACAAAGTATTAGAATGGATTAGATATCCTATACCTAATAAAAGAGATTTATTAAAAAAGATTTATGATGCTAAGATATTTTCAAAATTTGATATGAAATCAGGTTTTTGGCAAATTCAAATTGGTGAAAAAGATAAGTATAAGACAGGTTTTAATGTACCTTTTGGACATTACGAATGGAATGTAATGCCTTTTGGATTAAAAAATGCTCCATCGGAATTTCAAAATATTATGAATGACATTATCATACCATTAGGAAATTATGCTATAGTATATATTGATGATGTTTTAATATTTTCAAACTCTATAGAACAACATTTTAAACATTTAAATGCTTTTTATAATATTATTCATAAAAATGGATTAGTTGTATCACCTACTAAGATAAGTTTATTCCAAACAGAAATAAGATTTTTAGGCCATAATATTGTTCAAGGAACTATAAAACCTATAGATAGAAGTTTAGAATTCTCAAATAAATTTCCAGATGAAATTAAAGATAAAAAACAATTACAAAGATTTTTAGGATGTTTAAATTATATTCATGATTTTTTCAAAGATTTAGGAATTATATGCAAACCTCTATATGATAGACTCAAAAAGAATCCAAAACCATGGACTCAAGAACATACTAATATAATAAGACATATTAAAAGTAAAATAAAATATTTACCTTGTCTACATATTCCTCATCCTAATGCTAAAATTATAGTAGAAACAGATGCTAGTGATTTAGGATTTGGAGGTATCTTAAAACAAAATCTTCAAAATAAAGAAGAATTAGTTAGATATTATTCAGGTGCATGGAATGATACTCAAAAGAATTATTCTACTGTTAAAAAAGAAATTTTAAGTATTGTTTTATGTATAAAGAAATTTGAAGATGATTTATATATGAAACCATTTTTATTAAGAATTGATTGTTTATCTGCAAAATAAATTTTAGAAAAAGATGTTAAAAATTTAATTTCCAAACAAATTTTTGCAAGATGGCAAGCATTATTAAGCAACTTTGATTTTCAAATTGAATTTATAAAAGGAGAGAATAATTCTCTTCCATATTTTTTATCAAGAGAATTTTTACAGGGAATATGAGCTCAGATTCTTCAAAAAAGATTGTTTTAGCAAAAAACAAATTCTCAAGTTTTCAATTATCAAATTCTCAATTCTCAAGATCTCCTTCTCACACACCTCATTTTCCACCACTTCCGATAATACAAAATAGATTTGCTCCATTAACTCCAGGCCCAAGACCTAGACCTCTATTTTCATCTATTATACAAACCTTAGAATCAAAACCTATAATTCAAAAACCAACCCCATCTGCTTCATCATCCATTTCTCCAGCTACCATTCCTTATCTTACAAACCCCAATACTAAGATTATAAAAATTTTAGAATCTATTGAAGTTGAAAAGGTGCAAAAAAGTTTTTTCACCTTAATAGATTTTCTATATCCCAAAGGTTGTCATTTCTATAATGGAGAATATAAAACCAGAGAATATTATCAAGCTATTCTCGTTGATTCAGAATCTGTAATAATTCGACATAACTTTAATAAAGAAGATCCCTCTAAAATAGCTTATAGTCAAGTTAAGATTTTAAGAGTTCTTACTTTAGAAGATTGGAATTCAAAGCCTTATATTTCAAAAACTCTTTCAAATTTTCCTTCTTATCCTCAGTATAATTATTATGATTATCAAGAAGCTTGGGAAAAAACCTTTTTATTAAGAAATTATGATCATTCTTGGTTTTTCCAATTTGATGACGATTTCTCAAATATTTATCCTACATGGTTTATCAAATGGTTTAAATATATGGGAATTCGACCTGAAGCTTTTCCCAAAGATATATCCGAAGCATTCTCAAAGTTTACAAATTATTTTCAACAAGATGGAACCCCTATTTTCGAATACACTTTACAATTTATGAGTACATTTAGAATCCCATGGATCTCTTCATGGACTTATATTTTCGAAGAAGAGAAAAATACAGAACTTTCTCCACCTTTACTCTATAGACAATATAAATTCAAATGGTGGAATAAGTTTTCCATATAAAAAGCAAATGTTCAAGTTGTCAACAGATATTACAAGGAATTAACAAATCAATATGAAAAAAAGTCTCAAGTCTCCAGTTCAAGATTCCAAAGTTCACAAAGAAGATCAAGAGTATATTCAAAGGATTCAAGCTTGCAGTTCTCAAGAAGAAATGTTAAAAATTTTTAATGAAATTCGGCATTCACCATCTCCTTCAAGGAAATCATCGCCAGACACTGAAGTATTTCAAGATTCTCAAGACCCATATGATATGATGTAATAAAAAATTAGTAATAATAAAACTATAATAATAATAATAATATATTTTCAAGATCAATCATTCAAGAAAAGGACAAAAGACTATTTGGCAAAATCAATAATTTTACTTTTGCAAAAGGAACGGCTATAATCAAAAGAAGCACCAATCATGCATCCATTTTTGTCAAAACCAAGCCAAGCAACTAACACGAATTATTCAAGGTATAATCCGAATTCGATATGCTTTCTAGTTATTGACCGGGTATGTATACAGGGTGTACCAATGGCTAACCCTCCACCCAATCAACTTCCATTAAGCATATCGGTTCCTTATTATACTCTAAGCCATGCATGCGCAATCCATGATGTCATTAACTTGTTATAATGTTGAGCGACCATAAAAGAGTTGATCGGGTTCTTTTAGGGTTGCCACAATATTATACTAAGTTAATACCATAACTTCATTTTGCTCTAAAGCATCCAACTAGCACCAATCAATAGTAACAATCCATATCAACGACAATCACCTCAATCAATGCACACATTAACCACATTGTACTCAATTCACATTCATCACATTAAACTCAAGTCATCACATAAGTGGTTTTAACTACGAACTCACTATATACACCTTCTAGGGTTCACAAAATTCACGTTGCACACGAATTTCCTAACCATGCATGCTATATGAGGAGTTTTAACTTAAGCCGTAGTCTAGGTCAAACCGCCTAATTCTCTACGACCACGCATGGGCCACCATTCTGTAACACCCCAAGCCGAGGCTCGAAATATCACGAAAATCATATAGCGCAAGGTGGAATTACAATAGAACAAGGACTAAATGCAAATAAAGATTCAGTGAATCCAACAATACGAAATAAGTACCAAAATACATAAGGAGCAAATAACCATCAAAGTTTACAAAAGAACATCCCAAAGATGGCAAGTCGATCCTAAGTATAATGCAAAAGAGAAGGTCGATGAATCCTTGATTCATAAAGTCCAAAGCCCGGGTTTAACAGCAAGCAAGCAACTAAACTCCACGTCCGGGGATAACCTGATTACCTGAAAAGTGTACTAAGCATAGTCAACACAAGGTTGGTGAGTTCGTAGTAATGGTCCATAAGGAACCATCGTCAATAATCACAATATACGAGCAGAGGCTAGACATGACTTACAGCGAGCCTCTAAGTAACACAATATCGTCCAACAACAAGATTACACCATTATTTGTAAATGTGTAATAAGTATGCACAAATGATGTAAATATCAATGTAAGTGCAGAATGCATAAAAGGTATGTCCAACAATAGGGCATCAGATAACGCATCCTAAGAGTACCATGACAACAACAAAACCCCTACCAACACAAATTTTCTCAAGTCTAACAACTTGGTAGTACGTCGTACATTGCGCGATCTCAAGTGTATGACACTTGGAAGTACGTGGAACCATTCATCAAGTAAGTATACTTGGAAGTACATCAACCAATCAGTAAGTACAAAAGCATGTTCTCAAGTGTAAAACACTTGGAAGTACATCAACCAAATCATCAGTCTATCGTACAACAAATCATCTAAAACTACAATGCACATACATTTCATACGCCTTTACATTTAAGGAATCATAGATGCTTATATATAGGGTCACCCGCAGCCTTCCCACCACATCTACAACTCATTAAAGGTATCATCGTCTTCCATGTATGTACAACTATCCTAGTCACAACATCAAATCATTACAAGATCATAAGGGTAAAGTAATTGCGTATAATAAATGAGTACACGAAATATTAACATCAAATCATGTATCATACGTATGTAAGACCCCAACGTATATCAAATACGTGTCAATAACGTCATCAATGCAACAATAAAAGTATGCTCGAGTGTGTACCGTACAAGTCAAGTATAACAAGGCGTATATGTCCGTTCCAAACACATTCCCAACATCCATCAATTCCTCTAAACAATGCGTACATACACTTCGGAGGATTCTACTTTCATCAAGTTCTAGATGCTTATGTATAGGGTCACCCGCAGCCTTCCCACCACATCTAAAACCCTTCGAAAGCATAACCGACTTCCATGTATGTACGTCTATCCTAATATTAACGAAATATTTAACAAAACATAAATCAAGTCATTCAAACGTGATAACTGTCTCATCAATCCAACATTTAAACCAAATCAATCAATCAATCGACAACGTAAGTAAACACGCAAGTTTACACTTTTCAACCCGAATCTCAAGCGAGTAGGGAGATACGAAACTCACCTCGATCGGCTAAGAAAAGCTAAGTTTGATATAGAGTCAAGTTATTGCCGTACAATGTTCACTTCACGTCCAACACCTAAATATCGAACATATACATTCACATCAACATTCATAAACACGTATACATGACTTATCAATTTCACGGCAAAACCCTAATTAGTTTCCAAAGTGGTTCTCGACGTTAAGTGACTTCTAAGACTCTTAATCATTGTTAAATAAGTTAAGAAGTGATTTAGAACGATGCTCGAGGCGTTAATGGGGTTCTGGAAGTCAAACTAGGTCAAACAGGAAATTCAGCAACAAAGGGGGCGTAACCTACGCCCTAAACTGGCGTAGGTTACGGTGGTTCAAAACCACCAGGCGTAAGCTACGGTCAAAAGGGCGTAAGGTACGGTGGTCAGAAAACAACTGGCGTAAGTTACGGTCAAACTGGGCGTAACCTACGGTCCTCTAGAAATAAAGGTTTTGGCGTCTGGAGTGGCGTAAACAGTGGGTTTTTGGGCGTAAGGTGGAGCATTCGGCGTAAGCTACGCCCCAAAGGGCCGTAACCTACGCCCAGTCAAAACATAACTAGCGTAACCTACGCCCCATAGGGCCGTAGGTTACGCCCCTTACTGGGCAGCAACACGACCAGCAGCAGTTGTGCAGAAAAACAAGAACCAAAACCTATTTCCACATGAACCAAAACCCTAAATCGCATTGTAAGGCTAAAGGACTCATTTTGATGATACATTTGACCTTCTAACACTTAAATACACTTGCCCAAACCCGTATCTCCATCCATAACATCATCAAATTCTCCAAATCGATCAAAACCTAGCCAAACCCTAATTCGACCCAAAACTCATTTTAAGGCGATTTAGAACTTGTAAATGTACGAGATGACTAGAAACGAGTAAACTAACATAAATAGAAGTAAATGGGATGAATTAGACTTACCAAACTTCCTTCTTGAGCTCAAACCCGAAATTAGGTCAAAATGGGTAAAATGCAAGAACTTCAACCTTTGATTCTTCGATATGACGATAATGAGGTATAGAAGACTATGTTTCTAGTGTTATACCAGTTCCAAAACACCAATCGATGATAGATAGAAGTAGAAATGAAATGGGTTCTTGTCTTGCCCTTTTTACTTGAGAGAAAAGAGAGAAAAGAGAGAATGAAAGGCAAGGGAAGAGATAAGGGGGGGAGAAATGGGTCAAAGGGGCTGATGGGTCGTGGGTGACCCACGGGCCGACCCGTTTCTCTTCTCAAGCCAAATCACAATCGTTACACATTTAAACACCGATCAAAACATATTGTCGACCCGAATATAACACATTGACATTTAATTCATAAAACGACCCAAATAATTCGTTAACTTAAATTGTTAGTCATATTACACGTAAAGTCAATGGGTCAAGATTCACGGATGTTACATAATTAGTTTTTTTTATATTTTTATTGTAGATGGAAACCCTAACTTGTTGACATTGAAGTTTCATCATGGGGGTATGGTGAAACTTGTTGATGGACGAAGTTGTTACGATGGTAAGAGAACTTATGTTGATTATGTAGACTGCAAGACTTTTTCTTTACTTGAGCTTATCACCATTATCAGACAATTAGGTTATCATGGGGATAGTATTAAGACTTTTAAGTTTACTAGACCTTTTTGTTCCATGGAGTTAGGAGCTATTGATATTCGTTCTGATGAAGATGTAAACACCTTGTCTAAATATACTCAAGGTAATTGTAAAGTGCTAAATGTCATAGTTGAGCATTATCTTGATAAGTTGAAGTCCCCTATGACCAAGAGAACTGCCAGGAAAAGTGTTACATTGACTAGCAAGCAAATTGCAAAAAGAATAGTTGAAATGGATGAGGACAATGTGAGTGGTGGTGTGCACAATTTAGGTAATGAGGACAATGTGAGGGGTGGTGTGCACAATGTAGGTAATGAGGACAATGAAGATGTTTTCATAGATAATGATAATGTGATTGAGAATGTAGAAGTTGATATGAGAGGGTATACTTTGAATCTGGATGCACAAATGGTTGATCCTAATAGGTGGTTGGATACAGAATTACCTGATGCAGAACTTATAGTTATAGATAATGATGAATTTGAGAGTGCAAGTGATTCTGGTGCTGAAGAGGTTGATAGGATTAAGTCTAGGAAATTGAAAGAGTTGAGAAAGGAACACTCATCACAATCTGACCATGCTCCATTTTATGTTACCCAGACATTTGGTAGTACAGCAGAGGTGAAAAAACTAATCAGAAATTATGCAGTTGAGAGTAGAAGATGTATTAAGTTGGTGTACAATGATCAAAGGAGGGTGAGGGCAATATGTGAAGGTGTTGTGCCAGTGTTTGGACCTGATACACAACCAATTGGACCTAGTGGTAAGGATAAAAATGCAGTTGGGTCCAATAACAAAAGAAATAAGGCAAGTTGGGCTTAATGAGAAAGAAAAAGAACCAGTTGGGCTTAATGAGAAAGGAAAAGAACCAGTTGGGCCCAATGACAAAGGTAAAAGGCCAGTGGGGCCCAATGAAAGTCAAAACCCTAAGGAATCATTTATTGAGAGTGAGAAATGTCCTTGGAGTTTACACTGCAGTAAAGTGGATGGCCAAAAAACATGGATGATTAAAACTTTTAAAGATGTCCACACATGTTTGCAGTCCAGGGAAATCAAGCACTGTACTTCTACATATATGTCAAAACAGATAGTTGATCAGATAAAAGGAAATCCAGGGATCCCTACAAAGGCTCTACAACAAGAATTAGAACAAAAGCTGCAAGTAAGTGTTTCCTGGATGAAGGTTTTCAGGGCCAAACAACAGGATTCCATTGATATCAAGGGTGATTTCACAACTCAATACTCACTGCTTAGAGATTATTGTGAAGAGTTGATTAAACAAAACCCAGGTACCACTGTTAGAATACAGGTAGAGCATCCTTCTAATCCAAATGCCACAACAAGACAATTCAAGAGAATATACATATGTTTGGGAGCTCTTAAACAAGGTTGGAAAGCATGCATGAGGGAGTTGGTTGGCCTGGATGGTGCTTTTATGAAGGGTCCTTACCCAGGACAGGTTTTAACAGCAGTAGGAGTGGACTCAAACAATGGCATTTACCCAATAGCATATGCAATTGTTGAAGCAGAAACCAGAGACTCTTGGACTTGGTTTCTTGAGTGCTTAGGACCTGATCTAGAGCTGGAAAGTCATTATAATTTCACTTTTATATCAGACAGACAGAAGGTATTTTATTCTATTAATTTTGTATATTAATTGGTATATAATTATATAAAATAGTAACTAATTATCATGTGATACAGGGTCTCATCCAGGCTGTTAGCACAGTATTTCCTTCTGCTGAGCATAGGTATTGCCTGAAGCATATCCATGAGAACATGAAATTGCAATGGAGGGGAAGGGCATATAAGGATATTCTGTGGAGATGTGCAACTGCAACAACAGTTTCACAGTTTCAGGCACATATGCAAGAGATGAAGAATCTAAATGTTGATGCATATAACTGGTTAGCTAAAATTGATCCCCAACACTGGTCAAGATCACACTTTTCAGGTCAGTTTACTTGATTTAATAATTGGTTCATACATTGTATCATCAATTAGGAAAATTGATAGTCATATATGATAACTGTGAAACAGGGAGATGCTTGTCAGATATGTTGTTGAACAACTTGTGTGAGTCCTTAAACAAAGAATTAGTAGGTGCTAGGGAAAAACCCATCATAGCTTGTGTTGATTTTATTAGAGAATATTTTATGAAAAGAATTGTGGTTGTCCAGAAGGTAATTGAAAAGGAAAAAGGCCCTCTAACACCTGCAGCAACCAGGCTTATGAAAGTAATTATGAAAGAGGCCAATGATTGCAAAGTGATATGGAATGGTGGTGTGAAATATCAGGTTGCTGCACCTTGGGGTGAGCAATGTGTTGTGGATGTGGAACATATGGTATGTAGTTGTAGAAAATGGGAACTGTCTGGCCTTCCCTGCAAGCATGCTGTTGCAGTGAATTGGGACATGGGCAAGCACAAAATGAAGGTGGGAATACCTGAATCTTGGGCCCATAAATGTTACTGGTTGGAAACATGGGAGCATGCTTACAGCTTCAAGGTCAACCCTGTTACTGGTACAACAACATGGCCTAAGTCAACTTGTCCAACCACTTTGACACCTCCAATTCACCATAATCCAGTTGGCAGACCAAAAAAGAAGAGAGTGAGAGGTCAATATGAGGATGAACCATTGGTGAAAGGAGGGAAATTGTCAAGGAGGGTGACTGAAGGGAAATGTGGTCAGTGTGGAAATAGGGGGCATAATGCAAGAACATGTAAAGGTCAAGGAGGTGAAAATACTCAAAGGAAAGCATCTGCAAACATTCAAACAAGTCAAGGTCAAGGTGGTGGTAATTTTACTCAAAACAGTCAAACTCAAGGTGGACCAAATTGTACTCAAACCAGTCAAGCTGGTGCTAACTCTACTCAAAACAGTCAAGGGGTCAACAATGTAGGTGGCAGCAGCAATGTAGGTGGCAGCAGTCAAGGTTGTGGTAGTAGCAGGGCAGCTGGTGGCAACACAACTGGTGGCAAGAAACTGGTTAAGAAGGTAAGAGGAAAAAGTCAAAGAATCCTGAGGCAAAAGATTTCCCAAGTGATACCTGGACCAGGACTCCACAAAGATGATGCTATCAACCTTGTTTAAAAATTGTCTGTTTTATGTCTTTTGAACAATGTGTGTTTTATGTGTTTGAACAATGTCTGTAATGGTTTATGTCTTTTGATGCAAGTTTGAACAATGTCTTTATGTCTTTTGATGCAAGTCTGTAATGTGTCTTTTGAACCAAGTATGTAATGGTTTATGCTGCTTGAAAATGTAATGTGGTTTGTGTTTTGTTGCTTACATTTGATTTCACACAATTGTGTTTTGTTGCTTACATTTGATTTCACACAATTGTGTTTTGTTGCTTACATTGTATTTTCAAGATGAAATGCCAAAAATACATACCAAAAACCATCAACTTATATTACATAATTTTCCATAATACATTCATATCCAAATTCGATTACATACCCAGGTGAAATACCAAAATCCAGAAGCTTATATTACATAATTTTCCATAACCTACATTCTAACTAATTTACTAGTATCCAACTACAAACATCATCACCAGAAATGATATCCAACTAACTACCAAATACATCTTCAACCTTGAAACTTGCTTCTCACTTGCTTTTAGTTTGGCATCCACCACATTCTTCGAACGCAATAAACCAGGTATGATTTCCACTGAACGGGGACACATGGCTGGGTCAACCCAACCAATAAACCTACACTTGGACCCCTGTTAACAATCAAAATAAGAATTCGAAAATTTTAACAAAAGTTTTAACAATTTAACAAGAAAGTAGTAAACTTTTGCATTACAAATCAAGAATTCGAAACAATTTAACAAGAATTCGTGAAAAAATTAAAAAGAAACCACTTAACCCATTCAATAATTGAAAAAATGTAAGAATAATTAAATTACCTGTTGTGGACAACAATAAAAACGACGTCCAGGGTTAAGGTCGGTCCAAGATGTTCGAACGATTGCCTTTCTTCCACACCAACATATGACCATTTTTCGATTTGGGGATTTAATTATGAACCCTAATTTCTAGTTGATGGTAGTTGTTTTTTTTTGGGGGAAAAAACTGATGTTTAATATATATAAAGGGTGGCCACGCTTAAATTGGGACAAAATAGTCTTTTACCCACGCACGTGACACGCATGTGATGCCCTTTTAACGTCCAGTTAGCTTCCGTTAGGGTTAGGTATGGCTAGTGTAAAGAAATGGAAACTGTGGGTATGTCTCGGGTAATTTTTGAGTTGTAGGTATGATGAGTGTAGTTTTTGACATACCTCAGGTACCATTTTTGTAATTTACTCAATAAATTATAAAACACAAACCATTTGACA
The DNA here is from genome assembly GCA_034093135.1 of Erigeron breviscapus. Taxonomy (NCBI): domain Eukaryota; kingdom Viridiplantae; phylum Streptophyta; class Magnoliopsida; order Asterales; family Asteraceae; genus Erigeron; species Erigeron breviscapus. Next base: position 232,239,099 of record CM067167.1, on the reverse strand, counting down.
TATATCTGAATGGACCACCTAATAAATCTGTTCAAATTAACATTATGCGGAGTTGCTCGACCTAGTTAACCAATCGTTCTTGGTTAAGGTACATTTGAACATATACCTTAATGGACCAATCGATGTGGATGCGTAACAGGTGTGCGTTTGCGAGTGGGGGTGTGATGTTGTGGTTGTTGTATGGGTGTGTAGATGGACGAAAAAGGTTAGATGTGTCGTGTTTGTGTGTTTAGTTACAGAGGTTTGACGTAAAATCCTAAAAAGGATATTTTAGTGGAAGTTTAAATTGGTGATGGTAAAGCATGAAGGGTATTTTAGCCTTATCAATCCTCTCTCCTTCAACTAAAGATGAAGTAAGGTATATTATAATAGATAAAAGTAAAGATAAAAATAAGCCTATATGTACAATAACATGTTACTTTGATACCATAAACTCAAGCTCTTATAAACTTTTGTAAATTGTATACCAAATAATTAATGTATCTAAATAAATAACTGAAGCTAATAAATATAAAATAGTATAATATGACAGTTATATCAACTTAAAAATTAAAAATAACCTAGGGACGAAATTAGTATTGAAAACTAACAAAAAAACACTTATAAAACCCAATAAATACATTTTAGGAAACGATAAACTTTAATACCTTATTATATGAATAAAAGACTTGCAAATTGAACACAACCACCTCCTATATGTACAGATTGATATCAATGTACAACCTTTGATGCATGTAATAACGTATTAAACATATCCCGGGCTATGATTATCATTTCCCTTTTTTTATTTTTTTATGCATATAACTAACTCAAATTTTTAAAAAATATGTTATAAAATACAATTATCTTTATTACAGAAAACCTTTTATCAATACTACTCGTACAGTCGTACTTATTTAAAAACAACACCCCCTTATTGAAAGTTAAATGGGGAAATGTCTAAAATATTATCCCTTATTTAAACTATGTAATAATTTCACTAACATCCCTTAAAATATTTTCACATGCACTATATCCTTAACATTAATGATTATATTACACTATCAATTCTTTATCTTTTAAAATATCTCAATTAACCCTTTAAATCAATTACTCTTATCAATTATCTATACCACTCGACATCACTTCCACCACCAACATCCGCCTCCACCACCACACCTTTATCGTCACGAATACCACCTCATTGCGTGAATGTGCTACTTCATATCTACCAATAAACTAAAACAGGATTGTAGCATTCTTTAATCGACACATGACATAATATTTAAACGACACATCTATATCCTAAAACTATAATTTCCTTATCTCTACTCCCTTATAAAAGAAAAAGGCCTTTTTTAATTTTAGACATTCTGTCTTTTAATTACCGTAAATACCCTTAGACATTTTGTGTTCCATGTGTACGCTTTCCCCAAATCTCCCTAAACCAAAAAAGTGAAAAACACACGCTTCCAACCCGCCTCTCTCTTCTCTCTATCTGACTTCTCTCCAATCGTCACCATCATACACCGTTGCCGGCATCCTCATTATCTTTGGTTATACACTTTCACAGTATATTTTTAACATCGATCTACAATCATAGATAGGGAAAACCCAATCCATCGCCACCACCACCCTCTATCACCATTGTCCATCACCACGGCCGCCATCAATCGCCGTCACCACCATTTTGAATTACCACCACCGCCCAAATTGTGTGTCGTAAATATTTGTTTTTTTATTTATCTGTAAGTTATTTTTCAATTAATTTGTTCTTACTATTTTTGTTTTATTTTTCAGATCTGGGAACCAACACCACCGTCATTAAATTGGTATAAGTATTTTTATTATTTTTCAATTGATATAACTCATTTTTATTCTATTAATTTTTTTAATTGATGTTTATAATTGATGTTCATGTAAGGTAGTGTTAAAGTAGAGATTTATGTGTAGGATGAATGCTGGTATTAAAGTTTATTATAGACCATGGCATTTGTTTATATCATTTGTGTAATTGTGTTCTGTGTTCCTGTTTATTAAAATTTATATTGATACATTTTGATTGTTCCTTTGTATAAACTCAAGTTTGATAGTGTTGAACACACCTTCTTATTTTTATATAAAAAAAAAAAGTAAGTAACTCCCAATGCCGTCTTCCACGGGTTTTTGGGTCCCAATACCGTCTTCGACGGTGTATGGGGGAGGTTAAGATGTAGACAGCCTTACCCTTACCAAAGGTAAAGAGGCTGGTTCCATGTTCTACCATAGGTAGAAAAGGCCCTCCAGCCTTGCTGGGCATGAGGATCGAACCCTTGACCTCTGTCTCCAGAGGCAAGGGCTCCAACCACTGATCCAACCCAGCTGGTTTTATTTTATATATTTATGTAATTGTCGCTTTTGATTATTCTCAGTAGTCAATAATTGTTTGGCTTCCTAGATTTATTAAAACTTTGCTAGCCAGACAATGGAGCTCATAAAGGATGTATTTAGTTAAAGCAACTAATATAGTTATCCTTTCACTTCAAAGTTCTAATTCACATATTTGTTCAGTTAAAGCTTATTAGTTATTAGTTTATGTTGGTTCGTGTTTGCAGGCCAGGACATTTGGAAGTTGGTCAAGGATCGATATATCATCAGAAAGCCAACCAAGATTTACTCTTGATCATGTGCTCGCCACATAAATGAGGCTAAGAGAAAGGGGCATCACTCTGAATACGGTACCCTCTAGCTTGATTATTTGAGTTTTAGATAGCTCTTATAAAGTGGAATGGCATATGAGGTCTTAATTTTTCTCCTATATTACATTACTGTTGCTGCTTTATTTTTCTTTTTATGTTCATCTCTTATAGGTGTTGACTGATTAAATTGTGGTGAACTTCATGGGTTTGAAATTAATTTCTTTTAGCTTTTCTAATGATCCTAACTTCTTAGTAGACAAAATATATTTGGTAGGTATATTTTTGGCAACCCCTGTCTCCATTTGATTTAGGATATGGGTTGTATACATGCTCTTAAATAAAGAGGTATGTATCTATACCATCAAATATTTTGCATAAAAGTTTGAATCTCTTTTATATGGTTCGACTTAATTTGTTTAAGTTTATTTGCAATTTGAATATCTTATGATTGGGGTATTTTATAATTTTTGTACGGCTTGATTATCTTATGATTTGGTGTTGTTTGGTTAAAGTGGTTCCCGCGGGAGAATATGACTTGAATGCTGTTGGCCATAGATGTCAGGACATAATTAAGGGACATCAAGCTCAAATCAATCTCGCTGAAAGATTCTGACCTTAGGTGACACGTAATGCTGTGTTATCTTAATTTAGTTTGTTGGAATTTACGTCTTGGATGTCAAAATATATATTTTTTTGAGGTATAAAGTTGATATTATAATTTTGTTAGCTGCTGTAAATAGTTTTGGAAAATATTGACTATGAAATAAGCAAATAGTGTTGTTTAGCGTTTTGTATGCTTTTAAATTTATTGAATGTTTATGTATATATATATTGTATATAATATGTATAGGCAAGAGAGATCTCTAGGAAATTATTGAGAAGGAAGTAGTGAATAGCAAGAACCAGATTGTAGTCAATGGCTGTATTGCTTAGATTGTCGAGAAAAGAAGGTTGAGACGAATTCACCGGCTATAAAGATGTATGTAAAGGTAATGATGAGTGGCGCTTCATCTTCAGTTTTGTGTTTGTTTATATATCTTGCTCTATCTCTTCCTTCTCGAACACGTCGCATATGAATACATACTGAATGGGTTGCCTTTTCTTGATAGTTGATTGTGTAATTAGAGGGGACAAAACAGGTGGGTTGGGTAACGTGCCAAGACACAATCTTTTTATAAGAGATGAAACAGAATGATTTTGTTGAACTTTTCAACATTATTTATTACTGGGGGGTTTAAAATTGATAACTAAAAGTGCAATGTTACAATGTTGACGTTGGGCTAAAAGATGGTTTATAAGTCATTTAGTTAATGAAGGCACCTTCAACAAAAAATAATATATGTAGTATACTTAGTATGTGATCATTCTGATTGTTTTTGTCCTTTTGTGTTGCAGCTTCAGTGTGTTCTCTATAGACGTCGGGGAGGAACATGAATTATGAAAGTACTTTGTAAATTTTGCTTCTTTTTTTTTTCTGCTCTGTTAAGTTAATTTATGTATTATGTAAATGATCGTGGAAGTTATATCTTGATTCTCCTCTTTTTAGGAAAAAGAGGGTCATATACTCATATTGGAAGTATTACGTGGGAAACTTGAGAGGTCTCTGTATTTGAAAGAGGCATCCTTAATCTGGTCATTTTGGAGTTCTACTTTCTGATTTATATCTCTCACTATTCTGCAGTCATTGATGTATGTTGCTGATAGGAGACAAGTCAATCAAGTTAATAAGGATTGCAAGCAATTAAAGTGGCAGACTCCAGAATTAACCCTTTTGCGAGTCACACTAGCCGCTGCAAGTCAAGATGATGTTGTGGATGTCATTTGTCGTGTTTTTAACAGATACCAAAGTTCCATTCGTTTTCAATGCTCTAAGAGATAGAGATTTATCATTCAATATATAGTGAAATACTTTTTTTTTGTTCTTTCAGTGGTTTAAATATCATTCTACTATTAGAAATGTTGTGTTTGTAGCCCTATTTCCTTATATTCATGTTGAAAATTATCGTCGTTACAACAATTTGTGTTGTAAGTGATCGCCGCTGCAACGCGCGGGTTCTCCTCTAGTTATATATAACAATTATTATATTATGTACGTCTACTTAATTACTTACCTTAAAAATATAATTTATTATCTAAAAATAGATAACTTTCCTACAAAACCAAATAGAATTCTAAATATGTTGTAATAATCCGATTAGTAAATTATTATGGCAAACTACAAACTAAAACATCAATATTATAAACAATTAGAATAGATATAACTTTGGGCTGACAACCTGACATTATATTTATTAAGTAGTGTATGTATTATTTTTTTCAAATACCCAGGTAATTTTTCATTCTATTTGTATAATTGCATAAAGGTTTTTTTTTTTTTACTTTTTTGATCTATTTCATAAACGTATTTGAAAGCGTTGTATCTATTTATACAAACCTCTGCATTTTAAATGCATCGACAAATGCATAAAATTAGTTTATGTAACGCCATGAAATTTACGTAAATGGTTAAAATCATATGTATCAATAGATGTTATTTTTGTTTAACATAGCTAAAAATTTATGAGTCCTTTTTAAATTGTTATAACTTTAGTTTTTATACAAAGAAAGTAACTATTCACGATATACATACATACTCGATCCGTACATCGTACGGACATTATGATTTATGACTAGTAGAATTTAAACACATGATGTTGAAGCAAGTATAACGTCATCGACTTAACTCAAATTTTCACAAGGCTATCCGGAGTGGGGCGGATTGCCCCGGCGATCCACCGGATTTCGCCGGCTAGTCACCGGGTGAAGAAAAACCAGATATAACGAACAAGTCGGCTGTGATTTATTATTAATGTTTATAGAGTTTGATTACAATCCAAAAAAATAGAAAAGGATTCTAAACAGAATGTTTAGAATCAAATATAGAACATGAAACAAATGATCAATATGATCAGAATGATCATATATAATAAAAACCCTAAAATTATAAATTTGAGAGAAAAATTATATTCGACTGAATATTTGTTATGTTTATTGATATGAACCCTAAGCTGGGTTAAATAGTCTTCTAATTTTTCATAAAGCCTCCTCCTTCTTTCTCCTTCTTCATCTTCAGTCCAAACTTCAGAAGTTACATAAAACACCCTTGAACTTTGAATCTTTGTCCATAAGCTTCTATAAACTTGTAAACCTGCACTAACTTGGAAGTGTGTAAGTATAAAACCAAGATAAGCAAGTTAAGATTGTTTATTATTTTTACATTCCCCCTCAATCTTAACTTGGAATGGGTCAAATAAACCAAACTTAGTGCAAAGAAATTTATGTTGCTCAAAGCTCAAACTCTTAGTAAGTATATCAGCAACATTTTTATTGGAATCCAATTTGAACACTTTGATTAATCCTGCAGTAATCTTTTCTCTTATCAAATGCAAATCTATTTCCAAATGCTTGGTCCTTTCATGAAAAACCGGATTTCCAGCTATTTGTATAGTGGATTTATTATCACAAAACAGTTTTGCAGGTAAAACATTATTAATGTTCAAATCAGATAACAGATTTATAATCCAAAGTAATTCACAAGTAACAGTTGCCATAGCCCTATATTCAGCTTCAGCTGAGGACCTAGAAACTGTTTGTTGCTTTTTGCTTTTCCAGGAAATAAGATTTCCACCAAAAAATATACTAAAACCAGTTACTGACCTTCTTGAATTCAAACATCTACCCCAATCAGAATCAACATAACCAACAAGGTCAAGGTTATTAGTCCTTGTCATTTGAATACCATTTCCTGGAGACATTTTTAAGTACCTCAAAACTCTAAAAGCCAACTTAAGATGAACTTCAGTGGGAGCATGCATATACTGACTTAGAATATGAACAGAATAACTAATATCAGGTCTAGATAAAGTAAGATAAATAAGCTTACCCACCAGTTTCTGATAAACAGAAATGTTCTTCAGGAATTTATCATCATTAGAACTCTTAGGAACAGTATAATTATTTTCCATTGGAGTTTTCATAGGTTTACTGCCAAGCAACCCAAACTCATGTAACAATTCCATACAATATTTCCTTTGAGTCAAGCACAGGCCATTGTCATTATAAATGACCTCTATTCCAAGAAAGTACCTCAACTTCCCTAAATCTTTAATCATAAATTTGGTTTGCATAAACAATTTTACCCTTTCAATTTCTTTAACATCATTGCCAGTAAGAACAATGTCATCCACATAAACAAGCAAAGCAAGAAATACAGAACCTTTGTTCAAGATAAACAAAGAATAGTCACTTTTACTTTGAATAAAACCATATTCACTTAAAGCGCTAGTCAACTTTTCATTCCATTGTCTAGGTGCTTGTTTAAGACCATATAGAGATTTTACAAGTTTGCACACTTTGTTTGAATTAGGATCATAATATCCTTCAGGTAAACACATATACACATCTTCATGTAAGTCACCATATAAAAAGGCATTATTAACATCTAATTGAAACAAAGGCCATCCTTTATTCACAGCTAAAGACATTAAACACCTTACAGTAACCATTTTCACAACTGGTGAAAAGGTTTCATCAAAATCCAAACCAATTCTTTGACTATAACCCTTTGCAACAAGCCTAGCTTTATATCTTTCTATTTGACCATTAGCTTTATATTTGATTTTAAATATCCATTTGCAACCAATAGGCTCTCTTCCTTTTGGAAGATCAACAATATCCCAAGTGTTATTTCTATGTAAAGCTTCCATTTCATTGTTCATAGCTTGAACCCAATTTATGTCTTTAGAAGCTTCACTAAAATTCCTAGGTTCTACACTTTTATTTAAACTTGTAACAAAACACAAATTTTCAAAACTCAAGTTAGAATAGTTAACAACCTTTTCAACACCATACTTAACTTTACCATCTAATTCATAATCTTTAAGATGATTAGGTAAAATAGAACTCCTCTCAGACCTTCTAAGATTAGCAGGTTGAATGACATTATCAAAATCAACATTTTCAGGTTCTAAACCAACAATTTCAGTTTCAAAAATTTGACCATTGTTATCATTTCCCTCAGAATTATCATTTTCATCAGACTGTGTTGCATGCTGATGATGAGGTAGGATAGTCTTAGAACTGCCAGGCAAAGATCCCTTAGGCAAAGCACTCTTTCCCCCAGGGCCTGCAGTAGTTCTAAGACTGCCATCTAACTCAAAATCAGTGCCCTCACATCTGTTCTTATCTCTCTCTTCATCATTGGGACCAGGCTGCAAGTCATTTGAATTATCTAAAAACATTTTATCAAAAAAATTTAAATGATCAATACTTTGATCATGAGAAAATTTATACTCTGCAGAAACATTTTTAAGTTTAAATGGAAAAACAGTTTCATAAAAATGAACATCTCTTGAGAAAAAAACATTCTTGTTTTCCAAACTATATAATTTGTAACCTTTTTTCTCATTAGAATAGCCAATGAAAACACATTTTTCAGCTCTATTACTAAATTTATCATTATTATTAAGAATTGTTGCATAACAAAGACAACCAAATGACTTAAGATGAGAGAGAGATGGTTCAGAACCATAAATTTTATAAAAAGGAGAATGACCATCAAGAATTGAAGAAGGAGTCCTGTTAATCAAGTAGGTAGCAGTTAAAACACAATCAGTCCACAAATAAAGAGGAAGTTCCCCCTGAAACATAAGTGATCTTGCAACATTAAGAAGATGTCTGTGTTTTCTCTCAGCAATTCCATTTTGCTGAGGAGTATACACATTAGAGGTCTGATGTAAAATACCCTTACTAACAAAAAAATTTCTCATGTCATTGTTAACAAACTCAGTCCCATTATCAGACCTAAAACTTTTAACTCTTTTGTTAAACTGATTTTCTAAAAGTAACACAAATTCTTTTATATTAGTAAAAACTTCAGTTTTTGATTTGAGTAAAAAAGTCCAGACAGCTCTGGAGTAATCATCAACAACAGTTAAGAAATACTTGAACCCTTCTTTGCTTTGAACTTTATAAGGACCCCATAAATCCAAGTGAACAAGTTCACCAATGTCTTTTGAAACATGACTACTTAAAGAAAATGGGACTCTAGTTTGTTTGGCTTTGTGACAAATGTCACAAGGAGTAGCAGAAGGTCTATAATCTATATTCAAATTATCTTTTAAAACATTCAGAACTTGATCACCAGGGTGACCAAGCCTGCTATGCCACAAATACTGAGAAGCAAAACAAGTAAACACAGCACTATTAGTCACACCTTGACAATTTGACTTATCATCAACCATATATAAACCTCCACACTCACTACCAGTCCAAAGAGTCTTCCTTGTTTTTAAATCCTGAATATAACATTTATACTCATCAAAACCAATAAATCTTTTGCTATCTTTTGCCAGTTTATGAACAGATAATAAACTAACACAATACTCTGGCACAATCAACACATCAAATAAAGTAACCATGCTATTCAATTTAAGATTTCCAATCAATTTTACTTTAGCAAGAGTACCATTAGGATGACCAACAGTGAGGTTAAGATCTGACACATCAATTTCATCAAAAATGTCTTTAGAAGAATAAGTCATGTGTTGATTTGCACCAGAATCAGAAATCCAACCAGAATGTTTAGTTTTAGAACTTATACTAGTAGAAGAACAGAAAAACTTTTCAAAATTTTGATTGAAAAAACTATTTGAGTTAAAAAATGTACCTGCCATGTTGGCATTGGCAGACACACCAGGTTTGTCACTAAGAAGATTCATAAGCCTAGACATCTGTTCATTTGAAAGAGAGAAAGGAACAGAAGCAGAAGAAGAAACAGAATTGCTAGTAGAACTAGCATCATTAACATTTTTGTCAGACATAGCATGATTATTATAAATTTTTCTTTGATTAGATTGAGATCCTTGAAAATTAGTCCTCTTTTTATAACCAGGTGGATATCCAACCAACTCATAACACCTATCAATAGTATGACCAACACCTTTGCAATTAGTACAATTAAGACTAGTATTAGGTCCTCTATTAACAAAGTTATGGTTACCATTAAACCTTTTTCTATTATCCACAAACTTAGACACAAAAGCACTAGAAGTAGGTTTGTTTGTCACATTATTAACAGAAGCATTCTTATGAGATTCCTCCCTAGACAACAAAGCATAAGCACTTTTAACAGAAGGTAAAGGATCAGTAGTAAGAATTTGACTTCTAGTAGAACTATAAGAATCATCAAGACCCATAAGAAACTGCATTAACTTTATCAACTGATTATGATCTTGAAAATCTTTTGCAGCATGACAAACACAAGCAGGTAACTTAATTAAAGCATCAAACTGTTTCCATAAAGAATTAAGTTTGTGATAATATTCAGACAAAGTAGAACCATTTTGACACAAAGAATTAACTTTATGGTGAAGATTAAAAGTAACCACACCATCAACCTTATCATAAGTTTCTTTTAGCTCATTCCAAACAATAGCAGCATTTTTAGAATAAATTTGACCAAGAAATAACTCTTCAGTAACACAATTAAGAATCCAAGACAACACAACAGCATTACACCTATCCCATTGCTGGGCAAGAACATCATCATCAACTGGTTTAACACAAGTGCCATCAATAAAACCCTTTTTATTCTTAGTCTCTAACGCAAGAAGCATAGCACAACTCCACACATTGTAATTTTCAGTACCTTTCAATTTCAAACTAATAAGTGGAGTATTAGTGATGTCACTAGCATGCAAATACAAAGGATTACCAAAGTCTAACTTGCTTATTTTAGTTTCATGCATATCAAAATCATTTCTAAGATCAAAATCATCATTATGAACAGAACGGGGTGGAGTATTTCCATGAACAGAACCAGGAGGAGTATTCACCATTTTTAATCAAAAGTAATCACAGAAATAGACAGATAGTAAATATAACAAAATTAATCAAGATAACAATTAAGAAGCAGATAAACACACAAAAAACAGACAAGAAATCTACAAATATTAACTTCTCAAATAAAAGATTTTTGCAGAAAATAACTCTTAATCTCACAAGAGTGCCAGTGACAGGATTCCTAACCTCTCGTATGAAGGCAGGTCAAGTATTAGCACAATTGTTTTTATGAGAAAAAGAGAGAAAAATTTAATATATATATATAAAAAATTAATTTGAGAAGAAAATATAAGCAGATAAAAGCAATTAATAAGAGATAAAGAGGAAGAGATACAATACAGTGCTATAAGCAGATGGTAGAGGAACCCTAATCCCTCTCTTGATTCACTTAGTCAAGAGAAGCAATCAGGATCTGAAATCAAAGACAGAAAACCTTATTTTTTCCTTGATTCACTTAGTCAAAGGAAAAAATAGGTAAAAACAACCAGAAATACAGCGGAAGAACATAGATCGAGGTTTCCAGATGAAACCCTAATTTTTTACCAGATGAACAAACCCTAAAATCAAAAATCTAGGGTTCCGAAGAGAATACGCCCTAGATCTGATTAAATCGACCAATAATCGAATCAATAACCACCGATTAGGTAACCTGGCTCTGATACCATGAAGAAAAACCAGATATAACGAACAAGTCGGCTGTGATTTATTATTAATGTTTATAGAGTTTGATTACAATCCAAAAAAATAGAAAAGGATTCTAAACAGAATGTTTAGAATCAAATATAGAACATGAAACAAATGATCAATATGATCAGAATGATCATATATAATAAAAACCCTAAAATTATAAATTTGAGAGAAAAATTATATTCGACTGAATATTTGTTATGTTTATTGATATGAACCCTAAGCTGGGTTAAATAGTCTTCTAATTTTTCATAAAGCCTCCTCCTTCTTTCTCCTTCTTCATCTTCAGTCCAAACTTCAGAAGTTACATAAAACACCCTTGAACTTTGAATCTTTGTCCATAAGCTTCTATAAACTTGTAAACCTGCACTAACTTGGAAGTGTGTAAGTATAAAACCAAGATAAGCAAGTTAAGATTGTTTATTATTTTTACACCGGGCACACCACCCCGGACCGGCGATCCAAGGTTTGAGCGACTCCTACGGGTTGCAAGAAGGAGTGTACTTTTGGCGGAGGAAACGAGGCTAGTCGACCGTTGGGAGGAGCGGCTTTGACCAAATAAAAAAAAAATAAAAAAAAAAAAAAAAAAAAAAAAAAAAAAAAAAAAAAAAAAAAAAAAAAAAAAAAAAAAAAAAAAAAAAAAAAAAAAAAAAAAAAAAAAAAAAAAAAAAAAAAAAAAAAAAAAAAAAAAAAAAAAAAAAAAAAAAAAAAAAAAAAAAAAAAAAAAAAAAAAAAAAAAAAAAAAAAAAAAAAAAAAAAAAAAAAAAAAAAAAAAAAAAAAAAAAAAAAAAAAAAAAAAAAAAAAAAAAAAAAAAAAAAAAAAAAAAAAAAAAAAAAAAAAAAAAAAAAAAAAAAAAAAAAAAAAAAAAAAAAAAAAAAAAAAAAAAAAAAAAAAAAAAAAAAAAAAAAAAAAAAAAAAAAAAAAAAAAAAAAAAAAAAAAAAAAAAAAAAAAAAAAAAAAAAAAAAAAAAAAAAAAAAAAAAAAAAAAAAAAAAAAAAAAAAAAAAAAAAAAAAAAAAAAAAAAAAAAAAAAAAAAAAAAAAAAAAAAAAAAAAAAAAAAAAAAAAAAAAAAAAAAAAAAAAAAAAAAAAAAAAAAAAAAAAAAAAAAAAAAAAAAAAAAAAAAAAAAAAAAAAAAAAAAAAAAAAAAAAAAAAAAAAAAAAAAAAAAAAAAAAAAAAAAAAAAAAAAAAAAAAAAAAAAAAAAAAAAAAAAAAAAAAAAAAAAAAAAAAAAAAAAAAAAAAAAAAAAAAAAAAAAAAAAAAAAAAAAAAAAAAAAAAAAAAAAAAAAAAAAAAAAAAAAAAAAAAAAAAAAAAAAAAAAAAAAAAAAAAAAAAAAAAAAAAAAAAAAAAAAAAAAAAAAAAAAAAAAATTAACTACAATAAATCAGTAAAAAGACACATTTATCCTTAAATTAAATTAGTTTCTAATCATCCTAACTTAATGCACAACAATACTTTCGTTGATTTTCCCTCTAATTTTTACATGTCTTCCCACCAATTTCTTTATTAACATTTCACCCTTATTAGTTTCTAATTATCCTAAATTGATGCACGATCAAAAAATTTGTAGATTTTCTGATAGGTTTACGGAGAAAACCTACAAACTCCCAATGATAAAACCCGTAGAGTGGGTGAGACTCCAAGAACAAGAGACAAGAGAAAAGACTAATCTTTCATATTTCATTCATTCATATTTTAACAGAGAACTACGTATGGCTATATATAGCCTTACAAACTAAAGAGATGCAATAAACTAACTGCTACTAATTGGAACATAAAAGTCGGAGTAGTGGTGTAATATGCTAACTGCTATTTATCCTCATATTTGACCAAGTAGACGTAACCACTACAAACTAATATAACATAAATAAATTAACATAGTTAAACATATGTCATTATAGGCCGACACGTATCAATACTCCCGTCCTGAAAAACGTCCTTGTCCTCAAGGACGGTCGATGTCTCCATGGTGGACGCCATTCTCGTCGTCCCGTGGCATTCGGATCTTTACTCTTCAATGTTCGGTTAGGAACCAAGCCAAATGGTTTTGTAGTGATGATGGTGTGTGTCACAAAGATGAGAACAAACAGGAAAGGGCAATGGACGATGGCTATTTCCTTTTCATATCTTGGCCATTTGTGAGTTGGGCTGGAAGTAGTTTTTTGGTTAACGGTTGATTTGGTTGAGATTTTTGGCTTTGACGAGGTTGTAGAAGTGATTCGTTTTGGTCTAGTTTTGGGGGATGGTTTAGTTGTTTTTCGGTGTTGGTTGTTTTGGGGGCATGTCAAATTTGGTAATGGTGGAGGTGATAGTTTCAACGGTGGTTTGTTGGTGTATGTTTGTTGCAGTGTCAAAAAACTTGGAGGTTGTGGGGTAGACGACAAATGTTGCTGTTGGAGTTGTGTACGAGCAGCAAGTGGCGGTGGTGGGGAGAAACAAGGATTTTGGGTAACGACACTGATGTCGTTATTGGCGATGGCTGTCTTGGTGATGGTTGTAACAAGGTTGGTTGTAATGGTGGTTTGCAAAGTGATATGTTGCAAGATGATATTTAGTTTGGTGTGATATTCTGTGATGGCAGTGTTCAACTTTTCCATGCTTTTGGCTAAGGAAGCCATGGAATCTTGTGGTTGATCATGTGCAAGAGGCATAGTTCGATGCAATGAAAGCACCAATTGATAGGTTTACGGAGAAAACCTACAAACTCCCAATGATAAAACCCGTAGAGTGGTGAGACTCCAAGAACAAGAGACAAGAGAAAAGACTAATCTTTCATATTTCATTCATTCATATTTTAACAGAGAACTACGTATGGCTATATATAGCCTTACAAACTAAAGAGATGCAATAAACTAACTGCTACTAATTGGAACATAAAAGTCGGAGTAGTGGTGTAATATGCTAACGGCTATTTATCCTCATATTTGACCAAGTAGACGTAACCACTACAAACTAATATAACATAAATAAATTAACATAGTTAAACATATGTCATTATAGGCCGACCCGTATCATTTTCCCTCTAAATTTTACCACATTTTCCCACCCGTTTTTTTGATTAACTTTTTATATATCATTCCATTTTTTCTTAAAAAATTTGAGAGCACACAAACATCGAATATTTTGTTTACTAATTGTTTCTTGATTTTTTGAATCGGTGAACAAGATCAATATAGATGTTCTGCCACTACTAGTTCATCTACGCCAGATCCATTAAGTAACAATGAATATCTACAAGGTTAATCATTTTTCTTTTACTTCTATTATAATTTGTTATACGAAGTTTAATATCATTTATTTGATAATAATCGTATTAGCCTAGAGTTTTTATGTTAGTAATTGTTTACTAGACTTATATGTAACGTATTTTAATTTCACCATGTTTTATGTTATCAGATAAAAATAATTATGAAGGTGAACATATACTCATAGATGATATCGACAATAATTTTATCTTGTGCAAGATGTAGAAGAAAGGAGTCAACGAGTTTTCCTAATGAGCCTAACAGGTACTCTATATTGGAAAATTTTGATAATCTAGATGCACATATGATTTTTATAATGAATATGGTCTATCTAAAGGTTTTGGTATTAGAAGGCATCAATCCTATAAACACAAGGTTACTAACATAGTTTACACGAGTATATTTGTATGTAACAAGGTTATAAGAATATGAATGATAAACGACGGCTCCGAGATGATATTCAATGTCGTTGTATTACTCGAACCGGGTGTATGGCCATGATACAAGTGACCTGTTCAAAGCAAGGGGAATGGGTTGTAAAGAAGTTTCATGATGAACATAATTACCCACTTGATCCACCATCAAAAGTACTAAGGCAAAGGTCTCATAGCATTTCTCACCGCTCTAAGGAATGTAAAGATGTTGTAACTCTACTATCGAATTCGGTATTAAACTGTAACATTCGTGAAATTTGACTAGATTTAACTCATAAATTTAATGTAAATGATTTTCGAGAAAATATATGAATAGTAACCGTATTTGTGAATAGTACCCGTATACGTGAATAGTAACCGTATTGTGAATAGTACCGTATACGTGAATAGTAACATATTTGTGAATAGTGCCATATTTGTGAATAGTACCGTATATGTGAATAGTAACCGTATTCATGAATAGTGATTAAGAATAGTAATCACGAATAGTAACGGTAAATAGTAAAGGTAAAAAGTAAATTGTAAATAGTAAAGGTAAAAAACATATTCTAAAGCATATTCTAAGGCATATTCCAAAGCATATGCTAAAGCATATTCTAAGGCATATTCCAAAGCATATGCTAAAGCATATTCTAAAATTATTTTATATAAATAGCCACCTTAGTTTAACCATAAAACTCACACCATTATATATTCACTTCTAAAAATCTCTCTTTCTCTCTAATAAAGAAATTAACTTATAACAATAATCATCTTCAAAGAATCAAGAATTCAAGGTTTTAATTGGTTCAAAGTGTTCATCCTCTCTATTTTACTCCAAATTCGAATTTATGCATCAAAAGACTTTTGGTAAGTTAAACTCATTCCATAATCATCATTTTATGTTCATTAACTTGTTTCTAGTTGATTTCAAGTATATTCGGGTCACGAATCGGGTCAAAATGCAATTAAAGTCTTAGAAATGGGTCAAATGATTTGAGCATGATTTTGATGTTTTAAGATAAAACTAGTTGATGGGTTATGTTTATGTGGTGAATTTATATCTAGTATAAGTTCAAACATAAGTATTTTAGCTTCCTTAATCGATTTCTAGGCTAAAAATGAGTTTTGAGGGTGTTTGGTTCGTATTTGGGTTGATGAATTATGCAGAACTGAAAACTGAAGTGTAACGGCCGTTACTATATGTAACACCCGTTAGGGACTGATTTTGACAACATTTTCAAACGTCAATAACTTTTGACCCGTAAGTCCGTTTTCGATGATTCAAGCGGCCACGGAAGCGTAATTGAGTCTATTTTCCAATGGTAGAGGCCTCTGAGTCCAGAACATAGTTCTAATGTTTCAAAAGTTTTGATAAAGCAACAGTGGTCAAGTTTCGACTAGTCATTGTGAAACAAAATATAATGATTCCACTTCGGTTGGATCAAAGCCTTATAAAATGGACATAATAAAGCTTTTATAGTAAGATTAGGTCAATATTCATAGGACCTTACCTCTTGAGATGCTTTAGGATTAATGTAATACGTGTATGATTAGGTTTTGGCTATCGTGGACATCGGTTCTACTTTCTTTCGACTTGGGATTTTATTGCTCATTTCAGGTGAGTTTCGTAAACCCTCCCTACTCAATTGAGATTCGGGCTGAAAGTGTACATGTTTGTTTAACTGTTGATTGTTGATTTGATTGATTGTATGATTGAATTGTTGATGTGGACATGTTAGCGCATTGTTTACGATGTAAGTCGCACCGTTAGCGCATTATCTATTATATAAGTCGCACCGTTAGCGCATTGTTTACGATGTAAGTCGCACCGTTAGCGCATTATTAATTATATAAGTCGCACCGTTAGCGCATTGTTTACGATGTAAGTCGCACCGTTAGCGCATTGTTTACGATGTAAGTCGCACCGTTAGCGCATTGTTTACGATGTAAGTCGCACCGTTAGCGCATTGTTTACGATGTAAGTCGCACCGTTAGCGCATTGTTTACGATGTAAGTCGCACCGTTAGCGCATTGTTTACGATGTAAGTCGCACCGTTAGCGCATTGTTTACGATGTAAGTCGCACCGTTAGCGCATTGTTTACGATGTAAGTCGCACCGTTAGCGCATTGTTTACGATGTAAGTCGCACCGTTAGCGCATTGTTTACGATGTAAGTCGCACCGTTAGCGCATTATTAATTATATAAGTCGCACCGTTAGCGCATTGTTTACGATGTAAGTCGCACCGTTAGCGCATTGTTTACGATGTAAGTCGCACCGTTAGCGCATTGTTTACGATGTAAGTCGCACCGTTAGCGCATTGTTTACGATGTAAGTCGCACCGTTAGCGCATTATTCATTATATAAGTCGCACCGTTAGCGCATTGTTTACGATGTAAGTCGCACCGTTAGCGCATTATTAATTATATAAGTCGCACCGTTAGCGCATTGTTTACGATGTAAGTCGCACCGTTAGCGCATTATTCATTATATAAGTCGCACCGTTAGCGCATTGTTAATTATTAACTATGTAAGCCGCATCGTTGTTGATCGTTATTGATTGTTATGGAACGTTGTTGAACGTTATATGGAATCGTTATTATTGAATGTTGACTTGTATTAAATTGTGATAATGTGAAACCTTATAGGTTATCCTTGGATGTGATTAATTCTCCTAATCCTCACTTATTGTTAACGGTTGTTATTCGACACGGTTATTCCTTGTTACTTGTCCCTACGAACTCACCAACTTTATGTTGACGCTCTTTAGTACACTTTTCAGGTAATCAAGTTAATCAGAGACAAAATGGATGATTGCATGCTTACTTGCTAGGATTGGACTAGCTTTGGACTTTCTGGATCCATGATCCTTACTTCCCTTTTATGGGTTACTTTTAGGATCAACTACTATCGATTGAATTGCCTTTTATTATTGATTGAACATGTATTTCGATGAATGTTAATGATTGTATACGTTTGTACAAGTTTAAGGATTGTTTCAATCCTATGTTTTCATATTGTTTGACTCTACATAATTTCCATGTCGTGCTGTGCTTTTCTAAGTGATACCCCATGATTCCGCCATGTTGGGGTGTTACATAAACCTTCTGATATCACTAAAGTTGTGAATGCATTAAGAGGTAGTGAAAAGGACACGCTTACTCGAGTACAATGTTCTAACATTGTCACCAACAAAAGAAAAATTAATTTAGGAAAAGAGTGTCACGGAATCATTATGCACTTCCAAGAAAAGGCATAACTAGATCAAGAGTTTTACTTTGCAATGGAATTGAGTACAGATGGTACACTACGAAATGTGTTTTGGGCTGATGGGAGATCAAGATCGTCTTTTTGTCAATTTGGAGACGTGGTTGTTTTTGACACAACTTATAGAACGAACAAATTTAATTTGCCTTTCGCCCCTTTTGTTGGAGTGAATCATCACGGCCAGTCCATTTTGTTTGGAGCTGCATTGTTGGAAAATGAGATTGAGACATCGTTTATATGGTTGTTTAAGCAATTTCTTAAATGCATGCATGAATGTCCACCAGTTTCTATCATTACTGACCAAGATTTAGCAATGTGTAAAGCAATTGCCAAGGTTTTTCCAAAAACAAGACATCGTTTTTGTGCTTGGCATATTCAAAAGCATATTTTAGAACATCTTCAACCATTACGATCTCGATATGATGATTTTGAAGAAACTTTTAATCGATGGCTCAAAAGTCAAAATGTTGAAGATTTTGAATCAAAATGGGGTGAATTAAAGAATAAATATGATATTGCTGATGACTCTTGGTTAGGAAACATGTACAACTTGCGCCATCAATGGGTTAAATCATATTTAAAAGACACTTTTTTTGTGGGCATGACAAGTAGTGGTCGATGTGAAAGTATGCATTCGTTTTTTGATGGTTATGTTAATTCTAAAACCATGTTAAACGATTTCGTACGACAATATGACAAAGCATTAAGTTCACGAAGAGGTGCTGAAGAAGATCAAGATCATAGAACTGTGAATTGAAAGCCTACATTGCATAGTGATCATCCGATTGAAGCAATGGCATCACATACTTATACAAGAAATATTTACGATATCTTCAAAAATGAGTGGAAGAATAGCTTTGATTGTGGTCATGAAACATTAAACAAAGATTCTTGTTTGGTAAAATATCGGGTTGGACATTTGAAAGTGAATAAGGAATATTGGAGGATTGTTGAGTATAGAGTAAGTTCAGATTTTTATGCAACTTGTTTTTGTGCAAAGTTTGAGACTTACGGAATCTTATGCAAGCATATTCTATACATAATGAGGAAGAAGTTGGTAAAAGCCATCCCAGATCACTACATATTGCCAAGGTGAACGATCAAAGCAACATATAAAGATGAAAAAAATGAACCCCGGTGGAGATGTAGTGATAGTAATGCTACTGGAGAAGTTACTTTATTAACTTTATGGTCAATTCGATCAAAGTTTAACAAGTTAATAGAAGATAGACGAGATTCTCTCATCGAAATGAAGAAAGTTGAGTTCATCCTTGATGATCTTTTGGAAGGACAAAGTCAAAGAAAAAAGATGAGAGTCGAGCCGAATACTAATTCTAGTGCCCCTGTTATGACACAAGGAGACATATCACAAGAAATTCCGGTTCTTGATCCAAAATAGCTGTCAAGACAAAAGGTCGTCCAAAGGTTGCTACAAGAATAAAAGGGAGTTTGGAAATTTCTATGGACCCGAAAAAGAAGAGACCATGCAGTTATTGTAAAGGAAAAGGTCATAATAGAGGCGGATGTCAACAAAAAAAAGGTATGATTATGTTTTGTAATACATAATTGGAAGCTTTTTATTTGAATCTTTTTATCATGACTTTATATATGATGCAGATGGATGATGCTCGAAAAGATGATATCATTGAGTTAGCATAAGATTAAATTGGTGGAGTTATTTTTTGGTTTTGCCTTGCTGCTGCTGTTGCTGTTGCTGGCTTTTTACTACAAGATGTCGCTGAAGTTGTTGACTTTTTAGTACAAGATGTTGCAATTAGATCTATTTGGTTTATCATAGAGGACAAGCAAAAAATTAGTCATTTATTAATCAGTTTTACTATTGTTGCATTATTGTTTTGCTGTCTAATGTGTGGTCTGTACATTTGTAAGCACCACATAATTATCATAAAGTTTGTTCAGTATCAATTTTCTATACGTAACTTGTTGGTCATTGGGATGTAGTAATAGTAATTTAGGAGGAAAATTTTCTTTTGAATCGGGAATTGTTAACATCCGTTTAATTAGGAAGAAAATTTGGTAAAATAAATGAGTATTTACGAGCATGGTACCCGCACAATGCGGCGACGGTGGTGGGGAAAACGGTCTAGTGGTGTCGGTGATGGTACTATTGGTGGTGGTAGCGGTGTCAAGTGGTGTAGGTTGATGTAATTGTGATAGTGAAAATTTTTAGAAGATAAGAGCTTAAAGTGTTAATTATTAAAATAAATGTTTAGAGTGTAAATTATTCATTAAGGGCAAATTTGGTATTTTATAAAAACTCTTTCCAAAGTGGGTGTTTATTAAGGGTAATTTAGTAATTCCGTATGTAACTATTGTGTAACTATTTCTAAAAATGGGGGTGTGATAATTTTTATAAAGGAGTATAGATATTGAGAGTTTGGTAAAATCAACGAAAATATTTGCTGTGCATTAAGTTAGGATGATTAGAAACTAAATTATTTTTAAGGGTAAATATGTCTTTTTACTGATTTATTGTAGTTAGTAGGCTACATTACCATGTAGCTAATATTTCCCCATATTATATAGTATATATATATATATATATATAAACAAAGTGAAATGTTCATTTGAAAACTAAAATTTCTGTGAAAACTATAAAACTGACCAAAACACACTGTGATCTGAATATAACACAATGTGTTTTAATTGTGTTTTCTAAAAACACAATGTGTTTTTATTGTGTAATCTAAAAACACATTGTGTTAAGTTTTAAATCACAATGTGTTTTTGATAGCGCGTGAAAATCAGAAAATTGTTCAAACACACTGTGATATGAACTTAACACAATGTGTTTTCTAAAAAAAAAATTAAAAACACATTGTGTTAAATTCAGACCACAGTGTGTTTTGATCAGTTTTCTAGTTTTCACGAAAATTTTAGTTTTCAAATGATTATAACCCTATAAACAAAATAAGAAAAAGAAAATTAAAGTCAAACACAATAAAATAAATATAAAATAAAATCAATCATTACCCTACCCCATCTTCCAGGCAACTCCACTCCCCCTCTTTTTCCCAGGCAACCCGGATGTCACATGGTGCAACGTGTTGAAAGTAGCCCAACCCCCGACAATACCAATCCGCACAGCCTAAGCTCCTTTTAGTCGATATATCAAATACAAAAGTTACATAATTAACCCCTAAAACTTCAACAATTTACAAAAGCAATCTTCTCTGTCTTACATATCCCTTAGCACACTCACTCAAGGGGTTAGGGCATCACACAGTTGTCGCCACCGCTCACGCACCACCACCACCACCACCACCACCACCGTTCGATCACATCATCACCGTCGATCAAACCATTCCATTTCACAATTTCATCAATACGATCGTGACCGTGCGTTCTCATTCTTTCCATTAAGGTTTTATTATTTTCCTATTTTTTTCTTGCCAAAACCCTAGGATTTAATTTCTGTATTATTCAATATATTATTTTTATGTTTTCTGTAAAAGAATCAAGTAACTTATATATATATATATATATTCATATATGTGCGTGTTTGTGTATATATATATATAGATACATGTATGTATGAATGTATGTATATGCAGAAGTAATGAAAGCTATCTACTTGATGATTTCTGGTTGCGATAATTGTTATGTTTTTATTTTTCTGGATTATTTTTCTTTAAATTTGCCAGCAGCTAACAAACCTGTTGAAATTTATAGCAAGAATATTTGTGTGTGTGTGTGCTTTCACCATTGCATGTGCATTAGGGGGTTACTTTTGTGCGAAAGAGGTGGCGAATATTAATTGCTGATAATAAAAAGTTAAAAGTAATTTGGAAAAGTTAAGTGAAGGTTAGAAGCTGTCTTTCGTATGATTAGTGGATATATCATATATGTGTATTTTTTTTTACTTGCGATGGGTTGGTAAAATCTTAGTGTTATGACTTAGAGTTACTTTTCTCATATATGCAAAGCCGAATATTGTATGCTTTTGAGAATCGCTGCTTTTTGTGGTTTTATCATTCTTTTAACATTTTAATATGATCTATACTGATTTTGTTTTTATTAATGCAGTTCTCCGTTTCTAGGTTTGTGTTGATATACCGTGAATGCCCAAGAGGGTATTTTAACACAACATGGGTTTTGACAATGAGTGTATTTTAAACATTCAATCTCTTGCCGGCGAGTACTTTTGTCCCGTATGTCGAACACTTGTCTATCCACATGAAGCAGTCCAGACACAATGCACTCACTTATACTGCAAACCTTGTTTGTCATATGTTGTAAGTAGCACTCAGGCCTGCCCTTATGATGGATACTTGGTAACTGAAGCTGGTTCAAAGGTGAAGTTTTCTTATCATTCTTGTATTTTGTCATTTTGTTACTTGATTTTCGATTATTAAATTTATGTAAAATTCTGCTTTCAGCCACTAATGGAATGCAACAAGGCTCTAGCAGAAACAATTGGGAAAACTACTGTCCATTGCCTTTATCATAGGAGTGGCTGTGTATGGCAAGGTCCTTTATCTGATTGCACAACACACTGTTCTGGATGTGCCTTTGGTAATTCTCCAGTTGTATGCAACCGGTGTGGAATTCATATTGTCCATCGTCAAGTGCAAGAGCATGCGCAGACCTGTAATGCCAATGTAATATGATGCTTTCCTTCGAGTTCATACTAAAAAACTTCTTTATCTTGTTATCTTATGTGGAATTAGGTAGCCTTTGTTTGTCTCATGGAATGGGATGGAATGGACCTTTCTTGAAGAAATGTGATTCCTTTGATTTGATCCTTTTTTTTCATAAAATAATGTCATGATCGATCTCATCATCTTGTTACCATCTATACATGGAAAATCCATCAATTTTTTTATTCTATTAAGTAAGATGTAAATTAGAGAAATATATGTATTGTATCTACATGATATGATTTAATGATCCATTTTATCATCTTGCTTATTTCATTACACTGTTCAGCTCAGTCCATCCAAGCTAACAGACTTTATTATGCTCTCTTTGGTTTTGTTTGAAGCAGGGTACAAATACTCAGTCACAACCAGGGGGTGAGACTACACAGGTTGCTGCATCATCTGGAGTAACTGTGCCCACAGACCATAGCAAGATTGCTAATCAAGCAGCAGCACCAGCCTCCCAGCCTCAGGCATCTCATACTGCTACTGGACTATCTGCTGCTCAAAATGTGAATCAGGCAGCAACTGTAAATCCTCCACCCCAAGCCATG
Organism: Erigeron breviscapus; assembly: GCA_034093135.1. NCBI lineage: Eukaryota > Viridiplantae > Streptophyta > Magnoliopsida > Asterales > Asteraceae > Erigeron > Erigeron breviscapus. Next base: position 232,215,732 of record CM067167.1, on the reverse strand, counting down.
CCTGCAAATGCTGTGCCAACTCCTGATCAGCAATACTACCAACAATATCAGCAATATTACCAACAGTATCCTGGCTATGACCCATATCAGCAAGGCTATCAACAGTACTACCTGTATCAACAGCCACCAGCTCAGCAATTCCAGCCTCAGCCACAACTTCAGCAGCAAGTCCAAGCCCCTGGACAACTTCAACCTCAGGTCCAGCCCCAACCCCAACCGCAACCGCAGACACAAACTCAAGCTCAATCACAAATTTCAGCTAACGGACAGCCTCAACCTCTTTATTCTCAGCCAGCTGTCGTTGGATCAAGTCAAAATCAGGCTCAAGTGAATCCTCCACACGCTAACCCAGGTGGTCCGCCCCTTCCGCAAGGTCACATGCCACCGCCGTCATACTCACAAGCACAGCCATATCCTGCTCAAAATCATGCCCAACCACATATGCAAGCACCTCAATTTCAGCAACCTCATCCACAGATAAATCATTCTCAACCTTCTCAAGTTCAACCACCACCTTATCCACAAGCGCAACCACAATTCCAACCACATCTCCAGCCTCAACCACAATTGCAACCTCTTAATCCCCAGCATCCTCCGGTTCAATCTGTAGGAGGTCATCTCCCTTATTCCCAGCAGGCACCTCAACAACAGCATCCTATGCAAATGCAATCATCTGGGTCATTACTCCCAGGTCAGATGCAAGCTCAGTTTCCACCACCACCGCCTCATATGCGTCCTCCTCAACCTCCACATATGTTGCCGCCTCAGCAGCGTCCTATTATGCAGCAGGTTCAGCAACCAATGCCTCCACAATATATGCAGCAGCCTCAAGCATTTACAGGACAAGCACCCGGTCAACTTCAAGGTCAGCCACACCATGCTGGTTCTTTTGCACAGCAGACCTCTCAAGTAAATCCACCTGGTCCACCTCAGCCAATGCAACAACCTCCTCTTGGCTATGTTCAACCGCAGCAAGTGACTGCATTGCCGCCTCATTCATCTCAAAGCTACATTGGGCGACCTGGTATGTTGAATCAGGGAGGTCAGTCACTGCAATTCCCCCAATCTTCTGTTGTAGCAGGTATTCCACCTCATGCCAGACCACCACATAATGTAAGCATGACGAACCAGCCACCCGTATATTCAGAGCAGCAACATAACCAATATGCACCACCCGAAAGAAGAGCGGAACAAGACAGGTCACCTTCCTTGAAGAAACATGAGCCAGTGGCTAATGATTCTGGAGCTAATATTAAGGATGTAAAATCTGAAGCTGTTATTAATGATGAACGTAAGTCTGGAAATGGAGGTGATATTGACCAGAGAAAAGATGAGAGCAGAGATGGTGATTCCATGCTTTTACAAAGAGTGAAAGAAGAGAGCAAAGAGCGTACAATAGATCATTCTCCTGGTGGCAAGTCTAGTCAAAATAAAACCGAGGATGGGGGAGTTTCCACCACAGACTCTGAGGTTAAGAATGGAAATGCTCAACAAGGCCAAATTGGTGATGTGTCTGGTGGATTTCCAAGCAAGGGCACTGAACATGGAAGATCTCCACATCCTCACATGCCTCATGGGCATTCTGGGCAGCAACAAAGACCTGCTGCACCTGCAAGCCATTTACGGCCTCTGGGGCCTGGTTATTTTCCCCATCCAGGTGAGCATTTCCATCCACCTGGTCCAAGCCAACATGGTCCTTTCCCGTCCGAGGGTCCTTTCAGTGGACCACCTGGTCCTGGATCTACTATTTATGGTAATGACAGCAGGAGTTATGATGTAAGGCCACCACTCGGTAATGCACCCCATCCACATGGGCCTGATCCACGTCTTCTTGGTCCGATGGAATCTGATATGTACCAAAACCAGAGGCCCCCTCATTATGATAGTAGACGTCCAGATTCATACTTATCTGGAAATGTTGACAGAGGACCTTACGGGAAGCCTTTTGGTGTTGAATCAAATTCTACGAGGATGAACGGGGGACCACCACTAAGTCATGACTCGTCATTAGCACCTGGTTTTCGTGATGACAACTTTAAAAATCCTGCTGGGATGCATCCTGATACTTTTCCTATGGGACCTACTCGTTACCATGATCAAGGCGAGTTTAAGGGAACTCTGAAACAGTTCCCTGGCCCCCCTCATTTAGGCAGTGAGGGTTCCCCGAAATTTGGGAATCACTCATCAAGGCCAATAGGTGGATATGGCGTGGACGGACCATCAAGGTTTCTTGATAAAGACCCCCATGGATACGACTATCATTCTGCTGGTGGTTTGCATCCTGGTGATTCTGGTGGAAGACCACTTCCTGCAAGTATACATGATGATAACAGAGGGAGGTTCGATAATAACCGCCACAACCCTGATTTTTTGGGACCAATGCATGGTTTTGGTCGGCATAACAGGACCGTTTACCACCTGGTAGTCCAGGATATCCATCACGTCCATTTAGGGGACCACACAATGTCGATTTCGATGGCAGGGAGATGGAAAGACACCCATTTGGTAATAGATTCCCAATGGGGCCTCCTGGTCGCATGCATAGAGGGGAGTTTGATGGCCTGCCACAGCCCAGAAGTGGTGAACCTTTTGGCCCGAGAGGTCGCGGTGAGCCTGGTATTGGCTTCTTTCAAGAATATGGTCGACCTGGGGAATCAAATGGGTCTGGAGGCTTCTCTCATCAACCACCTTTTGGAGAATTATACGGCACCAAGTCAACTGGCCCACATTTGGGCGAACCAGGTTTTAGAAGTAGCTATTCCCGTCAGGGGTTCCCAAGTGATGGTGGATTTTTTGCAGTAAGTCTTATATACCTTGTTAAGCAGAATGAATATCATATAATCCTCCCTACAAATGGAAGTGTTGAGTGTTTGTAATTTGTCTTTTAGGGTGGGCCTGATTCATTTGACCCTTTAAGGAAGAGAAAAACGTCAAGTATGGGTTGGTGTCGCATTTGCAAAGTTGATTGTGAAAGTGTGGAAGGTCTGGATATGCATGGTCAAACACGCGAACACCAGAGGATGTCTATGGATATGGTCATTAGCATCAAGCAGAAGAATGCTAAGAAACAAAAGTAAGTCCTATTTTGGTCTTTTCATGCAATAATTGGTTGTTTTGTAGATTAAACCTTGTTTTGTCGGATGATGTAGAGCATTTAATGACCATTCTCCACGTGAGGAGGCAAGCAAGTTCAGAAAACCAGAGAGTAATGCCCGAGCTAATATGTCTTAGGTGCTGAAGGTTGAGTTGAGGACGGATCAAAGCAGTATCGTCTTTGGTAATTTTACATGTAGCAATTGGTGAGTCAGATGCTCTCTTGTATGGTTTATGCTTGTTTTGAATTTCAGGTTGCTGCTTTGTTATTCAAGATGGTTTTTGGGAATTAGGAGTTCTGTTGAAACTTAGGCTGGTTTTGTTTCACCATCTTGATATTTGGTAGCTCTTTGCAGAGCTGTTCTTAGATATGTGGTTTCTATATGAGCTTTTAGTTTGATCAAGTATTCCTTTGTCTGAAATTGGTTCTAGTTTATTATGCCGGTTATGTGTTCTAGTTTGATGTGACCATTATACCAATAGTAAGATTTGCCTTATAGTTGTGTACCAACACATACGAGGACAGCCCAACATTTTTATTTATTTATTGGCTAAACCACTGTGATTGAGACACCCAGAGATGCCCTGAATGACTTACGTAGAGCTTTGTAGAATCATGTTAAGGGTGAAATAGATTCAAGTCAAAATTTAGAACCACAGATGTGATATACGTATATGTTTATATTCTTTTTTACCCTGGATACTCATGTATTACATCATATCTTGGCCTATAATCCCTCTGGAGGTATTCACCTGTAATGGCTGCTTGGTTGTTCTGGTACCATTTTTTGGGTATTCGATGTCGTTATTCAATGCATGATCTACAATCGCCATTATCAAATCGTTACAATATTGTTTCTACTTTTTCACTATTACTAGGTTTAGTCTGGAAAACTCTAGTGGTTCATGAACACGTTAAGATGGAAATATACTCAAATATTACAGAGTAACTTATATCTTGGGACATGACTGTATAAATGTCTAGAAGATAAAGATTACATGATCGTGTTGTGCCAAGATAGTAGATAAGAACCCTGTCACCCTCGTTACAGCTTATTGATTCTTTTGACGGAACTTTCTGTCCTCTATCATAGTCTCAAAAGTACGATGTTCTCTTGAAGTTAACAATCTAACTAATTAAAAGCGCTAAAGTGTTTCATTTTATCATTGACTTGGAGGAATATGAAATTACAAATACATTTTAAGCAGGATTGTCTGACATAACTTCAACCTTTTGATATTATATATAGATTAACAGCTGGATCAGAAGCATCGGATATATCATCGTTCACTTGGGGGAATCTGAAACTACATATAAATTTGGTGTGATTTTGTCTGATTTGCACTTTTTAATCCTGAAGCTACATATAAATTTAGTGTGGAATTTGTCTGATTTGCATTTTTTGACATCAAATATAGATTAACATCCGGATAGTATCTGGAACTTTGACCTCCTATGCACATACTAGTAAACTACTCTTTGGATAAGCCTAAGCAGGCCATGAATGCTGCATTTCGTTTGTATATTTATTGAATTTTGTGTGGTTATACAATTTTACAGACCAGATAGCTTAACAATGATCTTGCTCAAATTTTGTCTGTATATTGCTGTTAGCTTCTGATACCTAGAATGCAATTTCTTAGTCACAAAATAATCTGATCTAGGTGTACCACATGCAATGACAAAAAGAAGCAACCATAGGCTTTTGAAGAGTCAACCCCCTACATATAGGCTCTGCTATTGATCTTTAGCAACACACAAAATGTTTAAAATTTTCTATATATAACTCCCGATCATTCATAGTGAATTGTATTATAATTGTGCTTATCTATGTAAAATATCAAATTGGGGTCTCAAAACGTTTTAGTCTGCTTTCGTTTCCCTCCTTTGAGTGGAAGCCATTTTACTCTTCGTATTGGATCTGGTTTATTTTTTATACAAAACAGACAATCAAAAAGCTGATATTTTCCTGGGAGAGATTTACTTGCAAATTTTGTTAGTAAGGATTTATTCAGTGCAGTGTGAAGACCGTCTCTTGAACTTTGGTAGCTTTTGACCTCTTTCTAGAAGTTCCTTACTATCTCACCTTGTTGAATGCTATCATTTCTTAAGGTTGCCAACATATTTCGTATTCTTAACTGCCTTTCATGTATCTCCCTTTTTGTATTGGCTTGCGTAGCTCGGTTAAACACTGCTCTTGCCAGGTGAGAATTCTGATTAAGGAGTCGAGACTTCTATGAGATATGTCATGAAGGCATGTGGTGCTAATGAGCAGTGACCAATTAGTTAACAAATATAATTGGAATGACGAGGCAGTACAATGTCTTGGTGTGTGTGTCTGTGTGAGTATTTACGTATATATACATCTTTCTGTGTGGTCATCGGGACTGGATAAGGTCTTAGTTAGTTTTAGCGCCATATAAGGAAGAAATCAAAGCTTTATGCACAACAAGATGGTAACAATAGCTATATACAATCTTAGAACTGTGAATCTTATATTCAAAACTTTAAAGCAAATTTAAGGTTCTTCCAAAAAAAAGTCAACTTAAAGTCTTTAATATCTATATATTTTCATTGATCCCAATGGTGATCCAATATGCTAATGCAGACAATAGTGCATTTAGATAATGTCTACCAACCGTATATTATACTGTGATGTTTCTACTTAGAGAAGATTACTAACTGATTGCAATAGAAGTGTCTAGAAAGAAACATCACGGGGTATTTTCACGATTGTAGAAGTAAACTTGCACAAGATTGTCATCGAGTGCAAGTTAACTATAAGTTTGATTGTTCATTAATGATTTGTAACTAAAGGCTCTAGAGAATAGCTGTTAGGAAAACCTTGAGGCCTTAGCGGTTGAACTGTCGAATAAATAATGAATTTGGTTGGATAACTTAGCAAGATGTTTATTAGTGAAACATGAATAACTTATTTTTAAACGAATGCAATACAAAATACTAGATACACCATTAGATATATCTTCAAATATAGAAACAAGGTTAGCAATGCAAATGTGACAAGTAAAAGTTTTCTTTTGAGTTATATTTTTGGCATCCTTGTTATTTACTAGCTTCTTACTAAAGGCAGACAATAAGGAATCTTATTCTTGAACAACCAAGACATAAAAGGCGAAGTATTGACACATAGTTGCTTTGTAGTTTTGTTTTATATTATCTTTTACTTTTTAGAACCAAGTGCATTGTATTTTATTTCATTGTTTTTTTTTTTCCGAATATTTTTGTCATGTTACTCTCTAATACGTCCATATTTCTACTAGGCATAGACACCATTGGCTTATTACATACTGGGACAATTAGGTTATTAGACAATGAAATGTACAGAGGAATAGTGCAATTCGGACACTAGTTTAGCTTTGCGAGAATGAATGGATGGTTCACAAAAGATGCCAATCTCTCTAAATAACTGGAAGAAATTATTTAAAATTCATCACTTAATACTTTGGTGACCGGCATTTAGCACTAAATATATTGATATTTACTATATGTATCTGGTGTCGATTACAGAAGCCTGTAGCTTGAAGACATTGGGAAGATGCACCACTAAGGCAAATTGTAGAAAATGTTTCTTCCATTGGCGACATATTATATAGTTGATCTAGGCTGTAACCTAATCTTTAAGCTGGTCCTCCCACCTAGTGTCATTTTTTTTATCTATAGAAGGAACATACAGATAGTTCTTGGTTTCTTGATTCTTAATTAGCATATTTATTCTCGGACGTTCTATTAACTTGTACATTGCTTTCACATTGCTGAATCGTTGAATTTGGAGAACAATGCTGCGTTGTATCTTATTAAATCATTCTATGTCGGGAACATGTCCTTGAGACTCTAGATAATATAGGTAGGAGTAATAAATGCTTACTGAAGAGGCAGGCATATCCTTCAGATACACCAAGTGATTGAGAACTTCACTTGAAGTTCAACTTTTTATGCTTGGGTTGAGGGTCTGAAAATGTTGGTGTTTATCGTTATATATCAAATCTTAGCCTTCGGTTACTGTTTTATAATTTTGCCAAAGTAGTTTTAATAAGAATGGGGTGGATTTTGATTGATGAAGATTTGAATAAGAGAGATGTAGTAGGGGGACGAGTGGTATCCTGATTTTGGTATGTTGGAACTTAAAGATAGTTATTTAGTGATTCTGAAATACTATAGGCAATTTTGGAAGCACTATAACATTGTTAGTGCTGCTCCAAATGTTGACATTGTCAATCTAATTAGCAGACATTACTGAGACCCTTTATGTTCATGGAATTTTATACAAAGTTTGAGGCCTGTTGTTTTCTGGCAATGTTTCTGGTTCCCTTTTCACTTGAATTAACATTGCTGTTAGATGTTTCGAAGGTTACAATATCATGTAGTTTTCCGCTTTCAGATAAAATCACATATATACTTGGTCTTGTAGACCGTTTATTGATATTTCATCTATAGTTGACATGTGAGCTGGAATTAGTTTTAGTCGGAATGGATGATTGGGAATAGTTGTTGATGAAAGAGTATATAAGAGAATATTTGCTTACTAATAAACAGGTCCTTAGCATTGAGCTTTGATAACATGACAGACTCATAATTTTATGTAATCGTCCTAATTCACTTTTAGTAAAGAATGACCTTTTCTCGTATGGAGATCCCATTTGATTTGTATGTATTTTAGAAGTGACTTTTAGAAACATGATTCCTTATAAGCCAGATAATGCAACTGTAGAACTTTAAATTCTTCCAAGAAATATGTTCACTTTGGGCTATATATATTATGTCCAATTATTCAGCTAGGTGAAGTGAACACAAATAAGAAAGCATATAATCCGTCCATCCATGTGAAATAGTTGAGATGGTGAAAAACAAATCCGAGTAATGTAACAGTTCTGAATTTCTGATAGCATTACCTTAGCTCAAGTTAGATTTTATTTTATAAGATTATTTTATGACAATGTCTTCTAATTCCACGACGAGTGTCTTCTTGCTTGTGTGAAGCATTCTTTCCGGTGCACAACCTTCGAGCGGCTTTCAACTTACGGCCACAGTATACACTTGTTGATCAAGGCCTCATTTTTGAGGTGGATTGTTTATTCAAATATTGTAATTGAATTTAATACTTTGTATAAAAAGATTTTAATTTGTATTTTATTTGGATGGTTTGTTATTATTCTTTTGTCGTGTATGGAAATAAACCATTGTTTGTTGAATTATAAACCGATATAGATGCAAATCATTTGCATGGGTAACATAATTTATCTAACAAATTTGTTTAATGGAAATATTAGTGTTTCGCAAGTATTAACAAGTAGGTGGTTGTTTTGGTGTACCAATTAATGTCCATCTTTACCTTTTTTTTTCTTCAACGGGCCATTCTTTACTTTTACTAGCAATAAAAGTAACAAAATAAATTAAAGGGTTATCAAATCTTCATATGCAGAATTAAGGTACTTTATTTTTGATGATCTTTCTTGATCTTACTCACTTCATCAATAAATCTAAACTACAGGTATTTAAGTACATGATCATGTAAATTTTATTAGTAGACATTATTTTGTCATTCTAGAAGGACAATGATTCATACTCATAAAAAGTTCTCTTAATACTCTTTGTATTATGACATGTGGTTTTTTGTTTTTGTAAATATTAACGGTTTAGAATTCACTGCGATTGTATATTGGCCCTAAACATATATATATAATAGTACTAATACTCGTACGATGTACGGCTTGTTTATATACATATCACAGATTGGTTTTATATATAAATAATATATATATAATAGTACTAATACTCGTACGATGTACGGCTTGTTTATATACATATCACAGATTGGTTTTATATATAAATAATACTTAATCATGATACATCACATGCATTTCGTCTCTCTAATAGTAGTCTAAACGTGAAAGACATTTTTCATAAAAATATTGGTTAAGATTTAATATTAATTCTCATATAAGTAATGATTAATTTAATCTCATGATTGCAAAGATTCATGTTTTAAAATTTCTAACCACATTCTTTTAGTTTATCAAATAATTATAAGTTCGAGACATAGATTTATTGTTATTATTTATTAACTAAATTAACATGTTTTATGGATTATAACAAATATATTCTATTTCTATATATTTTTTATGAATAAAATCATATTGTAAATTATAAAATTTTAACATAAGTAAATAGGTGATGAAAATAAGTAACTGTGGTAACCATAGATATAATATTATTTTAATATAATAGTTTTAATTGTATTAAAAATCTAAAACTGTATATTAATTAATTATAAGATTTATTTATGATATCTAAAAAATAGGATTATTATATAAATTTTAAAAAATACGTGTCGTTTTAATAAAGTGTCACATGTAAAAGATGTCACAATGCTGGTAGATGTCAAAAGTTATAACATAAAACCAAACATCGAGATATAAATTAAACTTTAGGAGAGGAAAAAATAGGATTGTAAAATATGTTCACATGAAACACACTATACACATAATACAAACACAACCTTATAATACAATAGATAATCAAACACAATAATACTTAATAGTTAATATCTATACTATATTCAAATAACCCCTGTCTAAAATTTTAAGTTTCTAACATTTACTTTCCCAAAATGCCCCTGCTATTTATTCTATATTTACCTAAAATAACTATAATACCCTTTCTCTCTCCTTAAATCTTAACCACTCATTTTTTTTTCTCTTATCCATAAATCATTTTATTCCTCTAATTCATTCAAAATCTTTTGTCTCAAAAACCGTACATCGATAAATTATAAAAATTATATGGGTGTTCTTAAAATTTCATGCTCCTTCTATTAGAGAGGTCATTCGATATACTTTCGATGAATTTTTAAATCCGAGGGCGGAGCCCGTCAGGTAGATCACCCCATCACCACCCCGCCATCACCTCCATCATCGTCGCAACGCGCGGGTACCTTACTCTCGTAAACCAAAATACTTAATAACTAATATACTTCAATTTTGAATTTTGAGAATTATATTATAGCAACAAAAGTATAAACATTAGAATTAATCATAATAACTAAAATACCTCGAATTAAACTTTAAATGTCGAATTAACTTTTGATGAAAAACATTGTTAGAAACCTATCAACAAATAATAATTAAATAGATGTACATATAAGATTTAGGTGGGTTGTAGACGTTTAATGGAATAGAAGTAGAGTTGTATTAATATTAGGAAATAATCTAATATTTAGATATCATTGTATGAGGAGGATAATATTGTTAGATAATTATGATAAATAATTTACATCACGTATGACTTGGATAATTTTAGTTAGATAATTATAATAAATAAGATAATTGATATATATTTTCTAAAATTAAAAGATTATGATTATGATCTATTAAATTTAGAGTTTTATTAATTTAAGTCAAATATGACACGTGTCATTAAAATCTTGTGCCACATGTCGTTTTAAGAGATATACAATCCTGTTTTAGTTTATTGGTGTATATATAATAATAATAATTGAATGAATCAAAATATCTTATTTTGATTGAAAAATAATTGCTCCTAAAGATCTTCCTAAAAATCCTCCTAAAACCTCCAAATCATGACAAGTAGATTTCACTAACTCTTTTTCCTAATCTTAACTCTTGATTTTGTCACATGTCATGATTATATAGTTAAGGAGGATTTTTAAGAAGTTTAATTAGGAAGATTTATCATTTTCTTATTTTAATACACCAAAATTTGATCAAAAGAAAAAGGTAACTAATTACTATAGATTAATTCATAACATAAATTTCACCAACATGACAACATCACCAAAAATGACTACCACATAAACCGGTAGTCAGTGAAACCGACTGTCAACATCTAGTCGACAATTCTTACTGAAAAGTTATAAAATAATCTAACATCACGTATCACGTAGACACAATTATAGTCTTAATTGATTTATTTGTAGATGGTTGGTGGACTTCTATGATGATTCTAAATCACTAGGTAGCTTTAATGTTCAATAACTAAAAAGAAACTACATGTTTATATATAAAAAACAAGTTAGAACCAAGAAAAAGTAAAAAAAAATAAATGGAAATCAGTTAACACTAAAATAGTATAATTTACACATTTACTTGTACTCGATTTAAGAAAAAGCACCAAAAGTTTTCTTTTGAAGCAAACGAAAGTATAAGTTATAACAAATATTGGGACCCAGATTTTGATAAATATTATACATCATATAAGTTTTAGACTACAATATCATGTTTTTTTGTTTTTTTTGTTTTGTTTTGTTTTTGTAAAGTTAGTTTCGATTCAGACGTGCTGGAGGCAATTTTAACAAGCGATTTGCTGGACCTCCAACCCCCTACTCATGAAAAATACCTTGAGATGAGAAAACCAAGACTCGAACCCGAGACCTTGGAAAAACTCACCTCCGGGGTCCACATAGTGGATTTAGAAGATAAATGGTTAATTATTATAACTTATAATAATAATGATAAAAGAATAATATTATTTTTCTTATACATTGAGTATGATATTTAACTAAATGAACGAACACAAACGAAAGTATAAGTTATAACAAATATTGGGACCCAGATTTTGATAAATATTATACATCATATAAGTTTTAGACTACAATATCATGTTTTTTTTGTTTTTTGTTTTGTTTTGTTTTTGTAAAGTTAGTTTCGATTCAGACGTGCTGGAGGCAATTTTAACAAGCGATTTGCTGGACCTCCAACCCCCTCCTCATGAAAAATACCTTGAGATGAGAAAACCAAGACTCGAACCCGAGACCTTGGAAAAACTCACCTCCGGGGTCCACATAGTGGATTTAGAAGATAAATGGTTAATTATTATAACTTATAATAATAATGATAAAAGAATAATATTATTTTTCTTATACATTGAGTATGATATTTAACTAAATGAACGAACACAAACGAACTTCCCCCGAACGATTCATGAGCTGTTCAGTTCGTTTACGGTCCTAATAATACCACTAAATTGGTTAGTTTTTAATAGAATTAAGATGTTGACTGGTTAAAAGTATTGGGTAGTTATCCCAATTTGAGTACTACTCCTCTAATACATGAATTGTTTGAAATTTTTAAATTTTTAATCAATTCATCCCCACAAGTCTACTACCGTGAGATCATTTAACTTGAAACTATCCCACTCGTCCATTCTTCCCCTTACAATTTGAATTTTAAAACCATCTTAAATCTGTATACTGTATAGTAGTGGTTAATTAAAAAATAAATATACGTATACACACATACTCTCTCTATATAAATACTCCTATTATTCACTTCAGTCTCACACTCTACTCTCAAACCCTAATTTTTCATTTCTCTCCCTTCTTCAATTTCCCTCTCTCTATATCACACACACTAAATTCAAAAACACACAAAATGCGTGAAATCCTTCACATTCAAGGCGGCCAATGCGGAAACCAGATCGGAGCTAAGTTCTGGGAAGTAGTATGCGCAGAACACGGCATCGACGTCACCGGAAAGTACACCGGAGACGCCGAGTTACAACTGGAGCGAATCAATGTTTACTATAATGAAGCAAGTGGCGGAAGGTTTGTTCCACGCGCTGTCCTTATGGATCTGGAGCCAGGTACAATGGATAGTGTTAGATCTGGTGCGTACGGACAGATCTTCAGGCCAGATAACTTTGTTTTTGGACAGTCTGGTGCCGGAAATAATTGGGCGAAAGGTCATTACACTGAAGGTGCTGAGTTGATTGATTCGGTTTTGGATGTTGTTAGGAAAGAAGCTGAGAATTGTGATTGCCTTCAAGGTATATATATATCTATATCTATCTATCTATATGTATATATCTATTTATTAGTTACATTTAGAAATTGTAGATCTGGTTTAAATTTTTATTATATGTTTGATAGTGATTTATAGATGTTTGTTCATGTGAATTTATATGAAGTATGTTTGTATTTAAGTTATACTATTTTTGAATTTTTCTTGTAGTATTGTTTAGATATTGTATATGTGTGTGTATTTGTTATTTAATTGTGCTAACTTTTTTTAAGGGTTTGTAATTTATAGATCTGATTTTAAAATGTTTTGATATAGTGATTGATAACACTTTGATGCTGATGTGACTATATATATGAAGTATATCCACCAAATTTTGAATTATTTTGACTTTTTATTGCTAAAATTGCTAGATCTAAGATCTGTTAAATGGATATGCACTGATTGGTTGGAAAATTTTGATAGTCGTCTAATTAATTATTTTTTTTTACTAATTGTTCGTGCTGTTTTGAATGGCCATTTCTTACATGATTTCTTGTAGTTTTTCAAAATGGATGTGAAATGTTTATGCGTTATTAATGGATCTGTATGTTGCTTTGATTAGAGCAATGTGTTCAAAAGCTAGAAATGACGTACACTGTATTTGTTCACGAATAATTTATCTAGGAGGATGACACATAGTTTAGAAGATAAGCATATGTATTTTGAAAGCTTTTGATATCTTTAGGTAATATGTATGCCAGGAATGGATGACATGATTGGTTTTTGCTACCGAAATGTTATTAAATTTAATAGCTATATTTGTTGATTCTCAAGTAGTATGAATGTATGATGGTTCTGTCGTGGCCGTTTTATCAAGATGATGTGTTGACATATGTATGTATGCAGGTTTTCAGGTGTGCCATTCTCTTGGAGGTGGTACAGGGTCTGGTATGGGAACACTTTTGATATCGAAGATCAGAGAAGAATACCCCGATAGAATGATGATGACTTTCTCTGTGTTCCCTTCACCCAAGGTTTCTGATACTGTTGTTGAGCCTTACAATGCTACGTTGTCTGTTCATCAGCTTGTCGAGAATGCTGATGAATGTATGGTTCTTGATAACGAGGCATTGTACGATATCTGCTTTAGGACTCTCAAGCTCACAACCCCAAGTTGTAAGTTCTTAGAAACTACTCGATTTATATATATGTTCAACATTATACTAGGGATCATTCTGTTACGGTTTTGATGGGTTTGATGTCATTAAATTCTGAAGTTTTGTGAACTTTTTGTTGCAGTTGGTGATCTCAACCATCTGATATCCGCAACCATGTCTGGAGTCACATGTTGTCTAAGGTTTCCAGGGCAACTTAACTCTGATCTAAGGAAGCTTGCTGTTAATCTCATTCCATTCCCACGTCTTCACTTTTTCATGGTTGGGTTTGCTCCACTCACATCACGTGGATCTCAACAATACCGTGCCCTTACTGTTCCAGAGCTAACCCAACAAATGTGGGATGCAAAGAACATGATGTGTGCTGCTGATCCCCGACATGGGCGTTACTTGACTGCATCTGCCATTTACCGTGGAAAGATGAGTACCAAGGAAGTCGATGAACAAATGTTGAACGTGCAAAACAAGAACTCTTCTTACTTTGTGGAATGGATCCCCAACAATGTTAAGTCAACTGTTTGTGATATCCCACCAACCGGTTTGAAGATGGCTTCAACTTTCATCGGTAACTCAACATCCATCCAAGAAATGTTCAGGCGTGTGAGTGAGCAGTTTACTGCTATGTTCAGGAGGAAGGCTTTTTTGCATTGGTACACTGGTGAGGGAATGGATGAGATGGAGTTCACCGAGGCTGAAAGCAACATGAACGATCTGGTGTCTGAGTATCAGCAGTATCAAGATGCAACTGCAGATGAAGAGGGCGAGTATGAAGAAGAGGAGGAATATGACGAGGCTTAAGTGGTTACAGAAGGTGGGTAACTTCTTGTCTGTTGTACTTGTGTGCTGTGGTTGTAATCTCAACTACCATTCTATCAAAATCTAGGAATTAGGTTAAGCAATGTTTGTGCTATGAACTTATTGACGATTTTCTATTTTCAAAAGAGTTATGGCTACAGTTTGGTTGGTTGATCAAGAGATCTTTGTGCATTTGAGATTGGTCTGTGCTTTTGATTTTTGTTTTTGAAGATCTTTCATACTAATTGGCTGTTAGTGAATTGTCAGTTGCGTTTTCTAATTATTATTATGTTTTCGTATAAAAGTATTCAATATGTTTGATTGGTGGCAAGTTTTTCTATGTTATTAAATAACAAACATTTGCATTTCAGAACATGTATTACAGCATAAGGCAAAACATAGTTTCAACTTTGAATCTTTCCATGAAACTAGGGTTCTAATGATTCTTTCCCCTTGGACTATTGCAAATAAAGATGCATAGAAAACTTGGAACACTAATTTTGTCGTATGGCATGTGAAGTTGCTAACACCTGCATCTAGTGAAAATCTTTATTGGGGCATAGTCTAGTCTGGTGTTGATTATGATTATCGAATCATGACAAGGGGACCATAGCCAAGGTCCAAAACGGTTTCGTTAGGCTATTTATATTCATCGCACACACACCCAAAGATATCGTACCCAAATACAATAAAAGCAAATGTTTGCAAGAAACTCATGTATGAACTGATGCAAAATACCGTCGGTTATAGAAGTAGAATTGGTTTATCTAATACAAATGTCACCTATTAAAGTCGACTCCTAACCCAATTATCTCAGAGAGAACATGTTATCCATACAAACTTGGTAGTTTCGAAATTGATGGTCCTAACCAAGTTTCCTCTCCAGAACTTGAGGTTAGCTCTAGTTAAGATTGACCAATACTAAGCCAAACCATCCTTGAGATGCTTTATGGCATTGGGTGGTTGTCATTGAGACTCAGAAGTCAAAAACTCGACAAAATTGGATTGGATTGAATTTGACAACATTGTTTTCTTTCATTTTGTAACTGAGGTATGCACCCCTCCCCAATTCATTGATGATTTGGTGACTTGAGAGTTGTCAGAAGGCTTTTATGTTCGCACATACGCTAACCTATATCGGTTGTTAAGATCCCAAACCTCAGTTGTATCAAAATCTGGTAGTCTTTTTGAGTGTACACTACTGTGGGCAAATATTGCATCCAGAAATAAACCAAACATATTATTGTAGGAAAAAACTCATTAGTCTACAAATGTAACAATTTCACATACAAATCCTTTTGTTCCTCTAAGATCCTCTTCTATTCTACACATTTAACTCCAAAATGAAATAGTATATGTGGTGCTTCTCTCTAAATACCAAATTAAGAGTATGAGTTTGATATCCTTCATGTCAGGAGTTAGTAATCGATTATCAAAGCAAGTGACACAAGAGTTACTCATGGAACAAATATACCAGCAACCAGCTCATCAAGATTAAAGAACCTGATCCAATGAGCTTAGCCGTATCCTATTGGGAAAAAACCATGGTTATCCTGGACATAAAGATATGCGGGTTTGGTTTAGAGCTGAATGACTTAGCATAACTAATAATGTTAGAAACCTAAAAACTTTTTATTTATCATAAGCTCTAAATGGTCGATATAACTAACTTATTTTTTAAACGTAATGAGTTTGAGCTCAATCTTTTAACACACTCAAATTAGAGGCGGTACCAGAAAAAATCCCAGAGGGGGCAAAATTAAAAGATTCGTGAAGAATTAATATAAAGGGTCAAAATGTTAAAAATTTATAAATTTTTTAAAAAAATCGATGAAAAATTTAAAAATACATGGCAAAATCTAAATTTGAGGGGGGCATTGGCCCCCTTTCCCCCATGTGGTACCGCCACTGACTCAAATAAACAATTCCGATTCATGAAAACTATACGACTATGGTTAAATTTTGGAAACCATCGTCTCAAACACGACGCCCAAAGATAGACGTAGACTAGTACCGTCTCGTACCGGTCCCAGTATCGACGGTACAATTCCTAAAATTCGTCATCGTACTAATTCGATTTCATATGAACCGGTACCGATACAGTATCGATGCTATATTATCGGAACAATATATATCAGTTTCGGTCACAATCGCACTTTTATTTCAGTACTACTATTTAACTATGAAAATTTGAAATATGTGTTAAAGGAAACTCTTTTCATACGTTGAAATAGTTGTACACTTACTGATAGAATTAAAGGGGTGAGCTTTTCATATAAAATGTACAAGTTTTTTATGCACGTTAAATACAACCTTAAAGACTGCATTTAACATTTCCTTAACTTTATAATATATGAAGAACCTTTTGTGGATTGCATATATATGGCCATATGGGGTATACCTCTTCGGTTCAATTCGGTTGGATGCCAAAGCAACTGAAGATATAGTATCCATATTGTTTGAAACTCCATCCATGATCCGTATATATCTTGTATAGGATGGTGACAATCATACCAAATTGGAACTTAGAAAATTTTGCTCATCCTTGACAACGCCCCGAACAAGAAAATCGATTAGATGAAAAATCACTAAAAATTTTCTCTTTACTAGTTTACTCCACTAAAAAAAAAAAATAAAAAAATAACACACACTCACAAAGATAGATGCAAAATGTAAATTTATACAAACTACAAGGGTGATAAAGTAGTAAACACATGAATGTTTATGAGCTCATAAACCAAAACAATCAAAAAAATCACACAAAAAAAAGAGCCGCAACCAGGAATCTCTACTTGAAAATGGCGACCAAATCATCATCATCAATATCATCAATCCTCGCTAATTCATGGAAACAAAAGCAGCAATTATCTTTATTATCATTCAATAGAACATTAGCGACTTCTCCAGCATCATCATCAAACGCTGACACAGCAACTACAACAACAACAGTCACTAAATCATCATCAAAAAGGAAAAAGAAAAAGAATTTATTTGAAGTGGCACAGTTTTTGCCAAATTGGGGAATTGGTTATCAAATGGCTAAAACCCATTGGTCTGGTGTTGCTTATCAGATCACTAAAATCAATCTTTACAAGGTTCCCCTCTCTTCTGTATCTATATCTATATATATATATATTCATTTCTCTTATATATATAATAATATAATTGTATCTATAGCTGACAGACTGAGATAATTTTGTTTATTTAGGTTTATTGATGTGTTTGGAGAGTGATATATATATATATATACATAAGATGAAATGTATATTGTGATTTATTTTTAGGGTCTTAAAAGGGGTTTAAGGTGTTTTATAATTAGGGGGTGTTTCGGATTTGTGTGTTTACAAAAGATTTTATGTTTTGCAAACGGCGTTTTGAAAAAGCATGTTGCTTTTCCAAAACCGCGTTTCATCTCGACAAAAAATACGTAACTTTTTCTGATTATTTGCGTTATTGCAATAATAAGATAATCTCTTAAAAACGCAATCTCAAACACCTTTTTTGCCTTTCAGAGGATGTGATGGTTTATAAGGCGTTAGTTTGATTGGAATATACATGTATTCCTTTTAGGTTTGTTGAAATGTTTTTGTGTATCATTCATTCATTAGTATTCAGTATGTGACTGTGTCATTCAGTTTTGTAAAAGAAAACCAATGACCTTTTTTTTTCTTATGCTTCAGAGGGTTTTAGGATCTTAGTTCTAAACAAATAGTTACATTTTTTAATTTGCGGAGCATGAATGATGAAAGTTTATATGTTGTATTGTTATACTAATTTAAAAGTTATTGTTGATCGGTTGTATTATTATTGTTATTCAGGATGGGAAGCATGGGAAGGCTTGGGGAATTGTTCACAAAGATGGTGAGTTGTGATTTTGCCTTTTGTAATTCTTTACTTGTTTTTCAGTTTTCATTGGTGTTTTAAGGTTCCCGTTGTTTAGTACACGGTTGATTACACCAAAAAAATGTATCCAGCTATCCTTGTTTATGTATTGAATAATCAAGTTTACCTACAAAACTTTAAATTTGCCACTCTGGTATGTATCTGATAACTCGTTAAATGGTGACATGGAGCCAACTGTAAGGTCATATCAGCACAAAATCTTAAAAGGTTACATGATGAATAGGTTATTGAGATACATAGCATTGCAATGAATTGAATGTTTGGTATGTTAAAAGGTAAGGTTTGAACAATATATACAATAGCAAACATCGATGATTGGATACATTTTAGTTAGATCTCTAATAGAATGTGAAACATGAGAGGATGGACAGATGTGGTATGTCTTCCTAATTTCAAGTTTGGGAACTGGACAATGAAAATATCCATTTATGTTTGAGTACTTTGTTATTCGTCATTATTCGACAGTAAAATGCTAGTTTTAGTTCTGATTGAGTGGTTGATTGAGTTTGTTTTTTTAATTCAGAATCAAGATAGTTTGATGAAAGTACTTGTGTTAGTGATAACTTTTTTGCAAGAAATTTCAAAAAACTACTGGATTTAGTGTTTTATGTGCTAAACGTGTTGCCAATTTTCTGTCTTTTATGGTGGTTACCGGTTCATATACTGCAAGTGTAACATTGCATCCATAGGTATTTCAAAGGGTGTACATAGACAGTTGTTTTTTGCTACATCAATGGTGTTTAAGCAAATCCTTGACCAAATCTTGTAATATTCAATAAGTTCCTCTCTGATGGTTGTTTTGACTAGAGTAGATTGCATGTGTATGCTTATGTTAAGAGTATTTAACTTGATATGTAAATTGCTGATTATATGTATTTGTTGACTCTGATAAGGTATTGTTGCTTTAACAGTTATTTGTTGCTAGGATAAAAATGCATCATATGTGAAAACCAGGATTTGATATCCTAAAAGTTTTAAGATATGTGTGTGCGTATGTATATTTTAAAGGTTAAAATCAAACGAGAACAAAAAATTAAAGTTTTCTATGGTTTATAGATTTAGTATATTACTAGGGTAATCGTTTATTGCACTTTTACGTTTATATAGTGGTCCCATATTTGTCTTAGCTATCGAGGTAGGTTGTCTCGCTTCCTTTTTTCCATTAAGTATAAACATTAGTTTCACTTTAGTTCTTTAGGGAAAAAGTGGATAAGCGTCACTGTATCTTTACACCCTTTCAATATAGATCCTCAAACAAAAAGATTCATCGCGTACATATAATCTTTAAATCTAGCAGTTTAGGGGTCAAGGTCGGTCAGTGAGACGACGGGGGATAAGCTTCATCGTCGAGAGGGAAACAACCGGGAATGCTTAATTTGAAGTAATTTGATTAATATCAAGTTTCAATCAAGTTATCTAACAAAAATGATTAGTTTAAGATGAGAGGAGGAGGGAAGAGAGAATTTGACATAGAAGAATGCTAATAAATTGAACTACTCTTGAATGCTTAATTTGAAGTAATTTGATTAATATCAGGGTAATAGGGTTTTGATATGTTTATGAAATTATATGTACGTGATGGTAGATCTCCTGTTTTGGGTAGTATATAATCAAAATGAATGTGAAGCCATGAAATTTGTATTTGTTGCCTTTTAAATCTTATTCTTTAAGTTATTGTCTGACACTCCGACTATTCATCCTCCGTCTTTCCAGATAGACTAAACTTCACATCTTACTATCATAGTGCAGTACTGAAACATCCACTATGTACTCTTCTATATTTTCGGTCAACAGTTTATATTGTTTGGAATTGTGCATGAGCATTGACTGAAGACATAGAGCTCTTTTGAACTTCTAGTCATGAAGAGTCTCAAAATCGTAGGAAGTGAAATCTATTCTCTTGTATTATTAAATGATGTGATCCACATAATTTATCAGAAATGAAAACGCTCCAGAATTGTTTGACTTGAACCTTTTGCTTGATCCTACCTATTTCGTATATCAAAATTTTCTTTCTCTTATCCAACTCTTATTAGGTGTTAGAGTATGTACGTATGTAGATATATGTGTTTGTGTGGTATAGATGTATGAATATATGTTTTTGCTTAGTTTTGTGCGCCCATAAAAGTTTTTATTAGTAAGTACCAGATTCTGGAGATATATTTGATGTTAGGGGTTACTAGAACTTTGCGAATTAAAAGGTATTATTTATTTGGTCACAATTTCGATACACGAGGTGTTTTACTTGCGTCCGGTTTACCAGCTCTTAACTTTGTATCCAGTTAACCAGCTCTTAACTTTGTATCCAGTTAACCAGCTCTTGACTTGGGTAGAACTTGTATCAAAATCAAGTCTCCTTGTTCTCGGTGAATACTGTGTTCTAATTAGTGTTGGTGTTTGTGCAGGAGTCCCGGCTGCTGATGCTCCAAAGAAAATTAGCGGTGTCCACAAACGTTGTTGGAAGTACATTCCCAACTCAAAGATTACTGAACAAAGCACACCTCAACCTTTGTCTGAACCAGAAGCTCAATCCACATGATACCATCTATGCTGTTTTAGGCTTATGTTCGTTGAAAAATTATGCAAGGTTAGATGTTATTGATGTTTTTTGTTACTGAAAGTATTGTATCTTATTTCATAATCAAGATTGCTAGCAATGATGTTGCATGTTAAAACTCTTTTCAAGATATTATTAATGATTAAAGCTATGATCTTGATATCAAGATTCAAGACTACTGATTAAGATTATCTTATTGAATTTTTCTGTAATTTCTTCATGTATCCCCCCCTCAATCTACTCTTGAGATGCAGCTCACTATTCATTGATCTCATGTACTAATGTGATCAGGTGTCAGAGTTCTAGTTTCATGTAGGACTGACAAATTAGATGGGCTGGTTAATGGCTAAAATCGTGTCAGATTCGACCAACCACAATCATTTTTTTATTCTTTTTTATTATTAATATTTGATTAGTTTATACAAAGAAATTTTATAATCCTCGGAAGTTGCTCTTAGAAATCTTCTTAAGGCAGAATATTATGTGATGCTGACCTTTTAGGTGTATGAATATTTGAGTGTATGATTTTTAAGCGTAACTTATTTGACTCGGTAGAGATGAAAAGAAAAAAAACATAACCCAAATCCACCTATTTGTATATCAATGGGTTGAAATTTCCTCCAGTGCAGTGTTACATATTTGAGTAAAATATGGAAGCCTCATAAAATGTTCATTTGTAACTTGTAAAACCATTTTGCTGTCAACTGCTTTCTTTTAAGCACAAATAACTGCCAACTCCAGACGTTTCCCATCTAGTGTTTTAGTGTTGTTATGATTGCATGCGCGATATTTAAACTTTCCTTCATTAGTTAAAACATGGCTACACCTGCTTAATGCGTCTGCTAATCGTTCATCAACTAGTTTTGCTTTATGCCAAGGATTGGCTGCAGTCAACACCCATGCTAGTGACTCGACACACCCCATGTCCATCTTGAACACTTGCCTGCAACATGGTTTGTGAATCTCTTGCTTCGTGTACACATAATCATACAACCGTTTGTTGCACTGGTGTGTTAAAGTCTTCAAGCAACTTCTCAGGTCCTTAAAAAAATTCTTCCTAGGCTCCGGGGGCAACTCTTTGACTTCCCATGGAGACAACCAGTTAATTTTGTTGTCGTAGTCGTAATCACCATTTTTCCAGTCATCATGACTCGCTTCAACATCAACAACACAATTAACCAAAAGTAGAGCTACAAGAAAAGAGATGCAAAATTTGTAATTTTTGCTTGCCATTGTTTGGTGGAGATTCAAGTTGTGGTTTTAGAGTATTTAAGGAGATATTTTGTGGGTAGAGTAAAATTAGTTTGTAGTTGTTACAAGTTTGATATTAAACTTAGTCTGTAGTTGTTACGAGTTTGATATAATTTAGTTTGTAGTTGTGAGTTTAATAACTAAAAGTCATTGGCAGTCTCTAATTATGGCATTGTCCGAGTTTTCTAGTTTAAGGCACAAGTTTGGTCGATTGTTATTTGATTGTAGATCAATGAGGTTAGGGTTGTGGGGTCGATCAACGACACCAGCTATTGATGTTTAGCGAATGAGGTTAGGGTCGTGTATTCAAACTCAATCTAGCTCATGGGTTCTAAAATTCTCATTAGAGCGAAGTAAATAAAATTGTGGCATCATTCGAAATGTGAACCATAACGATTATGGTTGAGTTTCTAAATCGTCGAAAATCAGTTAAAGATTTAAAGAAACAACCTGGCAAGCAAAAATGGTGTAAAGTTTGAGCAGTTTTCTTCATTTTCAACCATTTTTTATGAGTATCTGTAACTTCATGAGTTATAACTGATCGTCTGATCCTACTAATATTCAATTGTAAACCATAGTACCATACCAAATATCCAACATTTTGCTGCCAAATGCATTTCTATGCTGAAAATTACAACATAAGATTGATTTAAATTTTAAAGCATATAATTAAATCAGATTAAAACCAATGTCCGCTTTATGCGTTTAATGTTTATGCCATAAACGACTAAACCTTCTGATACTCATAACGGATTATACTCGTTCAATAATCCTAAAAAAAGAAGAAACACACACATCATTTGTGGTATGCTCCAAGCTCAGGCCATCACAGTAATAGCTGTTTGGGAATCACGCTGAAGGTAGAGGAATCACACCGTGAAACATCTTAGCACACCTAATGTTCTAACAAATTAATCAACTTAAAATGCAAAGACTTGTGAACTTTCATCGTCACTGAGCCACAACAAAAGCTCCCTTTTTTTTGTTGGTTTACTTTAATTTATTTGCTAATGAACTAGGCCTCTAAAATTAATCTCGCTTAAAACCACAAATCTTAAGCCGGCACTGTGTATACTTTATGCACAGTTTACTAGTTTACTAATTAACATTGTACTTAATTTTTTTTGAACAGAATACTGCACTTAATTAAAAGCTTAATTTATAAATTGACAAAAGCCTCACAAATTGTTGACAGATAAAGAACATTTCGCAATTTAAACTTTTACGTTTTCGTTTATTCTAATTTCCCCCTATTTATTTATTTTCGAACATATGGAAGCATGATTTCATTAATATAATTTTCTTATGTTGCTAATCAATACTGCCTACTCTGTAATAACGACATGAAGTGCATTCAACATGATACACACGTTCATTATATTCAGTGAAAATCAAATTTATTTGACTTGTCCAATAGAAAGTAATCCAATAGAAAACATGGCAAGCTAGCTACAAGCTATATTTAGCTTGTAGTAGTAACGACATATACATTGTTGATTTGTTTCCCAATATTGCAATGAACATTTATGGTTTAATTGTCGTATTTGATATCCAAAGAAACATGTTGGGACGTTTACAGTTTAACCATTTTCAAAGGTGTTACTAGTCGATCACCGATTTTTCTTTGCTTAATGCTTATTATGACAAATGTTATTTTCCTAAGTACATCAACTGACGTAAACCAACTCCTAGCCAAATACGGAGTAATATTTTGGGTAAATTACACTTTTCGTCCCTGAAGTTGACAGTTTTTGCACTTTTCGTCCCTAACGTTTAAAAATTACAATTTTGACCTTAAAGTTGGCAAAAATTTGCAATTGAAGTCCTTTTGCCAAACGGTGTTAAGTTTCAGCCGTTAATGTCTTTTCCCATTTACACTTGAGGGACTGAAAGTGCAAAATGCGACATGTTCAGGGACGAAAATTGAAATTTACTTTATTTATTAGTCTCTTATCTTCTTCTCCAAACAAAACCCATTTTCTATGAAACCAAACCCGTTTTCTTTCTCTATCCCGAACTCACCGCAACACAAAACGGATTCAACCACCGATTGTATCTTTGAGAGAGAAGAAGAAATCTGAGAAAAATTCGAAAAGGGGGTTGGGTCGAAAAAGAAAGATGATAAAGAGATTATCATATCTAAACTTTTGTGGGTTTTGTGGATCTTAACTTTTGTGGGTTTTGTGGATCTTCTCTGCCACCATCTCCGACCATCCACCGTCGCCGGATTAGAAAAATCGAAGTAAGAATACAAATGGAGATGATAATGAGCAGGTGGAGATTCATTTTATATTATTATTATTATTTTTATTTTTATTATTATTATTTATTATTATTATTATTATTAGGATTTGAATGGTGATTCTGCTTCATGATACAAATGGAATCATCAAGATATGATAAAGTCAATCTACAAGTTAGTTTATAGTAATCGATTTTTTGTTTGTAAAGAGAATACATATCTATTGTGCCTATCCCCTCTGTTGTTGTCTTGCTACTTTTTCTAATTTTCCAAAAATGAAATGAATACAAATTTAAATGATGGAAAGTGTAAGTAATTAAAGGTGAATGATGATGATATAATTGTGAGTTTATTGTTATTGATGATATAATTTCTTTTTAATGATCTACAGTTCTTTGTTTTTGTTGTTGATGAAGATGATTTGTATATATATATATTGATGAAGTTAATGATATTATGAGATGTTTTTGTTGTTGATCTGGAAAATCTTTGAATGAGTTTTATGGGATGTGTGTGTTTTGATCGGTTTAGGTCTACAATAACAGGGTTAAAAGTGTTATAAAGGTCAAAAGTGTTATAAAGTATATGGGATGTGTGTGTTTCTTCTCTCAGTTTCATGAATACATTTAATTGATAGATCCAGATGTAGATTTGTTTGGAGAAGAAGATAAGAGACTAATAAATAAGTAAATTTCAATTTTCGTCCCTGAATATGTCGCATTTTGTACTTTCAGTCCCTCAAGTGTAAATGAGAAAAGACATTAATGCCCTCACGTGTTTTGCACGTGCGGACGTTAACGGCTGAAACTTAACACCGTTTGGCAAAAGGACTTCAATTGCAAATTTTTGCCAACTTTAAGGTCAAAATTGTAATTTTTAAACGTTAGGGACGAAAAGTGCAAAAGCTGCCAACTTCGGGGACGAAAAGTGTAATTTACCCTAATATTTTTGTATGTATTTGCTCCACTTAACTCCACTTCGATTTTTCTATTAATTTTCTTTCAGTTAGTTTTCACTTTTGGAAATTATAGTATTAGTGGAATACCGGCTGAGGTATCTCCTGATGAGACAAAACTTGTTTGTCAATATTGGTATTGTTATTATCGACGGTATATACACAAACAATCGCTATTCTTAACTAGTCCTTACTTAGATCCTGATATAACATGTGACAAATGTAAACGTTGCTTATACCATATAAATATCAAAACAAAACAGCACAAACGGGATTCTATAATTGTTTGCCGTGATGCTTATTCCATTTTATTTATGTATATTTTATGATGATCTTATAATTCTTGAAGGGCGAACAAATAAGTTTTCATGCTTTCAGAATTAGTTATATCGGTATAACAGTCAAAGGTTATTCCAATATAAGTCATATGGTAACCGGGTATCGGGCTCAACTAGTAAATTTAATTTTGATGCACTAAATGTTCAAACTACCATTTTAGATTTTTTTTGAACGCTCGTGTCACGCAGTCACTAACGACCGATCCACGAAGTCAGGGAACCACAGGCAAGGCCGGCCCAATAGTAATCTTGGGTTAGGCACATGTCTAAGGCCCCCTAACTATTAAGACCCCCAAATTTTAACATATCTGGTTAGTTATTTAGTTATTTATGGGAGCGTAATATAATTTAGATATTAGTGGGTATCAAATGGTACATGGGATCAACGAGTTTCCTTCCAATTATTCATATAAGTTAGATATTATTATAGTTAAGAACCTAAAAATCAGCCGCTTTCTTTTCCCCCTGTAAAGATTAACTGCTCCAAGCATATTTTTCTTGAAAATCTAAATAACATTTACTTTCCTTGAAAATCAAAGAGTCAATATCTACCATAATTATGACATTTGAAATTATAAATGGTATGTTGGTCATCCTTCATTTATAATTCTTTATCTCTCGTTCTCTTTGTACTATCCTATCCTAAATTACAGGTTGTCTTGTGTGAACTAATTACTTAATATTTCAACCAGTAGATATCACTTTGAGATATTTGGCATTATGTTTATGTACGTGTAATTCAACATTATGTGACTTCACCGTATATAATTTAGTTGAATCCATTACATAGTTCTAATGCAGTGTTGGGGTTGCTGGTTATTCATGTGTTCTTCATGTAATCTAATTGTTTTTCTAGTTGAAGGTGGTGTAAGTAGATGCAATGATGTTTTAGAGTCTATTGATCCAGAGAGAGTAAGTCTATATATATATGCTAAAGAAATAGGCCTCAATATTAATCTCGCTTAAGGCCCACAAAATGCTAAGCGGAACCACAGGGGAGGAAAACCCTTAATTAAACCGCTACAGAAGGCACGACGTTTAATTAAGGTAAACCTTGCCCCCTAAGCGAGATTCGAACTCTCGCCTCATGGGAGGACTTGGGAATGAGAAACCACTGCGCTAATAAACTTTCAATATTTATACCGTTATAGGTACTAATTAAACTTTTAAAGTATGTTTAAATACAGGCAATATTCTGTGTGTCATGTGTAAAATATAATTTTATCAAGTAAAAACATTAGTGAATGTTTATATTAGTAAACAAATAGAGTACATTATCTATTCTTAAGACAATGTTTTCAATTATAACTTGCCCAATCTTATAACGCAAAATACCTCTACATAACTAAGAATCGGATTAATTCAAATCGTTAGATAATAAAATAAAAGGTAAAGATTAAATAATCACAAATTGCTATGTTAAAATACATGGACATGTCATAATATGTGGTCTAAAATGAACGCTTCTATTCACATTATTCTTTTTTACTAGCATGGTACCCGCGCGTTGCAGCGGATACAATTGACAGGAAACGCGTGCAAAAGAAAGAATGGGGAAAACGATTGGTGGTTGCAATAAGGGTTTGTGTGTGAATGACTGCAACGTGGGTTTGTATGGATGGTTGCAATATTTGTGGGAAGGGTATTTTGGATATTCCTCCTGTGTAACTTTCAACAGGGGTCTATTCTCTTTATTATGTAATATAGATATAGATGATATGTTTTTGAAATTTGAATTTTCTCTTTTCGTGACACATATAAAAAATAAAATAGTTACTATAAAAAATAAAGTTACCTTTTAATCAAACTTTTCCAAAATATCGGTAAAACTCGAATATGGTAACCCCTACAATATGTCAATATAGTCGTTGTCATGAAATGATACTTTGATTGTAGATTTGTAGTGTTAATATCTTACATGTCATCAAGACCATAAAAAAAATGATTTGAAAAACATAAAAAAGTGGTCAAATAGTAATTTGTTACTAGACCAATTGCGTGGATTTAGTTAACAAAAGAATATGTGAAAAGGATCAGCATGTATACTTTAGTTTCGCTTAAGAAGAGTACTCTATTGTCCTTTTGCTATGTGTGTGTACATGATTAATATGTATATATATAGCCCATCAGTTAAGAACTAAATCAAACACAAAAAGAAACACACAAATTAGTCTTGATTATATATTTCTTAGAAGGAAATTAAAAGAGAATAAATCAAATGGCATTCATTCTATTCCTTTCATTGTCACTCCTACTTCATGGAGCTTTAGGTACTTAAAATACTTTCAACTTGATTTGTATTTATAACAATCATTTTTTCTATATATTTTTTTTATAACCATGTTGAATTTTTCACATCTAGGTGAAATCATTTGTGAGGAACTACCAACCGAATTGTGTGCTTTCTCGATTGCATCTTCAGGAAAGCGTTGCGTATTAGAGAATTATGTCAAAAACAATGGAGACATGATCAAATATCAATGCAAGACCTCGGAGATCGTTGTTAAAGACATGAAAGATTGGATTGAGAACGACGATTGCACAAATGCTTGTGGGGTTGATAGGAAGTCCGTCGGGATCTCTTCAGACTCCCTTCTTGAGCCACGTTCCATAGCCATGCTTTGCTCGCATTCTTGCTATGATAACTGCCCCAACATTGTTGATCTCTATTACAACTTAGCCATTGGTGAAGGTAATTAAATTTAGTTAACTAATGATCTTGTCTTTTTTTTTTATATTATTACACCGTATATATATTATATCAAAAGTTCACCATCTGAAATTTATGGTCAGTGTATAACTATTTTATGCACTTTAATGATAGTCTCTAGAGCTGTATATAGCAAAACCCTATAAAGTTGAATTCTTCATCCATAACTTGTTACTAATTAACAAGCTTTTTAATTCTTTTAGGTGTATATCTAAAAAATCTGTGTGAAGTTCATAGTAAGATGCCGCGTCGTGCAATGAGTCAACTTCTAAGTTCGGGTGCAGCTTTTGGTCCCGTTTCTGCTGCAGATGGTTCAATTTTGTTGGCAGAAGCTCCAGCTTCTAACGAATTATCAATTTCTCCGGCTTATGCTCCTACTTCTATATGAATGTGTTGTTGATTCATGCCATGATTTCTCTATTGTTTATATAAACTAAGTGGTGTATTATGTAAAAACCACATACAGTTATATTATATGATTATAGGATATATATACATGAGATGTTATTCTAGACAAATCTTATTGTTCTTAACTTATTATGCAACATATGTGTGTGAAAAATCTATGGAGTTAGTCAACTTAACAAAGAAAAAGCATATTGCATCTCTAAGTAATTTAGAGCAAAACAATTATGATTGAAGGGATAAACTTACAAAATATAAAAAATGCCAGAATTTTCCACAACACAGGTATTAGTATCACATAAAGATCATTAATCGTTACAAAAACCTTGCTGATTGATACCGCACAATTTCTGCCTACTTTGTACCTTAAAAAAAGCATAAATAACTTATTAGCTAAAAGAAGTATAAGTACATCTTATCTTAATCTTAATCTTAATATATACTAAAAGGCAACTGACCTAACTTCAATTGACCAATCACAATCCTCAATTTCTCAAAATTAATTAAATCAACACATGTCTAAATTAATTTACACTTTTTGGTTTTCCATCACCAATTTACACTTTTAACCCAATTTAAAAATAATCAATTTACACTTTTTGGTTTTCCATCACCAATTTACACTTTAACCCAATTTAAAAATAATTAATTTACAACTTTTGGTTTTCTATCACCAATTTATACTTTAACCCAATTTAAGTATAATTAATACTTTATTTCATAATGTTTATCTAATAACAAAATATAGCTAATTGTAATATTGTTGTTATTAGTAGTTTTAATCAGACTATAATTAGGATAATCATTGTTGTTATTAGTAATTGGAATCAAAGTATACTTAGGATTCAAATTTTTCTTATATAAACTGAACCCTACAAATAAAATCACAACACACGAAATCACTGAAAACCCACGAACCAACTGCTACTTTTATTGTTCTTAAGAAGCATAGATAACAAAAACAAACTTACTTTTTTTCCAAGACATCAATGAGAACTCGGTCAATTGTGTAATCAAAGTTAAGATATTGTTTATCTGGAAGAGTTTGTATAAAAAGAAACCATGTTACACCATCCGACCATTATATGATTTAGCATCCAGTATTTATATCTAAATTTTTTTAAGTAAATATTTACATGTTCATGTATTAATATTTTTGGTTCCATATACTAATTCTTATATTGTTAATATTGTAAAACCCGTGTATTTTGACACGGGTCTAAAATCTAGTGTAGCAACAAATAATTACTTCAATGTACTACCGTCTACCAATGCCCTCAAATGCTTATTAAACATAGAAGGTTTTTCTTTGTTAGTTCTATTTAGAGGGGAGAGTCTTTTAATCAGATGTATGTAGCTTAACGGGATATTTTTGTGATGTTTTCAAGTCTTCTTTTTCTTTTGATGACCATCCCCAGTATAACTAGATTAATACCGACCGAGTAAGAACATCAAAGTTGTTTTCAGAATTTATGAAACATATTATATATCTTCTATTGAAATATAAACCAAGTAATGATATACAATATGTTTAAGTATAATAAATTCAACATCGATATTTATCTATACCGTAGTATAAAGGAGGCTTGTCAATACTCGATCCAACTCAAAATTGATATAAAACTGTCCTCAAACGAACCAAGTTTAGGTTAGGTTTTTTTGACCAGTTAACCTGTCAACCCACTAACCTAATTTTTCTCAGGTCCGGTTCGAATTGATTTATTGACTTGTTAGGTCAACCTGTTAACGCATATAACCTAATTATTAGCGACCCATTAGACCCACTTGGCTGAAAACCAACTCGCTAACTTGATTTTTCAGGTAGGTTTTAGGCAGATCGACACGTGAACCCGGGAAAAATTTAAAGTTATATAACGATGTTTAATAGGTCGACCCACCAAACCTTTAACTTGCCAACCCGTCAATGCACAATCCATTTGACCTGAAATCAATTCACCAACTCACGAAACGATAACCCATATGATTAGTTTGACCCGATATCAACTCGCCAACTCGAAACTCAACCCGTGAATCCAACTTTTTGAAGGTTGGTAGATGGGTTTGGGTTGATGAGTTGACAGGTATCAATTGATATTTTTAACCCATTTTGATATCACGTCGGGTTTAAATTAGATACTTTTAATCAGAACCCGACCCATTGTCACCCCAAATCTTAAACAATGCTTACAATTGAATATTTGACACTTGTGTTTTTTTGGGTATATTATATATAGAATGAAAATTGGTAAAAAAGAGAAAGTTTTATGTAAGTCTTTGTATAGCCTAAAAAAACTCTAATTGAAAAAAAGTACTATTTATAAATTGAGAAAAAAGGTATATTATAAATAATTACAATTATACTAAATATTAACTCTTTTATTCGGCGTTATGATGATTTTATTTTTAAATGACGGGGATATGTCCAAATTACCTTTGAAATGTATGGTTAGAGGATTTATGAACCATCTCTTCTTTATCTTTATATATACTAGTACTAATACCCGTACGATGTACGGATTGATAATAATATATACATTGGACATATGATTTGATTATGTATACAATATAAGCAATGAGTAGTTTGTAATTTAGGGACGCTAGAAAGAAAACATAAACAAAAAAAAAGTTATGAAATTTTGAAAATATGAAGAAAAACTAAGATTAACTACAATCGTTCATTATAATCACAAAATAAAATGTTCACTTAATTCTAGAGTTATTTTTGAGTTATCTTTAAAATAAAAATGTAATAAGTAAATCTTGGATTAATCAATGGTAAAAAAATAGCATAGCCAGAATATATATCTTGATTGATTTATGAAAACTTGTTAATTAATAAATTAATTAATAAATAAAATTTACGGAAACTTTATTATAGATATATCTTCGTAGTTATGTAAGACAACTAAAAAGTTAGCATTAATTAGTTAAAATTTATAAGGGACACGCGTTATTAGTTAATAATGTTATTAAAAGATCAGAAAAAATTATGCTATATATATGGATATTAAAAAACAATAAAGTAAACATGAAAGTCGAATGGATCACATCTTAGGTGTTATCGGTATATCGATCACCAATCTTTTATCATTTACAACTAAACATGAAAGTCGAATTAGAGGTAAAACCCTACTTTGTTTTACATTTGGTTATGCCGTTGGTTTCTCTCTCTTCTCTCTCTCTCTCCACTCTCTGATCTTCAAACGGCTCTTTCTCCTGGATCTTAGATCGGAGATTGAGCATATGGTTTCGAGATCCAGATCGAGTTTTGAGATTGAGAGCTTGAGATCGAGATTATCTTCCACTCCGGTGGATCCAACCATATTTTTTTCATCTTTTGGGCCGGAGGTCCCTTCCACCTCGGTGGATCTGGAAGCAGCCTCTCTACTTTGAGTGGGGGTAAGGTCTGTCTACATCTTACCTCCCCCGTACCCTGGTTATGCCGGGATTGGGTATCGTTATCGTTATCGTTATCGTATTAAACATAAAGTCGAATGGATGTATATACCTAAATTGTCACACAGTGGTCTACGTATATTAAACTTATGTGGACTTTAATCACATCGTAAGCCTATGTTCAACTTAACATAGACTTTCGTGTGGACTTTAACCACATTTTAGTCTATGGGCTTTTTTGTTTTTTTAGTCATCAAGTGACTGAATTGATAAATTGATTGAATGGATAAATAATGTCTATTAATACAGTTATTTTTTGTTTATTAAGTTAAAAAAACAAACACTTTTAACGACTTAATAAATTAAGTATTTTTAATTAAGTCACGATTTATTTATTAAGTTATTAAACAAACACCACCTATGTTTAACCAATGATCTGTAAACAAATTTAGCGCATAGAGATGCATAAAGGCTGGTTCGAGATTTGTCTAACAAGCTCGGGCCCCAAAGAGAATATTAGGCTATTTGGCTATTTATGAGCTGAATGGGTTAGGCCAATTTAGACTTGGCTATAACTAAACCCAACTCAGACTAAAACTAAGCGTAGTCTGGTTTGAAACTTTTTGTTTTTTCTTTTAATTATTTTTTTATAATTCATATATTTGATAAAATTTTATAAAAAAAAATACATATATTTGATGTAAAATTCTAAATTAAAATCTTCTGGTTATAATCGAAACTTCGAGCTTTGTTTTTTTTTTAGAGCTATTTTTGGTTTTGGGCTTTGCCCGGCCTACCCGGGCTCGGAAACAAAAAAGAAAAAAGGGTAAAAAATACAATTAAAAGTTCAAAATTATGAAAAGCAAAAGTATAGTGGTGATAAATTGAAAAACAAAAACAGGACAACCGTGCAATATTCTCAGTCCTAAAACCCTAAAAATATCCCACTAACTTCCCCCTCCCAGATCTCGCTACAACATTTCCTTAATCCAATACCTTAAAATTTTTTGTTCTTCTTTGATTTGATTTGTCTACATTTTTATCAATACATATATCTTACAATAATAATAATAATTTATAACAGCTTACTTTATTTTTACTCTTTGCTGAATCTATAATGGCTGCCAACAATAATAATATGCAAGCAGCAATGGATAAAGAACAATTTTTATTTTTATGATATATATATATATATATATATATATTTTAAAATTTTATATATGTGAAAATGCAATAACAACTATACCCAATCTCGTAAAAGCCAGGTATGTAGTATTTGATTAATATATTGATGCTAGTTTTTTTTAATATTTATTTTTGGGTTGATTTATATAGATATATATGATGGCACAAACAGAGATGGAATACAGGGTCGAATTGTTTAACAAGTAATATTTGTTGACTTTTATATATATATATATATATAATTATGTGATGAAAAATTTGTTGTGTATTGTATTAATGTGATATTAATGTGACAACATTTTTGTATTTTTGTTGCAGGTTAACCAACACATGCTTTTCTAAGTGTGTCGAGAATAGGTATCGGTTCTCGTTGAAACAAATTTGTTTTATGTGTGCAGTAATTTGGCCCGTTTAAGAATTCTATTGATATATGATTTATTATGTTTTAGATACAAAGAGTCTGAGTTAAACATGGCTGAAAACACCTGCATTGATCGTTGTGTATCGAAATATTGGCTGGTATGATTTCTTGTATTTAGTTTATTTATATGTTTGGGTTTGTACCTTGTTTTGTTTCTGTTTCTGTTTCGTGCAAGGTAATTGTGACTAACGTAAAAGTTACTGGTGCCAGTTTTGACCAATTTAGTTATGAATCGGCTACAAGGGACTTTCGTGCCTTTTTTTATTATATATATTTTCATCATTTAATATAGCAGACTTTTAATATATATCGAGTTACAACCTGAAAAATGAGTGAAAATAAAAGAAAAAACAAACTTAGCTACAAGGGAAGCACGTCGAAAGTTGATTAAATGTATCGTTAAATAATAAATTTATAGAATCACCCTATACCATCTCATCCACAAAGTTAGGATTATTATCGTAGCATTATATCGTTTCTTGAATTGTATTTGACACATTAGTCATTTGTAAACAAAGTAAAAGATGGACAAAATTAGTGCTGCGGTCAGTCTTATCTCCAAACTGAAAGAACTCGACCATGTGCGCATTTGGCGTTTTCTGTTTTATAATTTTGGAATCCAAATAGATCTTGTTGTTGAGGTCTAGTTTTTAAGCTTCTTGTGTTGGCTGATAGTTTTGTGCTATTGTGAAGCAATGACCATATCATTATTATTTAATTTATGTCATAGATACTACACCACCACCCAGTCCCACAATTATGAATTATGAGGGGTATGGGGGAGGTAAGATGCAGGCAACCATACCCCTACACAAAGCTAGATCGGAGATAGTAGCAGTAATATTACATTTACATTTAGAAAATCAGTTTTTTTTTTCCTTTCTTTTTAGCGATTCCTTGTTGCTTCTATTCTGATTATTGATATCGACACTAAAAACATAAAGCAAAAAAATCACAGAATCAGAAATGGTATCGCAGTGCATCCAAATGCTTTTATAGTTTCTTTTCTTAGGGCCTTAGCTTTGTTTTATGGATACGAAACAATGTTGCAGTGCATTCTGCTCTTATAGGACTTGCCTTTGTTCCTGGACGAATAACATGTTCTTCCATTTATTTTCAGGTTACAAATCTTGTAGGCCAGCTACTTGGATCTGGCAGGCCACCCATGTGAATCTTTCACTTTGTCAATTGTTATTCAATAATACCCGAGGATTATGATTATGTAGATCTGTAGTCCAAGCCCGGGCAGTGAAAGACCACATGTTAGCTACCTATTTTTGCTTATTCTAGTTTTGTTTATCGATAAATCATATAGAATTTTCGTTGTATGAACTATGACACAATTTTGGGCTGCCTGCAGAATATTTCTTAAATGATATCGTGCTATGTTATGTCTGTTATGATTATAAGCATTCTGGATTAGGGATGAGCCACAATTCCCAAATCCCGATCCCGTCCCGGTACCGTCCCGATCCCGGTACCGGGAAGTGGTACCGAATCCCGAGTGGGACCGGTACCGGTACCTATTTTTAATGGTTTTCGGGAACGTGACTAATCGGTACTGGTACCGGGATTTTCCCGAAAATCCTGACTAATCCCAACTAGTCCCAACTAAAGGGTTTGTATATATAATCTATATGTAATTTTTGAATGGTAATTAGTAAGTCAGAGCAGCATCTATATTTTGGCTATTGTGGTTTTAGAATTTTACTTTTTGATCTTATTTAGTTTGAAGATTATGTACATCATCAATAACGAAAGTGATATACAGTTAAATCTGGACATATCTGCAAGCAATATTTCATATACTAATCTCAAGCTATAAGCTCCTGAATTTAGTAGTGAATTAATTACGTAACCTATGCTATGTATTATTGGCTTATTGCTGTTTGTTAGTTTAATGACATGTCTTGTTATCTTAATTAGATTATAGCGTATACTTGCATTACAGAATGGATATGAGAGACAAAGCATTAATAGCAAGAGATCATATTAGCTTTGAAATGGTTCGTGGGTAGCTTTTATATTTAGTCGGGATTACTCGGGATTTGATACTGATATCCCGGTCTCGTCTCGGTACGGTACCGGTACCGGTACCAGTTCAAATGGGACCGGGATCGGTACCACGTTTTGGTCATTTTCGGGATCGGTACCGGGACCGGTACGGGACGGTACCAGTCCCACGCCCATCCCTATATTCTGAATGATAAGTTCATGCTATTAGTTGGCCTGACATATGCTTTCCCTTTAACATCCATCTCATGCAAATGAAAATTATGAACGGTGATGATGTTTCTTAGTGATTGCGTTTAGTAAATGGTTCTTACTTCTTAGAAACACTTTGAGGGCGATCTTATGCCAGCTGGTGTTGTATGTTTCAAGGCTGGACATAAAAGGCTCAAGCCTTTTTTTTCAGGCCAGTCTGATATTGGTTTTGTTATTTTGGGTTTTTCGCTTCTGGTTAAACATGCTTAATCCTGACACGCCACCTTATCGTGACACATACTTGGATGGGTATTTCACATAGTTGAATATGCTATTTGGAACCGAAATCCCTCGTCAAAATGCTAGAACCACTACTTTGGCTGCTTGATAGAATTGTCCCTTGGGCTATATTTACTCATATTTCAAATTGCACCTTATTTATAATCATCTGTCTTTGATGGCAACGGGTAATAAAAGAACCCAATAACCCGCAAAAATCCATCTGTCGTGGACGGGTAATTTCAATAAATTTCATCCCTGGATACGATACGGATATAAATATGTAAGTAAACCTCATCAGTCATCACCTTTAATCTCACTAACTTAGTATATATCTGATATAACCCTTTGAAAAACTTAAGTCCTTGGTTGGGTTTTCTTATCCTCTAGTAAATGTCTAGTAAACCTCATCACCCTTAATCTCACGAGTCGGAATTTAGACTGTATAAAATTCTTTTTCTGTTAATTTTTTCTTGAAGATCTATGTGTTATTATAGATGTTTGATTCATTACCTATTTAAAAAGTTTTCGTGTAAACAGTAACTTTCACATAAATTACAGATTAAAAGTATTAGATATAGAAAAGTTAGCTGATCAAAAAAAAAAAATATAGAAAAGTTAAACTAGGATACAACTGGTCGGACCGTCGGAGTGGCAATGCTCCATGTCTTTAGAGTCTGAAACCTGGGTTCAATTCCCAATTTTGGGTTTTTTCATTATGTTTTTCATAGCTTTTTTTTTTAAATTTACTAAGTATCAAACTTTAAGTGGGCCTTTGTTGGTGACTCCTGTTTACTTTTTTACTTGAATGTTAAACTTTAAATTAAATTGAATTATTATACTGTATATATAACAAATTTTGTATTTTATTACTACTTGAGTTTTTTTTTTCTTCATATTTTTATGTTTTTTATTTTATTATCATCATGATTTTAGCTAACTTTTAAATTTTGTTTGTTTGTTTTTTTTTTTATGAATTTCAACTTTAAAGTTTAATTATTATATATAATATTTTTTGTATTTTATTACCGTTTGAGGTTTTTTTCCATCATATTTATATGTTTTTTTTTATCTTATGATTTTAGCTAACCTTTACGTTTTATTGGTTTTTGGATCTGTACAATCCATTTCAATTATGATACATAATAATGCAATTACTTTTGGATTGATTTTCTAAGTTCGATTTTATATTTTAGTTTTTCATTTATTCGTATATTAGTTTGTAAAAGTTTCTTAAACAATTTATCCAAATAAAAAAACATTCAATATTTGTTATCCACAGCCAACGGTGTTAAATTTTTATAATTATTTGTATATTAATTTGTGAGAAAATTAAATATTTTTTTCAAATAAGAAAACAGTTAATGTATATTATCCCTAGCCGTTGGCCAGGTATAATACTAATTGTAATATCATTAAGCTTGAGGCTTATAAACAGTGTCACCTGGCGGTGGCACTGTTCTATTGGTCCACTTATACCCCGCGTTATTATTCGGATTTTCTATATCGGATCCTGTTTGAGTTTTTTTTCTTTCGTTTTTTCTTGGTTTGTTGCACAACTTCTTCTTTTTTGTGTTCTCTTCTATTAGTTCATCTTATACCCACATCACTATTTAGATTTTGTCATATCGGATCCCGTTTAGGGTTTTTTCCATAGTTTTTTGCTTTTGTGTTCTCAACTAATATATTGGAAACTTACCGCCACGTGGTTCTATTGGTCCATCTACACCCCGCGTTACTACTCAGATTTTGGCATATCGAATACCGTTCGGGTTTTTGTTTCTTTCGGTTCATCTTGGTTTGTTGTACAACTTTTTTGTTTTTCTGTTCACTTCTATTGGTTCATCTTATACCCCGCATCACTATTTAGATTTTGTCATATCGGATCCCGTTTGGGATTTTTACTTTCGGTTTTGTTTGGATTTTTCATAGTTTTTGGCTTTTAGGTTCTCAACTATATTGTAAACTTTTACCAAACATTTTTATGTCTTTCGTTTTTGTTTTTTTTTTGGTTTTATTGCACAAATTAAATGTATGTATTTGATATTTCAAACTTTTTGATGTGGTTTTCTTAGTTTTCTCGCACAAATATTTTTTTGTTTTTTTCAATTTATTTTTTGGATTTCTCAAACTTTTTTTCTTTTGGATTTTTTAATAGCGCAAATAGACTATAACGAAACCATTGCAAAACGGTAATTGGAGCCCCGCAAATCGGGGCCCAAACTCACTAGTTATAAATATTATATATTATAACCTATATAAAATGTTTTCGCTGTGAATAGTGAACCTAGCTGGCTCAGCAGCTTGCCTGCATGCTTGGTTTTTTTTTTTTTTTTTTTTGAATTTTTGATTAGCGATTGTGTCGCTCCTTTTTAACATTTTAATGTTTCACATTTTACCTATTAAATCTTTAAACTTTTACTTAACCATTAAAGTTTTATCTTTGAGAGGATTAATTTTTTCTTTTTTCTAGGATTTATAATACCTTAGTTTTTTTTACCATCAAAGTTTTTAGCTTTTAATTTTTATCTTCTAAACTTTCTTGGCTTTTTTTTTCTTTTTTCTTTTTTGGAATTTTTGATTAGCGATTGTGCAGCTGCCTTTTTAACATTTTAATGTTTCACATTTTACCTATTAAATCTTTAAACTTTTACTTAAACATTAAAGTTTTATCTTTGAGGGATTAATTTTTTCTTTTTTCTAGGATTTATAATACCTTAGTTTTTTTTTTTACCATCAAAATTTTTAGCTTTTAAGTTTTATCTTCTAAAAAAGTTTGCAATTTTATATTTCGTCACCGTAAATCTTATCAAAAACTTGTTTTTAAGAATTATTGAGTATTGTTTAACTAGATGTTTTTTATTAGTCTAATGGTAACGATTGACATGTTAAAATTTATGACCCGCATTTAAGTTGATGTATGGTCGTTATCCTGCATTTATGACCCGCATTTAACTAGTACTATTTAAAGTAATTTCGTGTAATTAGTAAAGCATGCTGGCAGACAGCTGGCTCAGCAGCCTGCCTGCCTACTTAGTTTTTTTTTTTTTTAGTTAGTGTGTTGTGTAAATATCAACTTGCCTTCTTGAGTTTTTTATATTTTATTTTGATTTATAAGCCGGCTAGCGTGTTGTGTAGATATCAGCTTGCCTTCTTGGGATTTTTATATTTTATTTTGACTTATATCATTATTTATGGGGTAATAACGTTTTAGTGCTTCACACTTTAACCACTAGATTTTTTAAGACTTTTCATTTTTACCATTAAAGTTTTATGTTTGAGGGATTAATTTTTTCTTTTTTCTTTTATTACTTTTTTCTTAGTTTTTTTTTTTTACCATCAAAATTTTTAGCTTTTAAGTTTTATCTTCTAAAAAAGTTTGCAATTTTATATTTCGTCACCGTAAATCTTATCAAAAACTTGTTTTTAAGAATTATTGAGTATTGTTTAACTAGATGTTTTTTATTAGTCTAATGGTAACGATTGACATGTTAAAATTTATGACCCGCATTCAAGTTTATGTCCGATCGTTATCGCCGGCCAAAGGTCCGGTATAACACTAGTTGAGTGAAACAAAATTTCTATCTACAGTTTTTATCGTTGTAAATTCATATTTTGTTGTTTAAAATGTCAAATGAATAACATGGTTTAACACTTATTGTTCCTAGATATATATCTTTTTGAACTTCATAGTTAATGTATATGCATATTTCTTCTTCTTCTTTTTTTTTTTAAATGATCATACTCTATAATTTAATATGATAACCTGTGGATATACCTGTGAGCTTGTATAACCGCGGATGATGGATATGGATAAAATTTTTAACCCGTTGGTGGATACCCGTGAATTGACGGATCAAGAAAACCCACGGGCATGGTAATGGGAAGGAGTATCCGAACCCGTTTTCCGCGGGTGTCATCCCTTACTAAAACATATATCGAAAGAGCAATAAAAGATGATAAAATAACGAAAAAAGCAGGAGTATGATAATACCCGAATCTTGTGCATTTCCATTTTCACATTAGAGATCAGTGAAAGGTGAAACAATCATTAGACATGATATAAGATGTTAAAAAAAAAAAAAAGTTCTATCTAAGTTTTTAGTAAATTCATATTTTTAAAATGTCAAATGAATAACATGGTTTAACACTTATTGTTCCTAGATATATATCTTTTTGAACTTCATAGTTAATGTATATGCATATTTCTTCTTCTTCTTTTTTTTTTTTTTTTTTAAAATGGTTAACGGTTGACATGTTAAAATTAATGACCCACATTCAAGTTTATGTCCGATCGTTATCGCCGGCCAAAGGTCCGGTATAACACTAGTTGAGTGAAACAAAATTTCTATCTACAGTTTTTATCGTTGTAAATTCATATTTTGTTGTTTAAAATGTCAAATGAATAACATGGTTTAACACTTATTGTTCCTAGATATATATCTTTTTGAACTTCATAGTTAATGTATATGCATATTTCTTCTTCTTCTTTTTTTTTTTAAATGATCATACTCTATAATTTAATATGATAACCTGTGGATATACCTGTGAGCTTGTATAACCGCGGATGATGGATATGGATAAAATTTTTAACCCGTTGGTGGATACCCGTGAATTGACGGATCAAGAAAACCCACGGGCATGGTAATGGGAAGGAGTATCCGAACCCGTTTTCCGCGGGTGTCATCCCTTACTAAAACATATATCGAAAGAGCAATAAAAGATGATAAAATAACGAAAAAAGCAGGAGTATGATAATACCCGAATCTTGTGCATTTCCATTTTCACATTAGAGATCAGTGAAAGGTGAAACAATCATTAGACGTGATATAAGATGTAAAAAAAAAAAAAGTAGTAAAGAACTTGGCTTTAAAAATGGCACTGTGATTGTGAAGCTATTGAACTCATTTGCCAACATTAATGTTTAGTTCCTGGTCTAACTAATCCCTTTTTACCCCAAAAGATTGGATATATTATTAACACTCATTTCTATAATTAAATTCTAATGTTGAAGGTAATAAGAAAATACAAACAAAACTTTGAAGTTATTGAACTCATCCGCCAACGTTTATTTTGAAGAATTTTCATCACCAATTGATCTGCAATAGTGTACTTTTCTTTAATCTAAAGGCTACCTACCTTCCATATATACAATCCATCATGTTTTTGAGTTTTATATTGGGAAGAAAGGTTAAAAATGACAAACATTTTTAAAAAAAGTTGTGTTCTTGAGTTTTATTTAAAGAAAGAAGAGAAAAGAAATAAAAAGATAATATAGTAGATTTTGTTTAAACAAAATTTTCTCACACTTTTGAGATGATTTGAAATGAAAGAAGATATACTCCTTCTCTTCTATTCTTTTTTCTCTTCTCCTCTTCTCATTTCTTTACAAATATAACTCAAGAACATAATTGTTGCTCAAAAACATTTTTATAAAGAAACTTGAGAGAAAAAACATAATAGAAGTAACTAGAAAAAACGAAATGGCACAAAATCGGTATCCACTTTCTTTATTATAATCATATTTTTCGATTTAGCGTAGATGAATACTAAGTTTTAACTTTTAGCTTAACCCTGATTTAGTGTATGGATAGATGCTGAATTTTATCTTTTAGCTTAACCCTGATTTAGTGTATGGATGGATATTGAAGTGCATTTACTATTTACCTACAAAGATGACATGATGACATTTAATGTCATCGACTTGTATTTATTCTAAAGCTGGATTGTGAAGTTATTGAACTCATATGCCAACATTAATATTTGGTTGCATTCAATTCAACTACTCCCTTTTTATCCCAAAAGGTGAAATCTATTATTAACACTCAATTTATTAATT
Source organism: Erigeron breviscapus (assembly GCA_034093135.1). NCBI lineage: Eukaryota > Viridiplantae > Streptophyta > Magnoliopsida > Asterales > Asteraceae > Erigeron > Erigeron breviscapus. The sequence goes on along the minus strand of CM067167.1, from coordinate 232,173,227 downwards.
TAATAGTAAAGTTGAATGTAGTAAAAAATGCAAACGAAACTTTAAAGTTATTGAACTCATCCAATGCTTATATTGAAACCAATTTTTATCATAAACTTATCTGTTAATAATGTACTTTTCTTTAATCCTAAAGGCTACCTACCTTCCATATATACAATCCATCATGTTTTTGAGTTTTATATTGGGAAGAAAGGTTAAAAATGACAAACATTTTTAAAAAAAGTTGTGTTCTTGAGTTTTATTTAAAGAAAGAAGAGAAAAGAAATAAAAAGATAATATAGTAGATTTTGTTTAAACAAAATTTTCTCACACTTTTGAGATGATTTGAAATGAAAGAAGATATACTCCTTCTCTTCTATTCTTTTTTCTCTTCTCCTCTTCTCATTTCTTTACAAATATAACTCAAGAACATAATTGTTGCTCAAAAACATTTTTATAAAAGAAACTCGAGAGAAAAAACATAAGAGAAAAACAGTAGAGAAATCGAAATGACACAAAATCGGTATCTACCTTACTTTATTATAATCACATTTTTTTGATTTCGTGTATGGATGGATACTAAATTATAACTGTTAGCTTAACCTTGATTTCGTGTATGGATGTATACTGAATTTTAGCTTTTAGGTTAACTTTGATTTAATGTATGGATGGATATTGAATTGCATTTACAATTTACCTACAAAGATGACATGACGACATTTAATGTCATCTACAAGTTATTGAACTGCAACATTAATATTTGGCATTCAATTCAACTACTCCCTTTTTATCCCAAAAGGTGAAATCTATTATTAACACTCAATTTATTAATTTAATAGTAAAGTTGAATGTAGTAAAAAAAATTCAAACGAATTATTAAAGTTATTGAACTGATCCAATGCTTATATTGAAACCAATTTTTATCATAAACTTATCTGTTAATAATGTACTTTTCTTTAATCCTAAAGGCTACCTACCTCTATATATACAATCCATAATTTCTCTCTTATTGTTGCTCAAAAATATTTTTGTAGAAGAAACTTGAGAGAAAAAACATAATAGAAGTAACTAGAAAAAACGAAATGGCACAAAATCGGTATCCACTTTCTTTATTATAATCATATTTTTCGATTTAGCGTAGATGAATACTAAGTTTTAACTTTTAGCTTAACCCTGATTTAGTGTATGGATAGATGCTGAATTTTATCTTTTAGCTTAACCCTGATTTAGTGTATGGATGGATATTGAAGTGCATTTACTGATGATGACATTTAATGTCATCGACTTGTATTTATTCTAAAGCTGGATTGTGAAGTTATTGAACTCATATGCCAACATTAATGTTTGGTTGCCAATTTAAATACATTTTTTACCCTAAAAATGAAATATAGTACTAACACTCAATTCAATTGAATTCTAAAGTTGAAGATAGTAAAAAAAATTCAAACGAATTATTAAAGTTATTGAACTGATCCAATGCTTATATTGAAACCAATTTTTATCATAAACTTATCTGTTAATAATGTACTTTTCTTTAATCCTAAAGGCTACCTACCTTCCATATATACAATCCATCATGTTTTTGAGTTTTATATTGGGAAGAAAGGTTAAAAATGACAAACATTTTTAAAAAAAGTTGTGTTCTTGAGTTTTATTTAAAGAAAGAAGAGAAAAGAAATAAAAAGATAATATAGTAGATTTTGTTTAAACAAAATTTTCTCACACTTTTGAGATGATTTGAAATGAAAGAAGATATACTCCTTCTCTTCTATTCTTTTTTCTCTTCTCCTCTTCTCATTTCTTTACAAATATAACTCAAGAACATAATTGTTGCTCAAAAACATTTTTATAAAAGAAACTCGAGAGAAAAAACATAAAGAAAAATGCTTAAGAAAATGAAATGGCACAAATCGGTATCTACTTTGCTTACCCCGAAAATGCGTTATTCTCCATAACAATATAAACTATAAATGTTAAAGAATTGTTGTTAAAAAGTGTTTAGAAAAAATGTTGTAAAATAGTTGATGTATTATTGCAACTAAAAAAGATTTAGATTGAAAAAAATATTTTATAGAATTGTTAGAAAATGTTATAACTTGTTTCTTCTAGATATGATTTGTGTGCAATTTTGGTTCACATGCTTTGTTGAATCGGAAATATAAACTCACACACACTTACACAAAGTATTTTACTCACTAATATTCTGATTAATTAAAACCAACGTACAAAGAGACTCTTAAATAGCAAATAAGAAATAACCAACTAAATCATGGACATACCCATAATCCACAAAATCAACAACTAACCAAGAAACTTGCTACACTACCTTTAGACGTATTCAAATTGTAAATAAACTACATTAATTAATAAATGGTCATGTGTGTTGCAGGTGAACATGATATTGATTTTCAACACCCTTCTCAATATCATACTTTATCATTTCCATACTACCATGCTGCTTCATTCTTTTTCAACCTCGTGCAGCTCGGTATTCCGTTACCGTATTCGACAATGTCATTATACGACTTACTACTACTTTTGATCTCCCCCTCTTGAACTTTACCCTATATTCAAATGGTCCTCGAACTATTTATCAAGTGATCCTCGAACTGTCCTTCAAGTGATCCTTGAACCTTTCTTCAAGTGACCAATGACCTTTAAGTTAGCTCATTCAATTGGTAGAAGGGATACCACGCCAACTGCCTCCAACCGATTTCAATCAAAGGGTTTGATGTGCTAAATCGAGTTTAAAAATTATAAACTAGAAATACCTAGAAACTCACTACTACACACTATCGGGCAGTGGACCCGTTCGTATGCAATATAGTTAAGAGGTAAGTCCGTGTTCGTTCTCGGGGATTGGTTTGAACTAGTTGTTTAATAAAATGGTTTGGAAAACAGGGTGTTGCTTCGAGTCTCTCTTTGACAATTAAATTAAAATAAATTTAAAAGACAAAACGCATAAAAGTAAAGTAAAGCTTCAGACAATATTAATAAAGATCATCCACCTTGAATTCGCTAGACTTCAAACATGATTGCATTCAATTAAGACCAAATTCATTGAGTTGAAAAGATAATCGTAAAAGGATTAAGGTGCTCACGTGGTACCACCAACCGCGAGCAAATTACCCAATCACCTAAGTTGCTAGTTTAATTACCCAAGCCGGTACCACCAATGCCTAGACAACCTTACCAACAATTAGTTTGCTTGACTATCGAATTAACAATTGTGCCTATGTGAAGATAACGTGGTACCACCAACCGTTATAAAACACGTTGACAAAATGACTCCTTTTATTAAAATGATATTCACTATCATACCATGAACTAGTGATAATTGCTCATAGACAAACAACCATTTGAAAATCACATATGCATCCAACTAGTACCACTAACGAAGAACACACATGCCACCAATATCATAATAATATATAAAAAGGAATTAAATCATCAAGATCTCGACACAACGATAATTGAAATCAACTCTTTGGATTAAAACATATAGCAATCACATCATTCGTCTAGTTTCCTCAAGGTGGATGAGTGAATGTTTAGCCACTCATGATTAATTTAAAATAACAATCAAAATAAAAGAAGAACATGATGTACCAATCGTTCTTGAAATTGAAATTGCAAGACAATAAAATAGATACGATCTAAGTGGGTGCCCGTGAATCTTCAATGAATCGGACGAAGAAATCTACCCTTGATCCTTGAAGGAATCCCTTGGAGAGCAGCTCTTAGAAAGAATTTGGATACTTGGGAAAATAGGGTTTTTTTCCTTTATATACCTCCCCCAAAATCTACAGCAAAAGGCTGCAACCCTGATTCTCCCGTGCACTCACTGCGGCGCAGTGGCCTTGTGCACTTCCCACTGCGGCGCAGTGAGAAGTCCCTGGAATTGTTTATTCGTTGTTGACTGCGGCGCAGTGGGGTGTGAATGTTCCCACTGCGGCGCAGTGATAATTCACCGGAATCTTGTATCTTTGGTACCCAACGACTGCGGCGCAGTGGGGCAATAACCCTCCCACTGCGGCGCAGTGCATATCTGCTGAAATCTTTATTCTTCATTATCAACATCACTCGAACACTCGGGTCAACTTCTTGGCCAAAAATCGTCAGAAAATGTACCAAATGGACGCACAACCTGCTAAGAACCTGAAAGCACTAACAAACACCATAAACGCACCAAATGCATACAAAATCGACTCAAAACACATACGAAAAAGGCCAATAATGATGTGGGCGATCTATATAAATTGGTCACATCAAATCCCCCCACACTTGAGCATTGCTTGTCCTCAAGCAAATCTGGAAATTAAGCAAAAAGCATTCCTTGACACAAAGCTACATGAACACATTACAAATTTCCAAAAAGAAGCCAAACCAAGTATGTCGATGACAAGGACTTTGGTGAAGCAGTTTTAATCTTAAATGAAAATCCGAAATGTTTGACAATATCTGAACAATTCACAAGCCTCAATAACACGACTAAGCAAAAGTGAAACAAATGAACCTATCAAAATCATCCTCCTCCAACGAACTTACAATTGGGGTTGAATATATATGAATAATCACTCATTGCGCGGTCGTGATGCATATCTTACCATAGGCTTGAACAAGGATCATAGCTCCACCGACGTGACGTAAGCACCAAGTACATCATCAAAATAGGCATATAGGACGGTTGTATAGTTAGGCTAAGGTATATATAATGGATATTTACAATGGAGTATGGGAGTGTAGGTTAGAAATGACAGGAAACAATCAAAAGTATAGGGTATGTATGAAATATGTACAAAATAGTCTAATCAAAACCTGTACCATTGATTGCCAACAAACTACCAACCCCTAAGATGTTATCCCACTAAGACACCTCAAAAATACCAAGCAAAACCCGACACCATTGTGGTGTATCAACTTCAAACAACTTAAATTCAACCAAGTCTTTCATTCTTAATGATACAACAAAACTTTAGACATCTAAAAATGAGAAGTACCCACTAGTAGCCCAAGTTCTTTTCTTTCTTTTTTTTTTCTTTTTCATCATTTTTTTTCATTTTTTCTCTTTTTTTTTTATTTTTCTGTTTTTCACTTTTTTCTCTTATTTTGAACCATTTTTACTCTACTAGTAGGCACCCTCTTACAATGATGAACAATGTCTATAACAATATACTTCCTTTGAACAATCCAAGACATTCCCCAATAACTTGACCAATCGACGTATTCCCATATACCAAGAATATTCCAACTGACAATCCACTGAAGCTCTCCTAAACCATCCAAACAAACCAATGACAATCAATGGCCCCCCAGATTAGACTATCGGTATAGTAAGGTATAATTAGGTAAAGTTTACATATATAAGTGGATATATACAAAGGAAAAGGCTAAGTTAAAAAGGATGTATAAGTGTACTTTGCACTAAGGATGAGTGCAACAAAGGTTTACAAAGGAAGGAAAGAAAGTGTATGTACATGTATAAAAGTATGTATGCTGAAGGTAAAAATATACATAAGCAAGGGGTGAATAGAAAGAAAATATGGGTCAAACCTAGTATGCCAATTCGTCATCCAATGTACTTATATCACAAAAGTGATCTCACTGCGGTCTCGTAACAATCACCAGGCCAAGTTCTAGCTCAACACATCACCGGCACACTCATATCAAAGAAAGTAACCCGGAAATGGAATAAATTAACCTCAAATTCGCACATCTTAGTTCAGAGTTCGAAATGGAACCCTTACTCCCGAATAAATCCAAGAGCCTAAGAGAGGGACAAATTACAAGGCAATCAAACCAAAACCGTAAACACCTAGCACATCTATAAATGAATGATGAATCTCACAACTTTAGGTGTTTGGGAAATTTGAGTATGCAAGTAATGTTATCAATCCACAAGGATCAGCCCAATAACCGTTCAGAACACATTTCGCCGATTAAAATTGTGCCAAGGAAAATTTTTGTAGTAATAAAATTGCTCATTAAGTTGTTATGAATTAAGTGACAAAAGCAATTTACCACAAGGACAAGCTCAACACAAGTTTCAAATCATATCATCTTCCGTCATCTTACCAAATCGAAACAACTAATCTCAAACATGCACATCATAGTTCAGAACAACAAAAGAGATATATCCGGTTGCTTAAACCTATTTGCCACCCCCCACACTTAAGATGGACAATGCCCTCAATGTCCATATTCGGTCAAACAAAGGTAAATAGGGGTAAGCAAGATAGACATAAAGAATGAGAACACATACCGGATCATGGACACATTCCGTTTCAAAACAAGTAAGTCGACCCCGCACCACAAATTGCTCTTCCTAAAAGGAAGTCCAATTTGGTTGACGGGAGAAACAAACTTAGTCCAAAACGGAAGGTTGTGAGTCCCTCGATAGCTACTGATCGCTCTCGAGATCGTCTATTGTTATGTCGTGAGTGCGGAATCCTCACGAGATAACTAGTTTGATTAGTTATCGTATATATTGCTAATTATATCAATATAATCGGCCTTATGTGATCTATCTTCGTTTTCTATAAGCTAGAAACGAACTTAGTCGCTCTTGGTGTGTGAAATCTGAACTGGAATCCTCAATTTAGGGTTTCCATTCGTTTATATATGTTTCAAATCGATATTGGGCCTGCTGGGCTTTGTTCTTACGAACTTAGCAACCCAGCCCATATAACGAAGATTATCTTCGTTAGTTCCTAACGAAGATTATCTTCGTTAGTACTAAATACCATCAACATCTATGCTTAGTTATTTTCCAAGTACTTTATGTACAAGAAACCTAACATATATTATGTTTGTACTTGTATGACATACATAACAAACATCATATATAAACATATAAATAACACCAAAACATGTAATCGATCATTACTAAAACACGAAGTCCATAATCTATCAATTACATATAAATGAATAAGACATAAAACAACATAATGTCTTAATCTAAAAGACTAATCAAATCTAAGTTGCTGTTGTCACATCAACATGCATCAACAAGGTGCGAGAGCTGTGTGTGAAACAATGTTAATAAAGATGCCAATCAAAAATATTGCGCTGAACTTACTGCCAGCATATGCACATGACCTCATAGTGAGCTACTAACACGATCACACAATCAAACAAATCCAACGGGTCCTCCCCCACACTTGGGTTCCACTAGGTATTGCCATCAATCGGATCAAACCTGTTCAATAACATTCCAAAAGACCAACCATCCAAAACATCCGAAATAGTTCAAACAAAATAAAGTACCATGCAGAAAATAAAAGAAAACAAAGGAGATTACAAATGTTTCATCACCCCGTAGGGTGGATACCAGACAATGATAAATAAAGTAATGTCATAAGAATACCAACATAACCAATAATCATATGATTCCATCCCACGGTACCGGATGGGAATCATCTCCACTCACTGCTGTTGTCCATGATAACCATATGGAAGACCGGGTGGACCAAAAAGGTCAGTAATCCAATTGCGCTCCTCTTCTTGTCCTGAACCTGATCCTCCAGCATCTCCTCCAGACTGTCCATGATAACCCGAACTCGAACCTGCAACAAAACCAGGAACAAAGGAAGATGAACCACCGGCAAAACCTCCGGATCCACCAGCATCATGGCCACCCTGAAAAACCCCAAACTGTACTGGACCACGGGGAGAACCTCCTAAATCATGGGGTCGTGGTGACATGTTCCCCGGAACAGTCGTCTGAGAGAAAAAAGGCTGACCCCCCTGACGATAATCAGGGACATAAATAGGCGGTGGAGAGAATGGAGGAATCGGGTCAGGTCGAACAAACTCCCGGCCATGATACTGAGCATCCCACATAGGCTGATAATAATCAAGGCTATAGTTTGTGTGGGCCTGCTGTGATCCAATCCAGGTGATGTCCTGATCCATCCTCCGCTGGTAGTCATCAAAAGCCCGGCGGCTAGCCTGCTGATCATCATATATATTCTGAACAGTCTGTCCCAAAAGCGTAAGATCAAAGGAGCTCGGGACAGGGATGCTATGACCACGCATCCTAGGTGGCTCCTGGGAAGCATCACCCATCTCTACATCAGCAGCCTCCAAGTCTGGAGGTGGTTCCTCAACAACACTAGTGTCATCCAACAATCTAGCAGGCTGGCTCCCCTGCTTCTTCTTCACTATCTTCCCCCGAATCAACTCTTTAACATGGAAATCTTCCTGATTAACTTGTGGAGACAGATGGGTCTGGCACTCCTCAGAATCAAATACACCCATCCTCTTGTAAATCCGGGTAATGAAATGTCCCAAAACCAACTCTGAGTCAGAATGATTACACATGCGATCAATCACAACCATCGGGGCCAATGCAAACTTCCTAGGAGCCCCCTCTGAAAACAGCTTTAACAACCACAAATCAGTCTGGTATGCCTTGTCCCAATGAGTAGACCTCTGGACCAAAAACGTAACTATCATCCTGTGAAGCAACCGAAGCTTAACACTGTGGATCTTAGACACACTAACCGTCCCACCAGAAGGCCAAAGCCTCTCCTCCAGAAATCCGACCCCAATACTGTGGAATGGACTCACCATCACCCAAATCACCTTTGACATAATAACCCTGTCTCAAAAGTTGCCTGAAGTCCTGGTTATCCAACTCTTGCCTAGAATACATACCAGCATAAAACCCAAACTCAGCTATAGACAGCTTCCTCTGCTGTCCCCCACAGTAAAACAAAACAACCCTTTCTTCAAAAATATCCTTGATCTTATTCAATTCCTTAGTCAATTTCAAACTAGAATAAAACTCAAGGCATAACTCACGATAGACAGGTTCCCTGTTAAGAAAAATCTGTTGCCACATATCACTATTAACTGTCCTATCACCAACCCTCGCTTCTATACTAAACCACCTTCCAATATCACCCTGAACCCCAAAAAAACCGAGCATCAGATTGAGCAAGATACCTGGGTGGGCAAACAACTTGCTTATGAAGCGTGTAAAGCTTGTTCAAATAATTGTTCTTGTGGGGTTGCCTAACCCATCAAACTCTAACCATGCATGCTTCTCGTTCAATGCACCCGGCCAAAATTAAGAGGAGGTACCGCTGGTTCTCTCCTAGCCGTCTTACCGGAGACATCGGCAGTCCCGCTAGATTGTCCCACCTCCGCTTGCTTCCTCTTATCAGTAGTAGCAGTCTGCAATCACAAACATTAAAGCAAACAAACACGTTAAATGTGGAATGCAAAACTTGAAACCTCATTCAACATCAAACTCAACTGCGGGTCAGAAGATTCCCACTGCGGCGCAGTGGGACTGGCTGGTCCTCACTGCGGCGCAGTGAGGCAAGTAACACGTGCAGGTCAGGTGCGGCCACTGCGGCGCAGTGGCCAACACACAACACCACTGCGGCGCAGTGGGCTAAGAAATCTGGGTAGGTTCTTGTTTTCATTACGACAGGCAGCCAAAAATTAGGGGCAATTAATCATTCCATCAGCAACAACAAGCAATAATCACCACATAATCAAACATTACTTCCCCCCCCCACACTTATTCATCCATAAATCCCCAAATTTTTCAAAACCCTAACTTCAATTTCAAAGTCAAATTCGGAAGAACAAGTGTTTGAATTGAGAAATTAACCACCCCATTAGCATCAATAGCCCTTAAACAACAAAACCCACGAATTAATTCGGAATTGAAAACCCTAGAAATTAAAAATCAAAAATTAAGTAAAATAAAGAAAATAATCAAGAAAACTTACTCCTCTTCCCATGATGATGATAGATAGATGATAATCTAGGAGAAAAGAGGAAGAAAATGCAAGATTGATGTAAATTTATGGGTAAATTCGGGTGCTTGGGGGGTTTTGTGAAGCTTTTTCGAAATAGGTTTCAAGAGACAAGAGAGAAAGAAGATAAGAATTTTGAGGTGAAAAAGAAGTAAATCCTCCCTAGACTAACTTATTACCCTGCATGAGACCAGTCAACGTGCCCACTGCGGCGCAGTGGGCTTCGGCCTCCCCCACTGCGGCGCAGTGGGGCTATTTTGCTCCCGATGGACAGAACATTTTGGCTGCGGCGCAGTGACCAAGTTACATCCCCACTGCGGCGCAGTGGGGATTCACTGTTCCGAATTCCCTCATTTTGCCTTAGAAAATTTTTTTGTATGACAAACTAAAAACAACTTACCTCAATCCGCTTCACACCAAATCTGCACCTGCACTTTCTTGACAAATCAAAATCAAATCTAACTAATAAAAAGAAAATAAAATGCGATAAAATAACACGGGTTGCCTCCCGAGAAGCGCTTAAGTTATTAACGAGTCTTTAGCTAGACTCGACCAACTTTCAAGTTTCCAATTCAAAAATGGGGATCTCCTCGATTATCCCCTCAACTTGCTCTTCTTCCAAATACAACTTAAGCCTATGACCATTGACAATAAATGACCCATCACCATTACGCTTAAACAACTCCACATAACCCGACGGATACACATGCTTAATCACAAATGGTCCAATCCATCTAGAAGTGAGTTTAGGTTGCTTAATCTTAAATTTAGACAAGAATAACAAAACCTTAGCTCCAACCTTAAACTCCTTCCTACGGATCCTCTTATCATGCCAAACTTTGGTCCTTTCCTTGTAAAGCCTAGAATTCTCATAAGCACCTAGCCTAAGCTCATCAAGCTCATGAAGTTGCAACATTCTAAGTTCACTAGCTTCCATCATATCCAAATTCAGATTCCTCAACGCCCAATACGCCTTATGCTCTATCTCAATAGGAAGATGGCAAGTTTTGCCATAGAGCAACCGGTATGGCGTGGTGCCAATCGGCGTCTTAAAAGCCGTCCTAAACGCCCACAAGGCGTCATCCAACTTCTTCGACCAACCTTGGGGTTATCTCCAACAGTTTTCTCTAAAATCCTTTTCAAAGCCCTATTGGTGTTTTCTACTGTCCACTAGTTTGTGGATGATAAGAAGTAGAAAAATAATGCACAACACCATACCTCTTCATGACCTTAGCTAATTGATTTGCAAAATGGGTTCCTCGGTCACTAATCAAAGCTCTAGGGCAACCAAATCGACAGAATAATTGTTTCAGGAAATCAATGACTACCCTCGCGTCATTCGTGGGCAAAGCCTTGGCTTCGGCCCATTTAGACACGTAGTCAACGGCGACAAGAATATATTGAAACTTATTAGACGGTGGGAATGGTCCCATGAAGTCTATACCCCAAATATCAAATACCTCGCATACCTGAATGCTTTGTTGAGGCATCTCATCCCGCTTAGTAATGCTCCCTTGTCTTTGACAAATGTCACAAGTCTCTACCAAAGTCTGGGCCTCCTTGAAAATTGTAGGCCAATAGAAACCTGCGTCAAAAACTTTCTTACCAGTAACTGAAGGACCGTAATGACCTCCAGTTGGACCATAGTGACAAGCATCAAGAATCTCCCTCGTCTCAGCTCCAGCTACACATCTCCTTACCATACCATCTGCACAAACACGAAACAAGTATGGGCTATCCCAAAAATAGTGCTTAGCATCCGATATGAGCTTCTTCTTTTGCTGGGACGTGAAATCATTCGGTATCTCACCTACAACCAAATAATTAGCAATATCTGCAAACCAAGGAGCATCATCAGAGTTAGAAATAAACATTAAAGACTCATCGGGGAAGTGATCATTAATCTCCCCATCTCGAAGTTCCTCCTGGTGAGGATCTTCCAAACGACTCAAATGGTCGGCCGCCAAGTTTTCAGCACCTTTCTTATCCTTAATCTCTATATCAAACTCTTGTAACAACAAAATCCATCGGATAAGCCTAGGTTTAGCATCTTGCTTCGAGAATAAGTACTTAAGGGCTGAATGGTCGGTGAAAACAATGGTCTTACTCAACACCAAATAAGATCTAAACTTATCAAAGGCAAAGACCACGGCAAGCAACTCCTTTTCAGTAGTGGTGTAATTATGCTGAGCGGGGTTCAAGGTCTTACTAGCAAAGTAAATTGGCTTGAAATGCTTATCAACCCTTTGCCCAAGCACGGCTCCCACAGCATAGTCACTTGCATCACACATCAATTCAAATGGCAATTCCCAATCCGGTCCAACCATGATAGGAGAATTAGTCAACTTCTCCTTTAAAACCTGAAATGCACTCAAACAAGCATCATCAAACACAAAAGGGACGTCCTTCTCCAACAAGTGGGTCATAGGACGAGTTATCTTAGAAAAATCCTTAATAAAACGGCGGTAAAACCGGCATGTCCAAGAAAACTCCTTACCCCTTTCACATTGGAAGGCGGGGGTAATTTGGCTATAACATCTATCTTAGCCCTATCAACTTCAATCCCGGCCTTAGACACTTATGCCCTAAAACAATTCCCTCGGTCACCATAAAATGTCACTTTTTCCAATTCAAAACAAGGTGTGCCCTCTCACACCGTTCTAACATCCTTTCCAAATTATGCAAGCAAGTATGAAAAGAGTCCCCAAAAACCGAGAAATCATCCATGAAAACCTCCATGGAGGTTTCAAGCATGTCCTGGAAAATAGCTATCATGCACCTTTGAAAGGTGCCTGGGGCATTACACAAACCAAACGACATTCGCCGATAAGCAAAAGTACCAAATGGGCATGTGAAGGTGGTTTTTTCTTGGTCCTTGGGATCAATGGGTATTTGGAAGTACCCGGAAAACCCATCTAAGAAACAAAAATATTCATTACCTGCAAGTCTTTCTAACATCTGATCAATGAAAGGAAGGGGAAAGTGATCCTTACGGGTGGCATCATTAAGCTTACGGTAATCAATACAAACCCGCCAACCCATTATAGTCCTAGTGGCCAAGAGTTCCTTATTCTCATTCTCAATAACTGTCATGCCCCCTTTTTGGGCACACAATGAACAGGACTAACCCAAGGACTATCAGCAATAGGAAAAATGATCCCAGCATCTAACAACTTAATGACCTCTTTCTTAACAACTTCTTTCATGTTCGGATTAAGCCTCATTTGTCTCTGGACAACGGGCTTAACATCATCAACAAAATCTATTTTATGCTGGCAAAAGTTAGGACTAATACCTGGAATATCGGTGGTCTTCCAAGCAAAAGCCCGCTTATGGGCTCGAAGCACAGACAAAAGACAATCCTTCTCGTCACTCGAGAGTGAGGACGAGATAACCACGGGTAAAGAAGATTCACCTGACAAATAAGCATACTCCAAATGGGAAGGTAATGGCTTAAGCTCCAAATTAGTGGGTGGTACATCAACAGAATTCGGTACCCTCGAACTTCCATCAGCAACAACCTCCTCAAAACTCTCATCCTCGGGAGGTGTCTCATCCAAGCTAAGCGCCATAACCTCTGCAAACAAATCATCATCAGATATATCTCCCGATCCTAAATTAGCAATCTCCTCATCTCCAGTGTCGGTCTCCATTAGTTCCAGAAACTCTCGGTCTAAAGCATCATCAATAACGTCAATCCTGAAACAAGACTCATCATTAGAATATGAATGCTTGATAGACTTTTCAACATTAAACACAATTCTATCCGTACCCACACCCAAAGAAATTTCCTTATCCTTCACACGGATGATAGCATCCGCGTATTAAGGAATGGTCGTCCAAGAATAAGGGGTACCTTCGTATCTTCCTCCATCTCGAGGATAACGAAGTCAACTAGAAACACAATATGGCCTACCTGGACAGTCATGTTTTCAGCAATCCCAATGGGATACTGAAAAGAATGGTCAGCTAATCTAATACTCATGCGGGTAGGTCTCAAAACTCCTAGAGCCAACTTACTCCAAACCGAGTAAGGCATCAAATTAATGCTAGCACCTAAATCAGCAAGTGCCTTACAAGTAAGAGTACGAATAGAACAAGTAATAAGGAAACTCCCTGGATCTTCAAGCTTAGGTGGGATGCGGTTCTGCAAGATAGCAGAACACTCGGCATTAAGATAAGTAGCTTTCACCTCATCCATCTTTCCTTTGTCAGTCACAAGCTCCTTAATGAACTTGGCATAATGGGGCATCCCCTGAATAAGATCAACTAAAGGCACATTAATGTGAATATTTGTAATCATCTCCACAAACTTGTTATATTGCTCCTTCAGCTTTGCCTTTTTGAACCTCTGTAGAAATGGTATCTTTGGCTTGTATGGTTTAACCTCTGGAACCACATCCGGTTTTGGTGGAGTGACCGGAGTCTTCACGGTTGAATCTTCCTCCATTTCAATCTCTTCATCAACCTCATCATCATCACTCCCTTTATCCTGCACATCTGAAACAACAACATTAGGCATAGGAGGTGAGTCATAAGACCTACCAGTACGAGTGGTGATGGCTTTGGCTTGCTCATTGCAGACTGGAGGTGGAGTGTATTTCTGTCCCTGATTCTGTCCTTGATTCTGTCCAAGACTAAACTGAGGTCTAGGATTCTGCTGCGTGTTGCTAGGAAGAGTCCCCGTGGGCCTAGCAAGAGCGGCCATCCTACTTTCGAGATCCTTGAAATTAACTCCCTGGTTTTTCATGTTGATCTCCACCTTCCCACTTAACTAATCCAACCTCTCACTCAAAGTCTTAGTATCTTCCCTGATCATTTGAATGCTAGTATTTGTTTCAACCTGATTACTAGCCAACTGCTTCATCATCTCTCTCAACTCGACATTAGGATCGGCATTAGAAGAAGAAGAACCTGATCCTTGTCCTTGCTGAGTCTGCTGTTGTGGCTGATTCTGATAATTATCTCTTTGCCACCTATTACCTGAAAAACGAGAATTATTAGACTAAAAAGAAGAGTTATAAGAAGTATTACCTGAAAAGGGCAGACTACAACACACAAAAAAACGAAAAAAATCCAAAGCCACTGAGACAAAACATAGAGAAACACAAGAAGAAGGTGAAAAACGAGAATTATTAGATTGAAAAGAAGAGTTATAAGAAGTATTACCTGAAGGCCGGTTCTGGAAACCGGTGTTGCGGTAGAAATTCCCTTGGGTTGATTTTGAACATAACTCACATCTTCGGGTGCCTGATTTGGACACTCATCAGAATAGTGCATATCACCACAATGATCACACCCATCGGCTACTACCTTAACATCCCTCTCAATTGCTCCAAACCTATTCTCTTGAGTAGCAAACCCCTTTTCTATGCGCTCAGATAGCGCCCTAATCTCTCCAATAACCCCTGGGTCATTGCTAGCTTCAACCTTAGCAACTCTCCCTTGGTTAGTACCTCTCTTCATCTTTCTCTCATTCTTCAAAAACCTTTCATCATCCAAAGTTGAGCTATCCTTCGCCATGTCTTCCAAGATTTGATAACCTTCATTGGGTGTAATGTTATTGAAACTACCCCCGAAAGCATATCCCAATTCTCGTTTAGACTTTTTATCTAACCCATCAAAGAAAAGCTCCACATATTTTTCCCTAGTCAAATCGTGCCCTGGACAATTTCTCAACATTTCCTTGAAATGAATCCAAGCCTCAACAACATCTTCTCCATCATCTTGTTCAAAAGATCTAATCATGTTCTCCAACCTTCTTTGAGTTCTAAGTGAATAAAACTCACCAATGAAAGCCTCCTTGAGTTGGTTCCAAGTAGTAATAGAATTTTCTGGAAGATCATTGAACCAATCAAGTGCTTCTCCTGTGATTGACATGGGAAATGTCTCAAGTTTCACGGCATTCATTTGGTTTTGCCCATATTGATATAGCCGAGCCAACTTTTCAAACCTATCCAAGTGTTGGTAAGGATCCCATTTCGTTTCCCATCAAATTGATGCTCTTCTATGCTCTTTAGATGGTTTCCTTTCAAAGCGAAAGTGTGATCAATGGTTGGAGGTCTAATGGCGGAACCACGGCCAGTTGGGATCGTACGGACCCTCTCGCCATAGCGAGTGTCATTTGGACCCCTTGGTTGTTTGTCCCCCATTTCCTCTTGCTTTACTTCTAAATTGAAAAACTCGTCCAAAAAGAACCCTTCCTCGTCCGAATCAGGAGTGGGTTTAGCTATAGGTGAAAATGGTGTCGGTATTGGTGTTGTGGGTTCAGTGAAGTTAAACCTACGCCCTCTTGGTCTTCTCGGAGTAGACAAAGGACTATTCAAAGGGAGACCCGAAGAGCGCAAGTTCATCAACTAAAGAAATATGCCTGCAAACACACAACTAACACAAACACGTCAAATGCACCTGTGATAAGAAAAGAAAACTAAACTAATAAACAAGTAACTTCCTCACGCGTGAGAAATGATCAAACCACTAAATTAACAACTAAATCGGCACACATTCCCCGGCAGCGGCGCCAAAAACTTGATGTGCTAAATCGAGTTTAAAAATTATAAACTAGAAATACCTAGAAACTCACTACTACACACTATCGGGCAATGGACCCGTTCGTATGCAATATAGTTAAGAGGTAAGTCCGTGTTCGTTCTCGGGGATTGGTTTGAACTAGTTGTTTAATAAAATGGTTTGGAAAACAGGGTGTTGCTTCGAGTCTCTCTTTGACAATTAAATTAAAATAAATTTAAAAGACAAAACGCATAAAAGTAAAGTAAAGCTTCAGACAATATTAATAAAGATCATCCACCTTGAATTCGCTAGACTTCAAACATGATTGCATTCAATTAAGACCAAATTCATTGAGTTGAAAAGATAATCGTAAAAGGATTAAGGTGCTCACGTGGTACCACCAACCATGAGCAAATTACCCAATCACCTAAGTTGCTAGTTCAATTACCCAAGCCGGTACCACCAATGCCTAGACAACCTTACCAACAATTAGTTTGCTTGACTATCGAATTAACAATTGTGCCTATGTGAAGATAACGTGGTACCACCAACCGTTATAAAACACGTTGACAAAATGACTCCTTTTATTAAAATGATATTCACTATCATACCATGAACTAGTGATAATTGCTCATAGACAAACAACCATTTGAAAATCACATATGCATCCAACTAGTACCACTAACGAAGAACACACATGCCACCAATATCATAATAATATATAAAAAGGAATTAAATCATCAAGATCTCGACACAACGATAATTGAAATCAACTCTTTGGATTAAAACATATAGCAATCACATCATTCGTCTAGTTTCCTCAAGGTGGATGAGTGAATGTTTAGCCACTCATGATTAATTTAAAATAACAATCAAAATAAAAGAAGAACATGATGTACCAATCGTTCTTGAAATTGAAATTGCAAGACAAAAATAGATACGATCTAAGTGGGTGCCCGTGAATCTTCAATGAATCGGACGAAGAAATCTACCCTTGATCCTTGAAGGAATCCCTTGGAGAGCAGCTCTTAGAAAGAATTTGGATACTTGGGAAAATAGGTTTTTTCCTTTATATACCTCCCCCAAAATCTGCAGCAAAAGGCTGCAACCCTGATTCTCCCGTGCACTCACTGCGGCGCAGTGGGGTGTGAATGCTCCCACTGCGGCGCAGTGATAATTCACTGGAATCTTGTATCTTTGGTACCCAACGACTGCGGCGCAGTGGGGTGTGAATGTTCCTACTGCGGCGCAGTGATAATTCACTGGAATCTTGTATCTTTGGTACCCAACGACTGCGGCGCAGTGGGGCAATAACCCTCCCACTGCGGCGCAGTGCATATCTGCTGAAATCTTTATTCTTCATTATCAACATCACTCGAACACTCGGGTCAACTTCTTGGCCAAAAATCGTCAGAAAATGTACCAAATGGACGCACAACCTGCTAAGAACCTGAAAGCACTAACAAACAACATAAACGCGCCAAATGCATACAAAATCGACTCAAAACACATACGAAAAAGGCCAATAATGATGTGGGCGATCTATATAAATTGGTCACATCAGGGTTTATCGAGATCTGGTCAGATCTTCTAACACTGCCTTTGAATACTTCATTTGAATGAGTTTTCTTCCTTCGGTCAATCTACCAAAACTATATCGACACGATGATAGCTCTCCGACACACGGAGATTCACAACCATCCCGACACTCACGCGGTGATGGAACTTCAACTTTGACCAGAATTCTACTCAGATGGTGTAACATTGTGATACACAATCACACATGGAGGGAACAACATCTTCACATAAAATTTAAGATCCAACAGTTGTTTACTTCATACCAACTACCATGTTGATATTCTGGTGCTACTACTTGTGAGAAGGAAACAAATATAAAATAGAGGGTAAATTAATTGTAGGCAGCAAATGAAAAGAAAGCACACTCAAACATTGCCAAAAATAAAGACTCCTTTTCCTTTTCTTTTCTTTCACGTGAACAAATCATGTCCATGGCATCGCGTGAACTTTGCTCGAGTATACTTCTTTGCCGGGGCATCTCGTCTCCTCCTCCGTCGACGTTCTCTTTTCGGGCAGCCACGTACAACACCACAAAACAACACCAATAGTGTTTCTTTCTTGCTGGTAAACACGACAATATCACTCTCTTATTCCATGGCGACTTACAGCCATGAGTCACACCGATGTTCGCCCGCCACATTATCATATCAACGGGTACTCTCCTTGTTACAGCGATTGATATGAGTCACCTTCGGGTCACCATATTTCTACCGTGTGATCGACTCATCACAGCCCACGAACCAATACTCGAAGTGGTACATCTCTACTGCTGCTGCCTTTTGCCCCGCAGCCAACGACTACACATTTTCACTAAAAACGACTCCCAACCGATCTTGAATCTCACCGACACTGATACCAATTGTTGAATCAGAATTATAAAATCACGCACACTTACACAAAGTATTTTACTCACTAATATTCTGATTAATTAAAACCAATGTAGAAAGAGACTCTTAAATAGCAAATAAGAAATAACCAACTACTTATTTGCTATTTAAGAGGCTCTTTGTAAGTTAGTTTTAATTAATAAGAGTATTAGTGAGTAAAATACTTTGTGTAAGTGTGTGTGAGTTTATATTTCTGATTCAACAGTTGTATCAGAGCTGGTGAAATTCAAGACCAATTTGAGAGTCGCTTTTGGAGAAAGGGTGTAGCCCTTGGCTGCGAGGCAAAAGGAAGCAGCAGTAGAGATGTAGTAGAATCGAGTGCTGGTTCGTGGGGCTGTGAAGAGTCGATCACATAGCAGGAAGATGGTGACCCAAAGGTGACTCATGTCAATCACTGTAACAAGGAAAGTACCGGTTGATATGATAGTGTGGCGGATGAATATTGGTGTGACTCATGGCTGTAAGTCGCCATGGAAGTGGAATAACAGAGTGCTATTGTCGTGTTTACCAGCAAGAAAGAAACACGGTTGGTGCTGTTTTGTGGTGTTGTGTGTGACTGCCCGAAAAGAGAACGCCAGCGGAGGAGGAGACTGGATTCCCCGGCAAAGAAGTATACCCGAGCAAAGTTCACGAGATGCCATGGACATGCTTTGTTCACGTGAAAGAAAAGAAAAGGAAAAAGAGTCTTTACTTTTGGCAATGTTTGAGTGTGCTTTCTTTTCATTTGCTGCCTACAATTAATTTACCCTCTATTTTATTTTTGTTTCCTTCTCACAAGTAGTAGCACCAGAATATCAACATGGTAGTTGGTATGAAGTAAACAACTGTTGGATCTTAAATTTTATGTGAAGATGTTGTTCCCTCCATGTGTGATTGTGTATCACAATGTTACACCATCTGAGTAGAATTCTGGTCAAAGTTGAAGTTCCATCACCGCGTGAGTGTCGGGATGGTTGTGAATCTCCGTGTGTCGGAGAGCTATCATCGTGTCGATATAGTTTTGGTAGATTGACCGAAGGAAGAAAACTCATTCAAATGAAGTATTCAAAGGCAGTGTTAGAAGATCTGACCAGATCTCGATAAACCCTTTGCTTGAAATCGGTTGGAGGCAGTTGGCATGGTATCCCTTCTATCGTTTGAATGAGTCGAGTTAAAGGTTATTGGTCACTCGAAGAGAGGTTCGATGATCACTTGAAGACAGTTCGAGGACCATTTGAATCTGGGGTAAAGCTCAAGAGGGGGAGTTCAAAAGTAGTAGCAAGTCGTATAATGACGTTGTCGACTACAGTAATGGAATACCGAGCTGCACGAGGTTGAAAAAGAATGAAGCAATATGGTAGTATGGGGATGATGAAGTATGATTTTGAGAGGGGTGTTGAAAATCAATCTCATGTTCACGTGCAACACACATGACCATTTATTAATTAATGTAGTTTATTTACAATTTGAATACGTCTAAAAGTAGTGTAGCAAGTTTCTCGGTTAGTTGTTGATTTTGTGGATCATGGGTATGTCCATGATTTAGTTGGTTATTTCTTATTTGCTATTTAAGAGATTCTTTGTAAGTTGGTTTTGATTACTCAGAATATTAATGAGTAAAATACTTTGTGTGAGTTTATATTTCTGATTCAACATAGTCTGGTTCGAAAGCCTCTTACGTCGGCGCTATAGTTATGTGCTATCGTGAAGCAATGACCATATGATCATCATTTGATTAATGTCACAGATATGTAGATCTGTAGTCAAAGCCTTGGATCGGCAACATTTTACGCCTATGTTTTGCTTATTCTAGTTTTGACTATCAAGAAATTCGTAGATTTTTCTTTGTATGAACTATGACACACAATTTTGGGCTACCTGCATAATATTTCTTAAATGATACAATGCTATGTCTTTTATGATTATAAGCATTCTGGATGTTAAGTTGATGCTATTAGTTGGCCTGCTTGAACATCCATAGCATGCAATGAAAAATTAGGAACAGTGATGATGTTTCTTGTTATATTATAACCTATAAGAGGTAAAATGATCATTAGACTTGATACTCCGTATAAGATGTTTATGAAAACAAGATAGAGTAGTAGAAAACCGGGCCTTAAAAACAGGACTGATATCCAAATAATCAGCCCAAGCAGGCTCATAGAACTTGGAGAATTTGGCTTTGGTCTTGGCCTCTTGGGTCCCCATTCAAACATTTTTGATGCAAGAAATATTTGTGTACTCAACTACTCACTCAGACACTCAGTCACTCCCATAGTTGTTTTTTTTTGAACAATTAGTCGGTATTCGACATCAGGGAACACCTCACCGTATAATGGTGAAGCCCTGCACGTACTCTAGACTACGAGATGTAGACCATAAGCCGTTACAGGTGATTCAGGGAAAAAACCCACAGACTTGTCACTCCTAAGAGTCGAACCCAAGACCTGTGAGAAAAACCAAGGATGCATCTGCCAGTTAAGCTAGCTTCATTTGCTACTCCCATAGTTGATACTTGATAGCCCCATGCGATATATTTAATTAAGGATCGAGGCTATGTTCTTTCATCGTTGTGGTTTTAATTATAGATAGTGACACACTACAATGTATACCTTTTAGTATAAGTTAGTAACATATACATATGGCATAGGTATCAATTGGTATGATAATAATATCACTTTCTTTAAGTAATCATCTAAAATGCAAATTAAAAAAATGGTAAAAGAACTAACTAATTTGAATTAGAAAGATAAAAATAAAAGTCATTTAAAATTCGAGGGAGTGAAACAAAGGAGTATCTTTTTATCAAAAGGAAAATGATAAATTTATAATATCTTTTAGTCGTTTATAAAAATACATGTTTTATATAGTTGTATATAAGACAGTAAAATATGTACATTTAGTATGTATATTAAAAAGTTATTGTAAATTTATCACTGGTTACACTATGTACTCACTCTGTTTAATTGATAGGTATAGGTGCAAACACTCGTTCAAAACCTTGATGTTCTTCCTTATGAAGGAAATAGCCCTTTTAAATTTATCACTACCCGTACCAGCCATCCTTCATTAAAAAAATCAAAGACCTTTATATCTTTCATTATAATTTAGTTTTATGAATTAAGATGAATATAGAAAAAATTAGAATTAGGGTGTAGTTAAATGTTCATTTATATTTTTTATTTTATGTTAAAGAGGTAGTTAAATCGCTTTGCGAGCCAACTAATTCCACGATGGCCACTCATTTTGTGGGTACCACAGAGTTGTCGTAGGTGAACCTTTGTGTACATAAGGGGGGAGGGAGTGGGTGTCCGGGAACGCAATTGTCGATCGGCAACGGACGGTAACACAACCGCCGCCCCTTTACCGATGGAGAGAGAATGACTTTTTCGGTGAGAAACACCAATTGCAAAGAAAAGGGCGAGAGGAGAGAGCGGAGATATAATTGGCTGGAGTGAATAAGAGTGGGCCTCCAATTCCCGTTCCTTTTTTTCCTAATTTTTTTATGTATGGCAATGGAAGCTTTGTATATATATACTAGCATGGTAACCGCGCGTTGCAGCGGATACCATTAACAGGGTGCAAATGAAGGAAAAAGAAAGAGAGATATTGAGAGAGAGTTGCGTGTGTGTGAATTGCTACAAATGAAAAGGGGGGAGTTTTTTTTGTGGAGGGTAGTTCAGACATTTCCCCTCATCTAACTTTCAACATGGGGGGCTATTCTTTTTATTTTGTAGTATATATATATATATCTACCTAAAATATAGAAAGACATCCAAAATTAATGTGGCCTTTTAAAAAAATGCCACATGGATGAAATAGTCTGACACTGTGGACTTCTTTTTTTCTTTTTCCTTGCCCTGTGGACTCTTTTCTTTTCACTCATTCATCTCCATTCACTTTTTACCTTATCCTCCTCGTCTCTTGGTCTCCCTTACTCTTCTTTTTTACCTGTATTTTCTCCCACTCCCTCTACATACATACATACACAGAATATACATATATAAAATTGTACTACAACTCGGTAAAAAAAGAGTGAATGGAGATGAATGGGTGCCGTAATTTCACCACCATCATACGGTTGCCGTCATTTCACCACCATCAGCCACCGCCGCAAACCCACCACCACGGTACCCTTTTCATACCCATCCCCTTTCACACCCATTTGCTATCACTCATTCAGTCTCTATCTCTATCTTAGTACCGGATAGGATACCATTAACAGGTGCAAATGAAGGAAAAAGAAAGAGAGATATTGTAAGAGAGTTGCGTGTGTGTGATTGCTACAAATGAAAAGGGAAGAGTTTTTTGTGTGGAGGGTAGTTCAGACATTCCTCCATGTAACTTTCAACATGAGCTATTCTTTTTATTACGTATGTAGTTCAGAAGCCTCTGATTTTTATTTTTATTTTTATTTTATTTTTATTTACATTTCAGCCCCTACTTTGATAATATAAAATTTAAAACTATATTTTATTATTTATGTTAATTACATTTCAGCCCTTGTATTTTATTTTATTTATTATTGATATATTTTATTATATATATATATGTTTTGATTTTATATAGTTTTTAATTTGAAGTATTAAAAATAAATGAAATAAAACTGATGAGATGAAGATTTAGGGAAGTTTGGTATAGGTGACGCCAGTAATTTGGAGAAGTTTAATGAAGTTTGGGGAAAAGTGAAGTGAAAAGTTTTTATTGGTCAGTGATGAGGTGGAAATTTGGTAAAGTTTGAGGAAGGAGTGACCACTCCCTCCCCCTAAGGGGTAATTTGTATTTAGTCCTAAGATTCAAATTGATTTTTCGGTCCAAAACTTAACAACTAGGCCACCAGGTTGAATGGTTCATTTGTATCAGTTTTTTTAATAACTAAGTAACAGAAAACTAATGTTATATTGTGCAAGACTTTGCAAGTAAATGAGTAAATGAAAGTGACATCTATCTTCGCAACGATAAATTCATAATGCAAAGATAACGAAATTACTAATATACTAATCTAATTTTGAATGACAAAAAAAAACATCGTTTTGAGCTCACATTTGCACCGTAGTAAATAGTATGAGCCAGTGAGCTACAATACAATGAAGAATAAATTCTTCGCTACTTCCTCTAATGTAATGATTGGTTCGGGGGCTTATATGTAATTTTTTGTAAATTCTTCTTGCCATTGTAAGTTAGGCCGCTCCTTATAGTCTTCTAACCGACGGCGTCCGACACCAAAAAGGGAGAAGACACTATTAGCAGCGGTGGCGTCGAGGACGGCATCCGAGACGTTTGTTCCAAAAACAGACGCCCGTCTATGGCTTGAGGTGGGTCCCGTTTGAGCTTTGGAGCCGTTGGAAACCAAAAAAAAATAGAGTTGAGCGAATGTATAGTAATTTTTTCTTTAGTTTCTATATTTTTTTTTCTCTTTTCCTTATTTTATTATTATTATTTGGGTTTTAATTTGGGTGAATGTTTAATGTGTGTGCAGGTGTGTGTGATGTGTGTGTAGTATATATATAGGTGTATATATATATATATTATAGGAAGAAGATGATCTGATAATGTATCCGTATTATATATATAATTTAATATTAACTTTCGTTTTAACCCCTCAACTTTAAGTTTTTTGAAATAATTTTATAGTTTTAAAATTTTACTTTTAAACCCTAATTTTCTATCTAGATTTTGTTTAAAATTAATATTTGTTATTATTATTAATATAAGTTTTACTTAATTTGTTTTTTTAATTTAGTTTAATTTTATGAAAAAGAAAAATGAAATATTAAAATAATGAAAGAATAGGGGAAGAATAGGGTTATAAGGAGTGGGTGTTTTAGAGAGAAAAGCTGACGTGACAGAAAGAATAGTAGAAGAATAGGGGAGTTATAAGGAGAGGCCTTAGAAGTTGCTTTTAGCTTGGAAAATACCTCTACTTGTCACTTTTTACTTTATTGGGGTCTCAACAAAAAAATGTCCTATCTTAGGGGAAAAAACCGGCTAAAACACCTTTGTTGGGTTTTGACCGGCTAAGTGACATTTTTACCCGGTTATACATTTTAATATTCATGTGGACCCCACTTTTTCAGAATATCATTTGCAGTATCTATTCGATCTGAATATCATTTCCACTCATCATCATCATTATCATCTCTCAAGCATATTTAGTATATACATGTCAAATTGAAGACAAATATATACATACACACTCAAACAGATGGAAGACCGAAGACATATATACATGTCAAATCGAAGACACAAATATACATACCCACATTCAAACGTATCTATCTTCCAACATGTATATATACACATATACGAATTAAAAACTTCCTGCATCTATCATAGATACATCTATATTATGTATCTTTCTTCTAAGTTCTAATATATACATACAAATTTCATCACATAAACTCCAGGAGCACATAAAGTCCGATTGGTGGTGGTGGCCGGTGGGTTGCCAGAAGTTGCGAGGTATATATATATACACACATCATTGATAAACTAACAAAGATGAAGAATATCCATAAGACAATAAACCAAAATAGATCTAAAAATCGGATCGGAATCCGCTAAAAATGACATCTGATTGTTTGTGGGTTTTGCTAAAAATAGATCTAAAAGTTCTCTGATTGTTTTTTGTTGCTCGGATGATGATGGAGGTTATTTTTATAGCGTTTTGAGGTGTACCTCGTTTTCCGGCGAGGTGGGTGGCGGTACGGCGATGAGGGTGGCCGGAATCAGAAAAGAGAGAGAGACAGAGGGAGAAGAAATAGAAGCTGCAAGTGTTTAATCCATATCTATATATTTTCCGATCATTACGATGGAACAATCGGAAGAGTACGACGGCAATGGGAGAATGAGGGTTTTAATGTGATTGAAATATATTGAAAAAGAAATAGAAATTTGTGTGTTAATTGAGAAGAAAATGAAGATCTCTGATAGTGGGTTTCATGGAAAATGAGATTTTACATATGTATATGTGGGTGTTCTTCTGAAAGTGGGTTTCATTGATTTGACTCATAATAATTGGAAAGAGCATATTGATGTTCTTCTGGTTGTTGTTTTTTATAATATAATTTATAAAATAAATTAAAATTAAAATTAAAATAAAAAAAAATGACTGGCAACTTGATGGTAGACCCAACATAGTTGGTTTAGCTGTTTTTTTCCTCAAGATAGGACACTTTTTTGTTGAGATCCCAATAAAGCAAAAAGTGACAAGTTGAGGTACTTTTCAAGCTAAAAGCTTTTATTTACTTTCCACTTTTTGGTTGCATCTATATCTAAATAGTGTAACAAAATTTTGACCAATCATTGCTAAGTCACGAGATGAATAAAACTAAAGATTAATATATTTAGAAGAAAAAAAAACATTTTGGATTATCTTTTTATATACTCACTCCAAATTACTCTATTTTGCTCCGATTAAGATTTAAACTATAATGTATCAAATTCCGTATCGATTCATATAAAAGTTAAATATACAGCCAAGATACTTTCTATTTTCTCTTTATTGGCTTTGAGATGCATATTGCTTCATCATATACGAAGTAATTCTTTATTGCAGCATATTGATTTGTCACTTTCAAAGAAGTTGTTGATAGGTGAGAAGCGGACATTAATAGTTTTTAAGCGCAGTCACACTATATTTTAGCAAAGACTATGATGAAGGCCGGCAGGAATGAAAGTTTAGCTTCGGTACAGATATCTAGAGCCTAATAAATCGTATTCTTTATGCATGCAATATTAGACTGGGGGCCTTGATAATGTACTTCACCTTGAGTTCGAAGCTATGGTATACGTACCCATGGTGTTGGACTATGATATTAGGAGCTCCCCAGTACCAGGACTCATCCTCATAAGGACTAGTCATAGTCAGCGTCACATCAGCAAAAAACACTCAAAAGGACTAATCCCCCAAAAACATACCCAATGCACTAGTTTTGGTCCCACCTTTTATTTAATTCTACATTTTTATCTAAACTTTTCACTTTTAACCTCCAAAATTATAACAAAATCTATATAGAACACATACTTCATTAATAAAAAACACATACTTGATTTATAACAAAATTTAATATAACACAGAAAGTCTTTGGGTTACAGGCCATGATTGTTGCCTTTAACAATCTATGGCTTGATATTGATGTAGCAGGGGCTATACAAACTATGCATTGACTCTATGTGACAGACCAGGTTTGATTGGGTCTATGAGGAGGTGCTTGGAAATATTGACAGAAAAAAAGTAGGCGGGTACCCGAATGGATGCCTTTATTGGTGAGTCGATGGGAAGAGTATACTCGGTTGGCAATAAGGCCTTTACCATGTTCGATCAAGTTCCTAGAAGAATTGGATCGTGCTCATGTGGAGATGTACCTTGCTCGAAATTTGGATGTTTTCGGGCCAGATATTGTATCTACAACGTATCTTGCCCTAACCATTTATTTAATATTAACACCTCCGGGCGTAAGCCCTTCGTGCAGGTGCTTCGTAAAGAGTGCCCTTCGTACAGTGGTCCGAAGGGGTACACCATCATGATCCAAATTAAGCTACGTGTGTTTTTTAACCTTTTTAAAATTCTTTATTTATTATTAATTCATGTAAAAAAATAAGTTACGTGTGTTTTTTAACCATTTTGAAATTCTTTATTTATTATTACTTCATGTAAAAAATAAGCTATTAGATCAGTTGTCTGTTAATATATATAAAGATAATTAACTCAATATGCAGGAGTTATATACGAAAGTTTAAGTTAGATTTAGATACTAATATAGATAAACATATGGCCTTAGAGATTAAGGAAACATAAACAAACCCAACAGAAAATCTCGTACAATGCGGCCCATATAATTGGATTTACATTATTATATAAATCCAATAATGTGCAACTCTTTATATATATAAAACCTATATATATATAAACAGGCCCGGTCTAGAGCATGCGCAATCGGCTCAATTGAGCGGGGCACCAAAAATTCATGGGCACCAAAATTTTCAACCATACCTTAGTATCTACCAAAAACTAAAACAGGATTGTAACATTGTTTATTTAACATGTGGTATTATAATTAAACGACACGTGTCTTCTTAGTTATAAGTTAAATAATAAATAGTATACCATAAATAAATAATTAATACGGTTTATAATTTACTATATATCCACAATTTTAGATAACGAATATATTAAAACTTATAATATTAGAACTATGTATCCACGTATCCTTATACACTTATAACTAAACTTACGTATTAATGTAAAACAATTAAACTTACCTATAAATATAAAAATCTTTTGCTTTTCTCTTGATCGGAATCAATTAACGAACAAAAAAGAAACCAAACTAATAGTAATAAAGAAACCAAACAATTCGTCGACAAAACAAAACATATCAGACGGGTTTTTTTTTTCATGCTTTTCATTCGAATAAAAACACTATTAGTTTTGTTTTTGACTTTTCGTTATTGTTGAACCGGCCAAGAGAAAAGTAAATGTTTAGGTTTTAGTGATTTTTTTTAACGATAGGTTTTAGTGATTTAAGATCTAGCAATATTCAGATATCTTTAGACGTACTTATGTGGACTATGCATGTATAGAGATTTGCATACTTTTGAATATTGGTTTTAATCTATCTGTCTTTTTGAATTCATTCTTAATTCAATCCACAACGGTAGGGTAATCAAGACTATTTATCTACTCCCTCCGTCCCACTAGAAATGTCATGTTTTGAATTTTCAAAGTCTAACATTTGTAATTTTGACCTTAAATAATTTTATTTGTGTTAGATAATATTTGATAAAAGTTATATGAATTGATTGTGTTTTAGACGTGTTTTTTAATGGTATAACTTTTATCAAGTTTTATATAACACAATAAAATATATTCAAAGTCAAAGTTTAAAAATAAAGACTTTGAATATGCAAAGTATGACACTTCTAGTGGGACGGAGGGAGTATTATTTATGTCAATTAATTATAAGTACGTTCATATTCCGATAACATTTAGTAAATCCGTACATCGTGCAGGTATTAAGACTAACATAGAATATATATATAGCCATATATATCTATACTCTATACTTATAAAGAAAATAGACTCTTTTATTTTTAGAAATGTTGAATGTTACACCATACAATATTACATAAATACCCCTTTCTTTTTTTATAAATTATCCTATTTTACATTCATTAATTTAATTATCTCCATTAATATACCTAAAATACTCTTAATTAATTTTTTTTGTGTGAAAGGTGTGGATAATTTGCTCGCAACAGGGGATCTAGCTTACGTTGTCTTAACGGGGTCCACGCTAGAGAGCCCCCTCACCCTCAAAATAAATTACACTATCGGTCTCCTAACTCTTAAAATAACTACATTAATCATTATATCAGTTACATATACTTCAATAGTCTGCACTACTCGCCTTCACCACCACATGTCGCCGCTGTCATCACTATTGGCGGCGGGTAACATGCTAGTATATTTATATATAGTGAGTGACAGAGAAATAGAATACATTAATTTTACCGTCAATGTGAATATGTAGTCAAGTCCAGACAAATAAATTAATGATGTGTATGGGATGTTATTAAATTAAGCCCAGCTATATATCTAAAATTTATGTATCAAATACTATATCATCATCTAAAAAAAATATATATCATCAGTTTATATATAACACATGAAATCATTTAATTACATTTAATTTAAATATATATTATATCAGTTGTTTAGTTTACGATTCATAATATAAGATACTAATAATAATCTCATACTAGTAAGGTTAATTTACGGAGCAAGTCGCAAAGAGCCAAAATCGCAAATCATTGTTCAAACATATATATTGATTTACGACATTATTGCCATAGTTACGTTGTTTTGATGCTTTTATTTAACACATACTTATTGGCTAATTTATTTTAAATGAAAACTTTTGGCGTTTAGTGGGGCACTATTTATATTCTCGGGCAGGGTACCTAAAATCCATGGGACGGGCCTGTATATAAAGAGTTGCACATTATTATCTAAAAACCATTCCAAGGAGTCGAAGAAAACAATAACCAGGGGTGATTGAGTGGTTTGGGCAGAAGGTCTCGTGCAAAAGTTTTGATTAAAAAATTGTTCAGGTAAACCACACATCAAACTCATGTATATACTCTGTATTTAGTTATATATGTTTTGGGTCATATCACCTGTGTCAAAATCCCTCTCAAAAACACGATCAATGGTGACAAAACGGAGTCTTCGAAAACGTAGCTTATTAGTAGTAGTTTTTCAATCTGATCAAACTTATAACAGTTCACTCATAACGCTAGACTTAATGGTTGGGTAACACTTTAACAAGATTAACTTAAGGTTCTGAATCTGATATTTGAGTTAATGAGTGAATAGCAGAGATAGATAGGAGATTCCATTAGACATCGCGATCGTTTAAGGTACGGAATCCTGTTTCTAAAACTCATCGAAACATTAAACGTCGGTTTAAATTCTCTGCCCTTTCGTTCAGCTATCATCAGGTGTATCTGCTAGTTTAGTCTTTGTTTTGAAAGTCATGTGTATACTGTTTCGCTTGGCCAGTTCCGTTAGTATATTCGTCGCCTCGTGCTTCTGTGAATAGCGTTTATATATGTGTGCCTGCTTCTTTGAAATAGAACCAAATGATTTCAGAAACTAATCCTCAACAAGTTGTACTTTTGATTGTTCCATTCCTTTCAGTGGCTTTAACTTGCGGTTTTGCTATTATGGTAGTCGTAAGGCTGTTTCAAAAAGATTTGTAAGGTGTTATTGTTTTTATCACTTATAGTATCTAATCTTATTTTGGTTACAAAACAGATAGGCTTTCGGGTTGGTTATTAAATATGGATATTGCAAGGCTGCTTAGATTTTGGTTACATAAAGCTTCTGACTTTATTTACAAAGTATGAAGTTATGGTATACCTTTGAAACTGGTGGGAAATAAGAACTCATTTTTGAAACCAGATTATGAGATATGTTATAATATTTGTGTAGGATTACCCCGAGCTATTAACCACCTATGGGGGTACTATAGGCACATCATTTGGGGGCACCGATGGTGTGACACCATCGTGAAGGGTGTGATGCGTTCACGGCGTCTCTGCTTGTAGGAGTGCTATAAGAGCATTGGCTATTTTTGTTTAGGAGGCGTATGAGTCGACTTTAGGAATCGTAGGATTTGTCGGAATTATAGGCTTTGGTAGGGTGGATGGTTGTGTTGTGCCAGCGCACCATTACACATTTGTAGGGTACACTTGGATCTGCAGTGCATTGTACATTTGTTTGACATTTGTTTTGTCGGTTCAGGTGACTCGACATGCATATGTATATGCTTATTTTTGTGTAGGAGCTCGGTGGGGTTGGAAATATGAACTGTTGATTGTAGGATTTTTGATAATGTTGGAATTTTATATGTACGACTTACTCTTTTTGAAATGTGAGATATTAATTGGATTTCAGCTTAGCTATCAAGTATACTTATTTGGTTCGTTAAAACATCGTCTTTTTTCACTAGTTAAATGATTATATGAATTACTTCTAGCCCATCTTAGATTATTATATGTTATTCTATATATCTGCGCACTGAGCAATTGGCTCAGCCGCGGTTTTCTTTCTTTCTCTGGGGCAGGTAATCAAGGGGATTTTGGGCAAAGCGGTGTGAGAGCTATTGGAGCTGGGTGGTGCACAAGCCCTTATTTTTAGTTTAGTTGTTCGTTGGAAATTTTAGAGATTTATTCTTGTTGGATATTAGTACTCTTGTGAGTCTATTTCGTCGTTAGATTTTTGAAACGCTTCCATTTTATTGTTGGTCATTTTATTGTCTAGTTTTCTTCCATGGAAATTGGGGGTGTTACAAATGGTATCAGAGCTTTAGGTTCTATCTATACATAGCCAAAACAATTTAATTAATTGGGACTAGCAGTTGATGGTGTCACGTTAGTTTCATGTTGGCATAATTGTTAATACATAGCCAAAACAAATTAATTAATTGGGTAAGTTATATTAAACGTTGGTAAGCTTGTCGGCACCAAGTGAGTTCTTTGTTCAAATCTAGGTTACTTTGTCAACATATTTGGATTGGTTCTTAATTTAAATGCAACCGGAATTAACGTGTCATGGCTTCGAAGTAATTGATCTTTTAAGTCATTTGTTTCAACAAAGTTTCAAATCGAACTATTAGTTTACTTTAGTTTTAGTTTAAATCAGAAGTTGACGTTGGGTCATAAAACCAAACCTCTTTAGAATTGCATTAAACTCGCGTTTTTCCTAATAATTAGTCCCTGTGTTCGACATGGTCTTACCCTTTAGCTGTACTATACACGAACGGGTCCACTGCCCGAAAGTGTGCATTAGTTAGTAAAATCGGTATTTCTTGTTTATATATTTAAAACTCGATTTTGCACATCACCTCTGTGTCCTTGAGGTATGTTTCTTATTTCTAATAATAGATGTTATGTGAATGCTATTAATTTTAGTTGTATAATTGATGCATAAATGTTACAGTAAAAAAGTAAGTTACACGAACAGAGGAAATGCACATCGTATATACCCCCAAAATGCTTTATTCTCCATAACAATATGAACTATAAATGTTAAAGAATTGTTGTTAAAAAGTGTTTAGAAAAAATATTGTAAAATAGTTGATGTATCATTGCTACTATAAAAGGGTTAGAATGAAATAAATGTTTAATAGAGTTGTTAGAAAATGTTATAACTTGTTTCTTCTAGATATGATTTGTGTGCAATTTGGGTTCATATGCTTTAACTTCTTTTATGGATGTATATGTGTTTAGGAGGAATTGCGGGTGCAAAGATGTCAAGGTGGAGAAGATTATGCACGAGATCAAGGCTTTAAGTTATTTGTGGCTCAAGAATCGGTCGAGTCTTTGCTCCCCTAGTTGGCAAGATTGGACATCTTTTAATGTAAATTTGTAATTTCTTGTTGTATACTTGTAAATAAGTTGGCCATTCCACTGTTTGTGTGAGTTTGGCGATTATTGAATAAAACTTACTTTTCAAAAAAAAAAGATCGTGACAGTGATTAAGAGTTTAGGATTGTTGATTGATCTTGCAGATGATGTTATGGTTGGTGTTGATTTATCAGAAGAAAAAAAGAGAAGTTATTATTATTATTATTATTATTATTATTATTATTATTATTATTATTATTATTATTATTATTATTATTATTATTATTATTATTATTATTATTATTATTATTATTATTATTATTATTATTATTATTATTATTATTATTATTATTATTATTATTATTATTATTATTATTATTATTATTATTATTATTATTATTATTATTATTATTATTATTATTATTATTATTATTATTATTATTATTATTATTATTATTATTATTATTATTATTATTATTATTATTATTATTATTATTATTATTATTATTATTATTATTATTATTATTATTATTATTATTATTATTATTATTATTATTATTATTATTATTATTATTATTATTATTATTATTATTATTATTATTATTATTATTATTATTATTATTATTATTATTATTATTATTATTATTATTATTATTATTATTATTATTATTATTATTATTATTATTATTATTATTATTATTATTATTATTATTATTATTATTATTATTATTATTATTATTATTATTATTATTATTATTATTATTATTATTATTATTATTATTATTATTATTATTATTATTATTATTATTATTATTATTATTATTATTATTATTATTATTATTATTATTATTATTATTATTATTATTATTATTATTATTATTATTATTATTATTATTATTATTATTATTATTATTATTATTATTATTATTATTATTATTATTATTATTATTATTATTATTATTATTATTATTATTATTATTATTATTATTATTATTATTATTATTATTATTATTATTATTATTATTATTATTATTATTATTATTATTATTATTATTATTATTATTATTATTATTATTATTATTATTATTATTATTATTATTATTATTATTATTATTATTATTATTATTATTATTATTATTATTATTATTATTATTATTATTATTATTATTATTATTATTATTATTATTATTATTATTATTATTATTATTATTATTATTATTATTATTATTATTATTATTATTATTATTATTATTACTATAATTCTGTTTTTGTATATTTGTAGATTATTATTATTATTATCATTACTATTATTATTATTATTATTATTATTATTATTATTATATTACTATATTATTATTATTATTATTATTATTATTATTATTATTATTATTATTATTATTATTAGTATGAATGACTTTTATGCATTGCTGTATTTATGGTAGTAGTAATGACATTGATGTTGATTAGGGAACATTAGTTATTATATTAGTATGAATGAATGACATTTATCTATTGCATTATTATTGATGGTAGTAATGTAGTCCTTCCACCCCAAAAAATGCAGTTTTTTACTTTGAATGATAGTTTTACCCTTTCTGGGATCCACTGTCTTTACACTTACAAGAAGACCGATTTAGTAAGCTAATACTTTCTTAGTGAAATGCATTTACTGTACTAATCCATCTCATGGTAGTTGGTGTTATCAGATGTGTGCCTTATTTGGAATTTTGGATGGAGTTTCAAATCATATAACATGTTTGTTGTATTGCCAATTTACCATCTCTATATTGTTCCTTTTATTGGCACAAGTGGTCCTTGTGGTTGGCAATATTTGCGTTTTAAGCCCTATTTCTTTTTTCGCAATCTTTTTGAAACATGTTTTCTTACCGCTGATTATCTGATTTTAATTCTGAAAAACACATTATCTATTATTAAAAACACCCTCTTAAGCTTCTTGTGTCGACTGATAGTTTATAGTTATGTGCTATTGTGAAGCAAGACTGATGTGTAAAATCGAGTTTAATAATTAAAACAAGAAATACCTCAAAACTGACTACTACACACTCGCGGGCAGTGGACCCGTTCGTATATAGTATAGCTAAGAAGGTAAGTCCAGGATCGAACACAGGGACTAAAACTAAGTAATTGTTGACATTAAGTAATTCAAGTAAAAAGGGGGTTGTGACCGAATTGTCACGATGCAAAAGTCAGTAAATAATTAGTAATCCCGAAGGATTAATCGAAAAGAAATCCAAATGATTTTAAAGACAATAATATTGAAAGACACCTACTTGGATCAGCTTACATGTCAATCATCGGGTCTAAACATTACTTGCATTATTGAACGACTCAAAAGATAGACAAGACGAACTTCCGTTATACTTGTCACTTTAATTGCTCCAAAATTAGTTATCGCTTCCGCGTTTAATTTCTTTCCAAAACAATTAAACTTTAAGAACCTGAGTTGATTTTTATGATTTAACCTTTAAAAGCTTTTTTCCGAACTGCTTATCCACCTAATCAGATTCCTCTATCATAAGTGTTTGCACACTCAAAATGAATTTAATTGTTTAAAATCTTTATCGTTAGTTTCTTCCGAACTCCAACGACTTTAGGTTAATTATAGACCGATCAACCTTTTCATTAACCAATTGACAATGACCTAGATTTCTTCCGAACTTCTAATTACAATCATCAATTAATAGATATAAAAGATAAAAACAATATTTAAACCCAAATAAATGTGGATCTACGATTAAACATGAAAATCTTGTTCAACAATGGCAAGTAACATTAAATCGACCCTATGACATGCTTACTACCCAAGCGGGTGCAAAGAGAATTAGCCACTCATATTAAAAAGACAAGAACAAACAAATAGAGAAGAAATCATATTATACCAAGCAATTGCAGAGAATCCGGTAGCAATTATGATTACAATCCAAAGCCGAAAAGAGGTAAAACCTTAACAACTTGTTTGCTCCAAAGTGCTAAAAACTATGAGAAAACTAAGAAAATTATGCCAAGAATCGTCCATAATGCAGAACCCTAACCAGGTATATATATCAAGAACGCGTGTAACGGCCGTTATATTTGTCACGCCCGTTACACGTCTTCAAAAGCCCTAACGGCCGTTACTATTATAACGGGCGTTATATACTTTACTTTTTGTCACGGCAGTTATGCACCCGTTACAGTAATTCTCCAACTTTTCTTCATAACGCCCGTTACATATGTAACGGGTGTTACACCTTCCAGAATCCGTTTTCTTCGTCTTTCACTCGATTTCAACCGAATCCTTTTCCTTTTTCTTCCATATATCATCAAAATCAACCAATTCATCCGTATAATCATTTTCCAACCTGAAAACACTTAACACTACCTCAAAGCATCGAAAGTTGGATATAAAGCTTTAAAAATAACGAATAATTGGTACTAAAGTCACGTGGGAAATGGTATAAAATATGACACATCAAATCCCCCCACACTTAAGCTTTGCTTGTCCCCGGCTTTGAACTCCTTTCTCTTGATCTTGCTATCATGCCAAGCTTTCGTACGCTCCTTGTAAAGCATGGAGTTGTCATAAGCTTGCAACCGCATTTCATCCAATTCGTGCAACTGCAAAAACCTTTTCTCACCTGCCAAGATTAAATCCATATTGCAATTTTGCAAAGCCCAATAGGCTTTGTGCTCAATCTCAACCGGGAGATGACAAGTTTTACCATAAAGAAGCTTATAAGGAGTAGTACCAATGGGAGTCTTGTAGGCGGTTCGAAACGCCCACAAGGCATCATCAAGCCTCTTGGCCCAAATCTTGGGGTTATCTTGCACGGTCTTTTCAAGGATTCGTTTTAAAGCCCTATTGGTGTTTTCCACTTGGCCGCTTGTTTGAGGGTGATAAGAAGTGGAGAACCTATGGGTCACCCCATACTTCTTTAAAACCTTAGCAAGCTGGTGATTCGCGAAATGAGTCCCGCGATCACTTATTAAGGCCTTTGGTACACCAAATCGACTAAACAACTTTTTCAAAAATTCAATCACTACTTTAGCGTCATTAGTCGGAAGGGCTTTAGCCTCGGCCCACTTGGACACATAATCAACGGCTACCAAAATATAAAGAAACTTATTCGATGGGGGAAAAGGACCCATAAAATCAATCCCCCATACATCAAAAACCTCACATACCTGAATCATCTGTTGAGGCATTTCGTCTCTTTTAGTGAGATTACCTTGGCGTTGACAAGCATCACAAACTTCCACCAAAGTCTTAGCTTCCCTGAAAATGGTAGGCCAATAGAATCCTGCATCAAAAACCTTCTTACCGGTTACAGACGGTCCATAATGACCACCGGTAGGTCCAAAGTGACAAGCATCCAAAATCTTCCGGGTTTCAACACCGGACACGCATCTTCTTATCATTCCATCTGCACACATTCTAAACAAATATGGTTCTTCCCAGAAATAATGCTTAATATCATAAAAGAATTTCTTTTTCTGTTGATAAGACATTTCTTTTGGGAGAACACCTGCACACAAATAATTAGCAATATCTGCAAACCATGGTTCCTCCTCCTCATCCACCTGCATTAGAAACTCATCAGGAAATGAATCATTAATATCATGCTCCTTTAACTCCTCAAGGTGAGGGTTTTCGAGCCTACTTAAGTGGTCGGCTGCCACATTTTCAGCCCCACTCTTATCTTTGATCTCAATATAAAATTCCTGTAAAAGTAAGACCCAACGAATCAAACGAGGCTTAGCATCTTGTTTCGAGAACAAGTACTTCAAAGCCGAGTGGTCGGTGAACACAATACTCTTATTCAAAACCAAATAGGGTCTAAACTTATCAAAGGCATAAACCACGGCTAATAACTCTTTCTCGGTCACGGTATAGTTCTGTTGAGCCGGGTTTAAGGTCTTGCTAGCATAGGAAATAGGGCGGAAATGCTTATCCTCCCTTTGGCCCAAAACGGCCCCTAAAGCATAATCACTAGCATCACACATTAACTCAAACGGTAATGACCAATTAGGTGGAGACATAATGGGTGCATTGGTCAATTTGGCTTTAAGTGAGTTAAATGCATCAAGACATTCTTTGTCAAAATTGAAAGGGACATCCTTTTCTAACAACTTGGTCATTGGCCGGGTAATTTTCGAAAAATCTTTTATAAATCGACGGTAAAACCCGGCGTGACCCAAAAAGCTTCTAATTGATTTGACATTAGTAGGTGGAGGCAATTTAGCAATAACATCAATTTTGGCTTTATCAACCTCTAATCCCGCCCTAGAAACCTTGTGTCCCAAAACAATACCTTCCTTCACCATAAAATGGCACTTTTCCCAATTCAAGACCAAGTGTGTCCTCTCACACCTTTCAAGCATTCTATCAAGACTTTCAAGACAATTCTCAAATGAGCTACCAAAAACAGAAAAGTCATCCATAAACACTTCCATGGATGTTTCAATCATGTCTTGAAATATGGCAATCATACACCTTTGAAAAGTACCTGGGGCATTGCAAAGACCAAATGGCATCCTTCTATAGGCATAAGTGCCAAAAGGGCAAGTAAAAGTGGTCTTCTCTTGGTCCTTGGGGTCAATGGGTATTTGGAAGTACCCGGAGAACCCATCCAAAAAGCAAAAATACTCGTTACCGGCGAGCCGTTCGAGCATTTGATCAATAAAGGGCAAGGGAAAGTGGTCTTTGCGGGTAGCATCATTCAATCTCCGATAATCAATACATACCCTCCACCCCGTGACGGTCCTAGTGGGAACCAATTCATTTTTATCATTTAAAATTACAGTCATCCCACCCTTCTTCGGTACACAATGTACCGGACTTACCCATGGACTATCCGAGATGGGGAATATGATTCCCGCATCAAGCAACTTTATGATTTCCTTTTTAACCACATCTTTCATATTTGGATTTAATCTCCGTTGCCTTTGCACAACCGGTTTCACATTATCAACAAAATTTATGGTGTGTTTGCAAAATTCTGGACTTATACCCGGAATATCGGAAATTCTCCATGCAAAGGCCTTTTTATGGGCCTTTAGGACGGTCATAAGTCTAGATTTCTCATCCTCCATTAATGAGGATGAGATGACAACGGGTAAAAGAGATGTACCTTCTAAATATGCATACTCAAGATGGTCCGGAAGTGGCTTGAGTTCCAAGTCGGTAGGAGGGTTCTCTACCGAAGTTAGCACCCGTGTGCTATCACTAGTGGTGATCTCTTCAAAGGTCTCATCCTCCGGTGGAGTTTCATCAACACTTAATGCCATAATTTCCTGCATCATATCGCCAACCAATTCTTGCTCCTCTTCACTGCAAGCTAGCAATGCTTCTCCTTCTTCCATATCCAAACAATCCATGAGCTCTTTCTCCAAAGCATCTTCTTCTTCAATCACATCTAACCTGAAACAAGTTTCATTACACGAGTAAGGATGCTTTAGTGCTCTATCCACATTAAAAACAACTCTATCATTACCAACTCCTAATGAAATTTCCTTGGCCTTAACCCGGATGATAGCATCCGCGATCATAAGAAATGGACGACCAAGAATTAGGGGGACTGTGGCATCCGCCTCCATCTCAAGGATAACAAAATCAACAGGAAATATCATATGCCCTACTTTAATTTGCAAATTTTCCGCTATCCCCATGGGATATTGGAAAGAACGATCCGTGATCCTAATGCTCATGAGGGTAGGGGTCAACTCTCCTAGAGACAACTTCCTATACACAGAATACGGCATCAAATTGATACTAGCCCCAAGATCGGCTAGTGCCTCACACAAATAAGCACCAAAAGAACAAGCAATTAGAAAACTCCCTGGATCTTCCAATTTGGGAGGAATTTGATTCTGAATGATTGTTGAACATTCGGCACTCATAACTGCAGTCTTAGCCTCTTCAAGCTTCTTCTTATCACTGACAAGTTCCTTGAGGAACTTTGCATAATTAGGCATACCTGCAAGCAAATCAACTAAAGGAATAGTTATATTAACAGACTGAATAAGGTCAATGAATTTCTTGAAATGTTCTTTTTCTTTTCCTTTCTCAACCGTTGAGGAAATGGAATCTTCGGTTGATATGGCTTCACCGTCGGTTTCTCAGCGGGTTTGGATGGAACGGCCGGTATTGGCACGGCTTGGTTCGGTTCCATCTCAACTTCTTCATCAACCGTCTCCTCTTCTTCATTATCCTGCACAAGTGGAGAAGAATCATTAGGTAAAGGGTTTGCAGAATCATAAGTCTTACCCGTCCTTGTAGTTATGGCATTCACTTGCTCATTTCGAGCATTTGGAGGGGTATACTTCTGTCCCGATCCTTGACTACTTTGCCCTTGGTTATTGGATTGAGGTTTTGGATTCTGTTGAGTGTTGCTCGGTAGAGTACCGGGCTGCCTATTCGAGTTTCCTAGCCTCTCAAGTCTTCCTTCTAAATCTTTGATGGTGGCTTGTTGATTCTTAGCCCCTTGATCCAACTTATGTCCAAGTCCATCCAAGCGAGTAGTCAAAGCGTCTAAAACAGAAATCACCTTCTTGGACTCTTCTGCAACTTGTTCATTAGTTGCCTTTTGGGCACCAATGAACTCCTTCACTATGTCTCTCAATTCTGGATCCGCACCTCGTTGATTGGTGAACCTACTAAACCTATTACCACCAAAACCAAAAGTGTTAGCATTAACAAAAGAAGGGGAAGGGTAAGAACTACCTGAGGGCCGGTTTTGATAACCGGTATTTTGGTTGAAGTTCCCTTGATTCTGGACATAGCTAACATCTTGCACGGGTTTATCCGGGCAATCCTCCGAATAATGCAAGTCTCCACAATGCTCACACCCGGCGGCCATAACCTTAACATCTCTCTCAAGGCTCTTAAATCTAGTATCTTGACTATCAAATCTCTCATTCATTTGCTTTGAGAGAGCCTTGACTTCGGTAATGAGCTTAGAGTCCTCACTACTCTCCACCTTAGCCACGGTGGATCTACTTGACCTCTTATCTCGATCCTCATCTCTTGTAGAAAACTCCCTAGCCATATCCTCGAGAATCTTATATCCTTCATTTGGGGAGATGTTGTTTAGACTTCCCCCAAATGCATATCCGAGCTCCCTTTTGGTTTTCCTATCCAAACCATCATAGAAAATCTCGAAGCTTTCTTCGGTGCCCATACTATGTCCGGGGCAATTTCTAAGCATTTCTTTGAACCTTTTCCATGCATCAACAACATCTTCACCCGGTTCTTGAGAAAAACCTCGGATTTTGTTCTCTAATTGCCTTTGAGTTCTAACCGAATAAAACTCATCAATAAAGCCTTCCCGAAGTTCGGCCCAAGTGGTAAATGAGTTTTTGGGTAACTCCTTAAACCATGAAGATGCATCTCCAATGAGAGTCATAGGAAATAGTTCCAACTTAACGGCCTCCGCTTGCCCTGTACCATATTGATATAACCTACAAATTTTCTCAAACCTCTCAAGATGTGCATATGGATCATTCCTTCTAATCCCATCAAACTTATCTTCTTCTACACTCTTGAGGTGATTACCTTTTAAAGAGAAGTCCATTGAAATAGCCGGAGGGCGAATAGCTGTGCCCCGGTCCGCCGGTATATTCCTTCTTCTCTCCCCGTAAGGACGGGCATTAGGATCCACCGGTTGTTCATCACCCATTCTCCTACCCCTAGGTTGTTGGTTAAGATTAAGGTTGGTTCGAGGTATGACAATGGTACTCGATTCAGGAGTTTGAATTTTCTCTTCTTCTTCTGAATATGAGTTTTCTCCACTCCCAAATACACTACCTGCTTCTTTCAACTTATTAACCAACTGATCTTCTAAATCCTGAACGGGTGGGACACTGGTTTCGGTTTCTAAATCTATTTTTACTGGTGTGAATGGTTCCTGGTTATCTCTTGACACAAGTCGACGTCTGACTTTCCCTGGATTAGACAATGGGCTAAGCAAAGGTCGGCCAGAAGCTCTTGTGTTCATCAACTAACAAGAACCTGCACACTCACCAAACAAACCGTCAACCGCACCTGTGGTATAACTGAAATGAAATAAAATACAACTATCTAATAAAGCAATAACTTTTTCACAAATGAATGTGAAAAAGGATCGAACTACAAAAATAAACAACTACTTAAAATAAAGTCCCCGGCAGCGGCGCCAAAAACTTGATGTGTAAAATCGAGTTTAATAATTAAAACAAGAAATACCCCAAAACTGACTACTACACACTCGCGGGCAGTGGACCCGTTCGTATATAGTATAGCTAAGAAGGTAAGTCCAGGATCGAACACAGGGACTAAAACTAAGTAATTGTTGACATTAAGTAATTCAAGTAAAAAGGGGGTTGTGACCGAATTGTCACGATGCAAAAGTCAGTAAATAATTAGTAATCCCGAAGGATTAATCGAAAAGAAATCCAAATGATTTTAAAGACAATAATATTGAAAGACACCTACTTGGATCAGCTTACATGTCAATCATCGGGTCTAAACATTACTTGCATTATTGAACGACTCAAAAGATAGACAAGACGAACTTCCGTTATACTTGTCACTTTAATTGCTCCAAAATTAGTTATCGCTTCCGCGTTTAATTTCTTTCCAAAACAATTAAACTTTAAGAACCTGAGTTGATTTTTATGATTTAACCTTTAAAAGCTTTCTTCCGAACTGCTTATTCACCTAATCAGATTCCTCTATCATAAGTGTTTGCACACTCAAAATGAATTTAATTGTTTAAAATCTTTATCGTTAGTTTCTTCCGAACTCCAACGACTTTAGGTTAATTATAGACCGATCAACCTTTTCATTAACCAATTGACAATGACCTAGATTTCTTCCGAACTTCTAATTACAATCATCAATTAATAGATATAAAAGATAAAAACAATATTTAAACCCAAATAAATGTGGATCTACGATTAAACATGAAAATCTTGTTCAACAATGGCAAGTAACATTAAATCGACCCTATGACATGCTTACTACCCAAGCGGGTGCAAAGAGAATTAGCCACTCATATTAAAAAGACAAGAACAAACAAATAGAGAAGAAATCATATTATACCAAGCAATTGCAGAGAATCCGGTAGCAATTATGATTACAATCCAAAGCCGAAAAGAGGTAAAACCTTAACAACTTGTTTGCTCCAAAGTGCTAAAAACTATGAGAAAACTAAGAAAATTATGCCAAGAATCGTCCATAATGCAGAACCCTAACCAGGTATATATATCAAGAACGCGTGTAACGGCCGTTATATTTGTCACGCCCGTTACACGTCTTCAAAAGCCCTAACGGCCGTTACTATTATAACGGGCGTTATATACTTTACTTTTTGTCACGGCAGTTATGCACCCGTTACAGTAATTCTCCAACTTTTCTTCATAACGCCCGTTACATTGTAACGGGTGTTACACCTTCCAGAATCCGTTTTCTTCGTCTTTCACTCGATTTCAACCGAATCCTTCTCCCTTTTCTTCCATATATCATCAAAATCAACCAATTCATCCGTATAATCATTTTCCAACCTGAAAACACTTAACACTACCTCAAAGCATCGAAAGTTGGATATAAAGCTTTAAAAATAACGAATAATTGGTACTAAAGTCACGTGGGAAATGGTATAAAATATGACACATCAAAGACCATATGATTACTATTATTTGATTAATGTCACAGATATGTCTGTTGTCCAAGCCTTGGGTTGACTACATTTCACCTACCTATGTTTTGCTTATTCTAGTTTTGATTATTGATAAGTCATAGATTTTCCGTAGTATGAACTATGACACACAATTTTGGGCTACCTGCAGAATATTTCTTAAATGATATAGTGTTATGTTAAGTACTAGATTTTAGACCCGTGTCCAACACTGGACACGGGACTTATGACATTATTAATATTAAAATCTTTATACATTCAACTCATAAAACTTGTAATTTCAAAGTTGAAGATATACGTAAAAACTAATTGTTCAATTCAAATGTCAAGAATGTTAGCAAATAAAAAGCAAAACAATGTAATAAATGGACATTAGAAGCATATATTTTCTCGGTATATTTTGTTATTAGATAGACATTATGCAACAAATTATTACTATTTTGATATTGGGTTAAAGTGTATTTGGTGATGAAAAATAAAAAGTGTAAATTAATTTAGACATGTGTTGATTTAATTAATTTATATAAATCGAGAGTTGTGATTGGTTAATAGTTATTAGGTCAGTTGTTTTTTAATATATATTAAAATTAAGATTAAGATGAGATTATGATTAAGATAAAATTAAGGTTCAATTATATATATAGTTATATAGTTACAGTAGGATAATATCATTAATAAGTTATAGTTTAACTAATTATAACTTGTAACACAAAGTTGGCATTATTTATTGGGTAAATTACACAAATCATACCTGAGGTTTGTTCGAAACTACACTGGACATACCTACAATTTAAAAATTACGCGAGACATACCCATCGTTGTCAAAAACTTACACTGACCATACCTATCGTTGACGGTCGTCTATTTGGCCGTTAAGTCAAGTCACGTGCCGTGCATGTGAGGTATTAAAACCGTAATTTCGTGTAAACTTCAGGTATCATCCGTGTAATTTACCCTAATAAAAAGTTATTAAGATATTTATATTTCATTTATTAAAGTGGGTAGATATTCTATATTAAAATTCACAT
Organism: Erigeron breviscapus; assembly: GCA_034093135.1. NCBI lineage: Eukaryota > Viridiplantae > Streptophyta > Magnoliopsida > Asterales > Asteraceae > Erigeron > Erigeron breviscapus. Next base: position 232,128,903 of record CM067167.1, on the reverse strand, counting down.
ATATATATATTTATTCATTTTAAAAACCTATTTCAAAATAAAAAATAAAAATTTTATGAAAGGATGTCATCAAACGATACAGGTTTAGGCTTAGAAATTTCAAGGTCAGACTAACGACTAACCCTGGAACTTCAAACCCAAAATGCTACAGATTGTTAATCTGAGGTGAAATTATATTCTAAAACCGTGACGAGTCTTCGACTTTGCTTTACCCCTCTAATCTGAGGGGGATGTTATCAAACCATACGAAAAAATTATATTGTTTATTTAATTATTTTTTTTGTATTTTTTTAAATAGGTTTCTATTAAAAAAATAAATTATATAAAAAATAAAATCATAATAAAATAATATAAAAGTGAAAATTTTAGTGGTTTTCATGGTTCTGATCCTTGTTTTATTCACTATACACATATAACAAAATAATAATGATATATATAATAATAAATGCATTCTTGTATCAACTATTTTTCTTGATATACTTTTCATTGAAAAAAAAAGAATTTTTTCATAATAATGTTCATATCTACCATACTTAATAACTGAAGTATAAATAAAACTCTAAAATTCTTAATAATTTTTAATTAGGGTAAATTACACGAATGATACCTGAAGTTTACAAGAAATTACGGATTTGATACCTCACATGCACGACACGTGACTTGACTTAACGGCCAAATAGACGACCGTCAGCGATAGGTATGGTCAGTGTAAGTTTTTGACAACGATGGGTATGTCTCGCGTAATTTTTAAATTGTAGGTATGACCAATGTAGTTTCGAACAAACCTCAGGTATGATTTGTGTAATTTACCCTTATTTATTTTATTGAATAGGTGTTGAATAAATTTAATTATTTATCTTTAGGTTTATAAGTGATCGACATCTACATGCGTAAATATATTTATTTATATGGTAAAAGTCAATAAAAGTCAAAATTGAAAATCGATAAAAATTAAGAGTTGTGATTGGTCAATAAGCTATTAGAGCAACTGTCATTTAGTATAATAAAAGATTTCTTATTTGCTTATAAGCATTCTGGATGTTAAGTTGATGCTGTTAGTTGGCCTGACAAATGCTTTCCCTTTAACATCAAATTAGGAACAGTGATGATGTTTCTTGTTATAATCTATAAGAGATTAAGAGGTAAAACGATCATTAGACTTGATATAAGAGGTTAATGAAAACAAGATAAGAGTAGTAGAAAACTGGGCCTTAAAAACGGGACTGATATCCAAATAATCAGCCCAACCAGGCTAATAGAACTTGGGTTTCGTCTTGGCCTTGGCCTCTTGGGTCCCCATTTAAACATTTATGTAAGAAATATTTGTGTACTCATTTCCATAGTCCCATGCGATATATTTAATGCAAGTATATAATTAAGGATCGCGGCTATGTTCTTGCATCGTTGTGGTTTAAATGATAGATAGTGTCATAGTGACACACTACAATGATAACTTTTTTAGATTTATAAAAATAATTTTTTAGATTTATACAAAATAATTTTTTAGATTTATACAAAATAATTTTTTAGATTTATACAAAATAATTTTTTAGATTTATACAAAATAATTTTTTAGATTTATACAAAATAATTTTTTAGATTTATACAAAATAATTTTTTAGATTTATACAAAATAATTTTTTAGATTTATACAAAATAATTTTTTAGATTTATACAAAATAATTTTTTAGATTTATACAAAATAATTTTTTAGATTTATACAAAATAATTTTTTTAGATTTATAAAAATAATTTTTTAGATTTATACAAAATAATTTTTTAGATTTATACAAAATAATTTTTTAGATTTATACAAAATAATTTTTTAGATTTATACAAAATAATTTTTTAGATTTATACAAAATAATTTTTTAGATTTATACAAAATAATTTTTTAGATTTATACAAAATAATTTTTTAGATTTATACAAAATAATTTTTTAGATTTATACAAAATAATTTTTTAGATTTATACAAAATAATTTTTTAGATTTATACAAAATAATTTTTTAGATTTATAAAAATAATTTTTTAGATTTATACAAAATAATTTTTTAGATTTATACAAAATAATTTTTTAGATTTATACAAAATAATTTTTTAGATTTATACAAAATAATTTTTTAGATTTATACAAAATAATTTTTTTAGATTTATAAAAATAATTTTTTAGATTTATACAAAATAATTTTTTAGATTTATACAAAATAATTTTTTAGATTTATACAAAATAATTTTTTAGATTTATACAAAATAATTTTTTAGATTTATACAAAATAATTTTTTAGATTTATACAAAATAATTTTTTAGATTTATACAAAATAATTTTTTAGATTTATACAAAATAATTTTTTAGATTTATACAAAATAATTTTTTAGATTTATACAAAATAATTTTTTAGATTTATACAAAATAATTTTTTAGATTTATACAAAATAATTTTTTAGATTTATACAAAATAATTTTTTAGATTTATACAAAATAATTTTTTAGATTTATACAAAATAATTTTTTAGATTTATACAAAATAATTTTTTAGATTTATACAAAATAATTTTTTAGATTTATACAAAATAATTTTTTAGATTTATACAAAATAATTTTTTAGATTTATACAAAATAATTTTTTAGATTTATACAAAATAATTTTTTAGATTTATACAAAATAATTTTTTAGATTTATACAAAATAATTTTTTAGATTTATACAAAATAATTTTTTAGATTTATACAAAATAATTTTTTAGATTTATACAAAATAATTTTTTAGATTTATACAAAATAATTTTTTAGATTTATACAAAATAATTTTTTAGATTTATACAAAATAATTTTTTAGATTTATACAAAATAATTTTTTAGATTTATACAAAATAATTTTTTAGATTTATACAAAATAATTTTTTGATTTATACAAAATAATTTTTTAGATTTATACAAAATAATTTTTTTAGATTTGTATAAAAATAATTTTTTAGATTTATACAAAATAATTTTTTTTAGATTTATACAAAATAATTTTTTAGATTTATACAAAATAATTTTTTTAGATTTATACAAAATAATTTTTTAGATTTATACAAAATAATTTTTTAGATTTATACAAAATAATTTTTTAGATTTATACAAAATAATTTTTTAGATTTATACAAAATAATTTTTTAGATTTATACAAAATAATTTTTTAGATTTATACAAAATAATTTTTTAGATTTATACAAAATAATTTTTTAGATTTATAAAAATAATTTTTTAGATTTATACAAAATAATTTTTTTAGATTTATAAAAATAATTTTTTAGATTTATACAAAATAATTTTTTTAGATTTATACAAAATAATTTTTTAGATTTATACAAAATAATTTTTTAGATTTATAAAAATAATTTTAGATTTATACAAAATAATTTTTTAGATTTATAAAAATAATTTTTTAGATTTATACAAAATAATTTTTTAGATTTATACAAAATAATTTTTTAGATTTATACAAAATAATTTTTTAGATTTATAAAAATAATTTTTTAGATTTATACAAAATAATTTTTTTAGATTTATAAAAATAATTTTTTAGATTTATACAAAATAATTTTTTAGATTTATACAAAATAATTTTTTAGATTTATACAAAATAATTTTTTAGATTTATACAAAATAATTTTTTAGATTTATACAAAATAATTTTTTAGATTTATACAAAATAATTTTTTAGATTTATACAAAATAATTTTTTAGATTTATACAAAATAATTTTTTAGATTTATACAAAATAATTTTTTAGATTTATACAAAATAATTTTTTAGATTTATACAAAATAATTTTTTAGATTTATACAAAATAATTTTTTAGATTTATACAAAATAATTTTTTAGATTTATACAAAATAATTTTTTAGATTTATACAAAATAATTTTTTAGATTTATACAAAATAATTTTTTAGATTTATACAAAATAATTTTTTAGATTTATACAAAATAATTTTTTAGATTTATACAAAATAATTTTTTTAGATTTATCAAAATAAAGAACTAACTAATTTGAATTAAAAAGATGAAAATAAAAGTCATTTAAAATTTGAGGGAGAGAAACAAAGGAGTATCTTTTTATCAAAAGGAAAATATTAAGTAGAACGAATTGCATGTTTGGTCCCTGTGTTATCACACATTTTGCAAGTTTGATACAAAAGTGTGAAAAGTCGCGAAACCCATCCCTGTCATATCACACCTGTTGCAATTTTGGTCCAAAACTAACGTGCCGTTAGAATTCAGTCGTTAATGCCCCCATGTGCTTGTCACATGGGGGGTAGTTTCGTCCATTTATTGCTCATAGGACCATTTCTGCACACACAAAAAAAAATATTTTGTATACGAGTATATCTATGAGTCTATGAAAAAGAAGTGTTTTCGGTTTGTGTTTCATTCAAGTTTGAACCCAAAGACCCAACACTACCCGAAGCAGCAGCCACTTGGGATCTATCAGTCGCACCACCAGGAGCCTCCTGGTGGCTGACCGGAATCTGAACAGTAGCAGCGGCAGCCGTGGGTGGTGGGAAAGAAAATATGGGGCGACTAGGGTTTTCTGGATTTTTAGGGTTTTTGTTCGATCCCCCAGCCCCCAGATCGTTTCTCCAGTCAGAATTAATCAAAGTAATCCCGTCACCATCGATATTCGCTGCCATGTCCTCCCCCTGGTGGCCGGCAGCCACCCCAGCGGCGGCGAGCGGCAGTTGTGTGGTGATTTTAGGGTTTTCCACCGTTTTTGAAGGAAATAGCGTAGCAGCAACAATAGATTCGAATGAATCTGCAACAAATGACTCAGAATTGGAGGAATTAGATCTCAGATTGTATTTTGATCGAGTGATTTCATTATCTTGAACAGAATCGGATTTAAACCCTAAAGATTTAGGATCAAGGTCGTCGAACTCAACATCAACTTTTTTAGATTTATTTGCACTTTTTCCACGATTTTGATTAGGTTTTTAGGCATGGTTTGGATCGGAGTTGAAAAAGGAACAAGAGAATGAGATCAGATTGTTTATTTCGATTGTGTTTATACAAAATAATTTTTTTAGATTTATATAAAAATAATTTTTTAGATTTATACAAAATAATTTTTTTTAGATTTATACAAAATAATTTTTTTTTGCAGAAATGGTCCTATGAGCAATAAATGGACGAAACTACCCCCCATGTGACAAGCACATGGGGCATTAACGGCTGAATTCTAACGGCACGTTAGTTTTGGACCAAAATTGCAACAGGTGTGATATGACAGGGATGAGTTTCGCGACTTTTCACACTTTTGTATCAAACTTGCAAAATGTGTGATAACACAGAGACCAAAAATGCAATTCGTTCTATTATATATAATAATTTTAGTCATTTATAATTTATATAGTTGTATATTGGATAGTAAAATATGTACATTTTTATTATATATATTTAAAAGTGTTTGTAAATTTATCATTGGTTGCATTATGTTACTGTCTATGTTCGATAGGTATAGGTGCAAACACTCATTAGAAAATTAAGGTTTTCTACCTTGATGTTCTTCCTTATCAACAGGAAATAGCCCTTTTAAAATTATCACTACCTGTATCAAAAGGTTGCACGATGCACCGTACCAGCGACCCTTCACTAAAAAATCAAAGACCTTTATATCTTTCATTATATTTTAGTTTCATGAATTAAGATGAATTTAGAAAAAAGTGGAAATAGGGTGTAATTAAATGTTCATTTGTATCTTGATGATGTACCATCTCCCTAATAGCTTAGGGATAATAATCTCTCTTCTACCCTATGGAGGCTACTAGGCTCCAGCCCTAACGTAGCCTCCGGACTTGAGTATGGTTGCTCCTTAGAGGCTCCGGACATAGTCTCCGGACTTATGCATGAAGGCTCCTGACGTAGCCTCCGGACTTGAGTATGGTTGCTCCTTAGAGGCTCCGGACATAGCCTCCGGACTTATGCATGAAGGCTCCTGACATAGGCTCCGGACCTTAACATGATCTCATCTAGGTTAAGTCATGGGCTTGGTTCAGGCCCAAGTATGTAAAGCCCATGAGCAAATACTTAAACCCTAGCAACTCCACCTCTATAAATAGAAGTTCAAGGCACCAACCAAGGGGGCTGGTCCTCTGACCTTCTCTCTACCTCCCTCACTCACTCTCTCTCTAGCCTACTTCGGTCCAGCTCTGGCTCGACTAGTGGCGTGACAAGTCAGCTTGTGGTCACCAATTGGGAATCGCCACCCGAAGTAGCAACAACATCATCTCCCCCATTACACCTTATAGATCCAGGATTAACCCCTAGTACATAAGTGTAACTGTATGCTTAAACAAGTGGCGCCATCCATAATCTCTTCTCCAATTCTGGTCTATAACAATAGTGACGTTCCTATCAGGTTCCAAATCTAACACTTTTTTTTTCTTATATATTTCCATGTTATTATATAAACAAACGGACTAGTATGTGTAAAAAACAGATGTTATTAATTTATTTATTTGATACACGCATACACAGGCCACATTCTAGCAAATCTGTAGCATGATACACTTTTACATTGCTTTTGCAAATGAATAGAAACGAGAATGAAGATATTGTGATAATTAAAAAGCATATCTTATAGCCATCATAATCTTCTAGTTGGCCTTATCAATTTCTTAATTTCATCAACCATTTTCTTAATTTGGAGTTCTTTGTACACAAGCTTCTCTACTAGACTTGTCTTTTTCTAATTTTATTCCTTTTTACTGCTACAAATTTTATTTTATTTTCCTGATGCCTTACAATTTAATTTTATGAGATTTACACATCCAAATTAAAAGTAAGAAGCCTTTCAAAAATAAATAAATAAATTAATGCCTTGCATGACAAATTCTAAATCTCTTAGTTTTGTGTTATTTTTGTAAGAAAAATAGAAATTAAATGCATCATGTGACATGTAGGGACAAAAGGAAAGTGTCCTCATTACTGTGTAAGAACAGAAGTGGACCCATGCCAGCAGTGTACTTCCTAGTCGATCCCAAGCCTTCGGCTTGCTTCCAAGATGGTTTTCTCTCTAAAAGCTTTTGGCTTTCTTCAAGCCACAAGCTGGTTTCCCTTGTTTCTTTGTGGGTCCTTAAGTCACTTTTCAGTCTTCACGTGACTCTTCTCTTTTCCTGCAAGCTGCTTTGTCATTTATTCCATTCTTAGACTGGTCTTTGACTGATTGACTCCGTTGATACTTTGCATATTATACATATCCATTTAAAAGAGGGCGTCCTGTGCTTACTAGTTTACGGTAATACCTCGGTGTTACCCTCCGGATTTTACATTTCTTGGTTTATAACCCGGATAAGTCCGTAGCATAATCCTTGTCAACTTTTCTACCTTATCATTGAATTTCAATTCATTCAAGTATCTTATAAAAATCTAAGAAATTCATCAAGCAAATTCAAATAAAGCAGCTATAAATTCACATACATTGATACGCTCTAGTAATCTATACCCGCAGCCTGTACAAAGGGGTTCGACTTATGTCCGCTTCTAGTTGCCAACACTTTATACATATTTGCTATCTATATATCCGGAAGAGAGAGATTGCAGCAAAAGGGAATTGAAGAAAGGATACGACAAGCTAGCCTCCTTGCACGTGAGACATCAAGAAAAGTAATTTAATATCTACCTAAGGTCCATATCCAAAATATAAGTTACAAAACACCCTATAGAATGGAATATGTTATTCCGCGCGTACGTTGGTCGTTGGCGTTTCCATCCAAGAGTTTGGATCGTTTGTAACATTTTCATCACCTTCTCGCAATGACAACTGCAGGGAAATACTTGCCACTTACCTATTCCCCTCCATTACTTTCAATGTACTCGATCTTACGGGTACCAACCCTACGGGTATCATTTTTCATTAGTAGTGAGTTTCTTAAAAAAAAAAAGAAAAAAAAAAGGCCAAGGAGTATAACTTCAATACTTGTCTTTTTACTACTTCCTTGGAACAAGAGACGATTCAGTAACCCAAACAAAAAATATGTATACAATAACTTATATGCATAAGTTTGAGTTACTCGATGATATATGTTGGGCTATAAAAGCCTCAATTTATATATTGGCTAAGCTTATACATACCTATTAGCCTCACCGCATACAGGAATATGTTCGAGCAAAGCCAACACCTAAAACTATCTTCTAAACACTCATACATGCATATGACACATGCATTATCGTTTAAATGTCTTAACGACAATCACATATTAAGATCAAGGCTTCATGTATAGGGATGCATCGAGTACCCTTTATGTGTCCGTGGTAGCATAACCCTATAAATTACAACTACCTTGTAGTATTTTCCATAACCTTCATCTTTTTTCAGGCGATAATAACAATATAAAATATCTACCATCGTGACCACTCCAACGCACGCCTTGTTGCAAGACGTTACCCTCCGACTCACACTTTCTAGTAATACATTTAGTTATATACTTCTCATAGCTACACATTCGTGGTCACAAATGGCATATGTAACCTTCATAGCTAGGAAATGTTGTAGCCTGATCTCTATTATCGCTCATTGGGATGGGAGGATCGTGCGTGTATCACATCTTATATCGACTTCTATACATACATTGTATGTTAGGCTCACTACATTACTTCCGGTCGCTACATTTTGAATATTCCCGAATTTCCAGCCACTTATTATGCCAACCATTTTCTTCTTCGTACATTCCTACTATCCCAGTCTCACACTTCCATATCCTGAAAACATGCGTCAAGTCTTATGATGTCATTTATAAATCGAAATTATGGTGTGCCTCGTAGCAATTTGTAGGATACACCTTCACACTTACGGTTTTCTCCATAAGCTACCTTGCTTATTTATATATCAAATCACTAGCTATTGTATCCACACGCTCCGACTAAGAGACTAAAAGCTAAAATTTAAATAATTTTGCACATTGGTGCTAAGCTAACGTCTCCACACGCTCCGGCTAAGAGACTAAAAGCTAAAGTTTAAATAAGTATGCACATTGGTGCTAAGCTAACGTCTCCACACGCTCCGGCTAAGGACTAAAAGCTAAATTTAAATAATTTTGCACATTGGTGCTAAGCTAACGTCTCCACACGCTCCGGCTAAGAGACTAAAAGCTAAAGTTTAAATAAGTATGCACATTGGTGCTAAGCTAACGTCTCCACACGCTCCGGCTAAGAGACTAAAAGCTAAAGTTTAAATAAGTATGCACATTGGTGCTAAGCTAACGTCCTCACACGCTCCGGCTAAGGGACTAAAAGCTAAAATTTAAATAATTTTGCACATTGGTGCTAAGCTAACGTCCTCACACGCTCCGGCTAAGAGACTAAAAGCTAAAGTTTAAATAAGTATGCACATTGGTGCTAAGCTAACGTCTCCACACGCTCCGGCTAAGGACTAAAAGCTAAATTTAAATAATTTTGCACATTGGTGCTAAGCTAACGTCTCCACACGCTCCGGCTAAGAGACTAAAAGCTAAAGTTTAAATAAGTATGCACATTGGTGCTAAGCTAACGTCCTCACACGCTCCGGCTAAGGGACTAAAAGCTAAAATTTAAATAAGTATGCACATTGGTGCTAAGCTAACGTCCTCACACGCTCCGGCTAAGGGACTAAAAGCTAAAATTTAAATAATTTTGCACATTGGTGCTAAGCTAACGTCTCCACACGCTCCGGCTAAGAGACTAAAAGCTAAAGTTTAAATAAGTATGCACATTGGTGCTAAGCTAACGTCCTCACACGCTCCGGCTAAGGGACTAAAAGCTAAAATTTAAATAAGTATGCACATTGGTGCTAAGCTAACGTCCTCACACGCTCCGGCTAAGGGACTAAAAGCTAAAATTTAAATAATTTTGCACATTGGTGCTAAGCTAACGTCTCCACACGCTCCGGCTAAGAGACTAAAAGCTAAAGTTTAAATAAGTATGCACATTGGTGCTAAGCTAACGTCCTCACACGCTCCGGCTAAGGGACTAAAAGCTAAAATTTAAATAATTTTGCACATTGGTGCTAAGCTAACGTCTTCACACGCTCCGGCTAAGGGACTAAAAGCTAAAATTTAAATAATTTTGCACATTGGTGCTAAGCTAACGTCTCCACACGCTCCGGCTAAGAGACTAAAAGCTAAAGTTTAAATAAGTATGCACATTGGTGCTAAGCTAACGTCCTCACACGCTCCGGCTAAGGGACTAAAAGCTAAAATTTAAATAATTTTGCACATTGGTGCTAAGCTAACGTCTCCACACGCTCCGGCTAAGAGACTAAAAGCTAAAGTTTAAATAAGTATGCACATTGGTGCTAAGCTAACGTCCTCACACGCTCCAACTAAGGGACTAAAAGCTAAAATTTAAATAATTTTGCACATTGGTGCTAAGCTAACGTCTCCACACGCTCCGGCTAAGAGACTAAAAGCTAAAGTTTAAATAAGTATGCACATTGGTGCTAAGCTAACGTCTCCACACGCTCCGGCTAAGAGACTAAAAGCTAAAGTTTAAATAAGTATGCACATTGGTGCTAAGCTAACGTCTCCACACGCTCCGGCTAAGAGACTAAAAGCTAAAGTTTAAATAAGTATGCACATTGGTGCTAAGCTAACGTCCTCACACGCTCCGGCTAAGGGACTAAAAGCTAAAATTTAAATAATTTTGCACATTGGTGCTAAGCTAACGTCTCCACACGCTCCGGCTAAGGACTAAAAGCTAAAATTTAAATAATTTTGCACATTGGTGCTAAGCTAACGTCTCCACACGCTCCGGCTAAGAGACTAAAAGCTAAAGTTTAAATAAGTATGCACATTGGTGCTAAGCTAACGTCCTCACACGCTCCAACTAAGGGACTAAAAGCTAAAATTTAAATAATTTTGCACATTGGTGCTAAGCTAACGTCTCCACACGCTCCGGCTAAGAGACTAAAAGCTAAAGTTTAAATAAGTATGCACATTGGTGCTAAGCTAACGTCTCCACACGCTCCGGCTAAGAGACTAAAAGCTAAAGTTTAAATAAGTATGCACATTGGTGCTAAGCTAACGTCCTCACACGCTCCGGCTAAGGGACTAAAAGCTAAAATTTAAATAATTTTGCACATTGGTGCTAAGCTAACGTCTCCACACGCTCCGGCTAAAAGACTAAAAGCTAAAGTTTAAATAAGTATGCACATTGGTGCTAAGCTAACGTCTCCACACGCTCCGGCTAAGAGACTAAAAGCTAAAGTTTAAATAAGTATGCACATTGGTGCTAAGCTAACGTCCTCACACGCTCCGGCTAAGGGACTAAAAGCTAAAATTTAAATAATTTTGCACATTGGTGCTAAGCTAACGTCCTCACACGCTCCGGCTAAGAGACTAAAAGCTAAATTTAAATAATTTTGCACATTGGTGCTAAGCTAACGTCTCCACACGCTCCGGCTAAGAGACTAAAAGCTAAAGTTTAAATAAGTATGCACATTGGTGCTAAGCTAACGTCTCCACACGCTCCGGCTAAGAGACTAAAAGCTAAAGTTTAAATAAGTATGCACATTGGTGCTAAGCTAACGTCCTCACACGCTCCGGCTAAGGGACTAAAAGCTAAAATTTAAATAATTTTGCACATTGGTGCTAAGCTAACGTCTCCACACGCTCCGGCTAAGAGACTAAAAGCTAAAGTTTAAATAAGTATGCACATTGGTGCTAAGCTAACGTCCCTACACGCTCCGGCTAAGGGACTAAAAGCTAAAATTTAAATAAGTATGCACATTGGTGCTAAGCTAACGTCCTCACACGCTCCGGCTAAGGGACTAAAAGCTAAAATTTAAATAATTTTGCACATTGGTGCTAAGCTAACGTCTCCACACGCTCCGGCTAAGAGACTAAAAGCTAAAATTTAAATAAATAAACGTAGCCTCCGGACTTCTAAGCATGAAGGCTCCTGACGTAGCCTCCGGACTTCTACATGAAGGCTCCTGACGTAGCCTCCGGACTTAAGCATGAAGGCTCCTGACGTAGCCTCCGGACTTAAGCATAAGGCTCCTGACGTAGCCTCCGGACTTCTAGCATGAAGGCTCCTGACGTAGCCTCCGGACTTAAGCATAAGGCTCCTGACGTAGCCTCCGGACTTAAGCATAAGGCTCCTGACGTAGCCTCCGGACTTCTAGCATGAAGGCTCCTGACGTAGCCTCCGGACTTAAGCATGAAGGCTCCTGACGTAGCCTCCGGACTTAAGCATGAAGGCTCCTGACGTAGCCTCCGGACTTAAGCATGAAGGCTCCTGACGTAGCCTCCGGACTTAAGCATGAAGGCTCCTGACGTAGCCTCCGGACTTAAGCATGAAGGCTCCTGACGTAGCCTCCGGACTTAAGCATAAGGCTCCTGACGTAGCCTCCGGACTTCTAGCATGAAGGCTCCTGACGTAGCCTCCGGACTTAAGCATAAGGCTCCTGACGTAGCCTCCGGACTTAAGCATAAGGCTCCTGACGTAGCCTCCGGACTTCTAGCATGAAGGCTCCTGACGTAGCCTCCGGACTTAAGCATGAAGGCTCCTGACGTAGCCTCCGGACTTAAGCATGAAGGCTCCTGACGTAGCCTCCGGACTTAAGCATGAAGGCTCCTGACGTAGCCTCCGGACTTAAGCATGAAGGCTCCTGACGTAGCCTCCGGACTTAAGCATGAAGGCTCCTGACGTAGCCTCCGGACTTAAGCATAAGGCTCCTGACGTAGCCTCCGGACTTCTAGCATGAAGGCTCCTGACGTAGCCTCCGGACTTAAGCATAAGGCTCCTGACGTAGCCTCCGGACTTAAGCATAAGGCTCCTGACGTAGCCTCCGGACTTCTAGCATGAAGGCTCCTGACGTAGCCTCCGGACTTAAGCATGAAGGCTCCTGACGTAGCCTCCGGACTTAAGCATGAAGGCTCCTGACGTAGCCTCCGGACTTAAGCATGAAGGCTCCTGACGTAGCCTCCGGACTTAAGCATGAAGGCTCCTGACGTAGCCTCCGGACTTAAGCATGAAGGCTCCTGACGTAGCCTCCGGACTTAAGCATAAGGCTCCTGACGTAGCCTCCGGACTTCTAGCATGAAGGCTCCTGACGTAGCCTCCGGACTTAAGCATAAGGCTCCTGACGTAGCCTCCGGACTTAAGCATAAGGCTCCTGACGTAGCCTCCGGACTTCTAGCATGAAGGCTCCTGACGTAGCCTCCGGACTTAAGCATGAAGGCTCCTGACGTAGCCTCCGGACTTAAGCATGAAGGCTCCTGACGTAGCCTCCGGACTTAAGCATGAAGGCTCCTGACGTAGCCTCCGGACTTAAGCATGAAGGCTCCTGACGTAGCCTCCGGACTTAAGCATGAAGGCTCCTGACGTAGCCTCCGGACTTAAGCATAAGGCTCCTGACGTAGCCTCCGGACTTCTAGCATGAAGGCTCCTGACGTAGCCTCCGGACTTAAGCATAAGGCTCCTGACGTAGCCTCCGGACTTAAGCATAAGGCTCCTGACGTAGCCTCCGGACTTCTAGCATGAAGGCTCCTGACGTAGCCTCCGGACTTAAGCATGAAGGCTCCTGACGTAGCCTCCGGACTTAAGCATGAAGGCTCCTGACGTAGCCTCCGGACTTAAGCATGAAGGCTCCTGACGTAGCCTCCGGACTTAAGCATGAAGGCTCCTGACGTAGCCTCCGGACTTAAGCATGAAGGCTCCTGACGTAGCCTCCGGACTTAAGCATAAGGCTCCTGACGTAGCCTCCGGACTTCTAGCATGAAGGCTCCTGACGTAGCCTCCGGACTTAAGCATAAGGCTCCTGACGTAGCCTCCGGACTTAAGCATAAGGCTCCTGACGTAGCCTCCGGACTTCTAGCATGAAGGCTCCTGACGTAGCCTCCGGACTTAAGCATGAAGGCTCCTGACGTAGCCTCCGGACTTAAGCATGAAGGCTCCTGACGTAGCCTCCGGACTTAAGCATGAAGGCTCCTGACGTAGCCTCCGGACTTAAGCATGAAGGCTCCTGACGTAGCCTCCGGACTTAAGCATGAAGGCTCCTGACGTAGCCTCCGGACTTAAGCATAAGGCTCCTGACGTAGCCTCCGGACTTCTAGCATGAAGGCTCCTGACGTAGCCTCCGGACTTAAGCATAAGGCTCCTGACGTAGCCTCCGGACTTAAGCATAAGGCTCCTGACGTAGCCTCCGGACTTCTAGCATGAAGGCTCCTGACGTAGCCTCCGGACTTAAGCATGAAGGCTCCTGACGTAGCCTCCGGACTTAAGCATGAAGGCTCCTGACGTAGCCTCCGGACTTAAGCATGAAGGCTCCTGACGTAGCCTCCGGACTTAAGCATGAAGGCTCCTGACGTAGCCTCCGGACTTAAGCATGAAGGCTCCTGACGTAGCCTCCGGACTTAAGCATAAGGCTCCTGACGTAGCCTCCGGACTTCTAGCATGAAGGCTCCTGACGTAGCCTCCGGACTTAAGCATAAGGCTCCTGACGTAGCCTCCGGACTTAAGCATAAGGCTCCTGACGTAGCCTCCGGACTTCTAGCATGAAGGCTCCTGACGTAGCCTCCGGACTTAAGCATGAAGGCTCCTGACGTAGCCTCCGGACTTAAGCATGAAGGCTCCTGACGTAGCCTCCGGACTTAAGCATGAAGGCTCCTGACGTAGCCTCCGGACTTAAGCATGAAGGCTCCTGACGTAGCCTCCGGACTTAAGCATGAAGGCTCCTGACGTAGCCTCCGGACTTAAGCATAAGGCTCCTGACGTAGCCTCCGGACTTCTAGCATGAAGGCTCCTGACGTAGCCTCCGGACTTAAGCATAAGGCTCCTGACGTAGCCTCCGGACTTAAGCATAAGGCTCCTGACGTAGCCTCCGGACTTCTAGCATGAAGGCTCCTGACGTAGCCTCCGGACTTAAGCATGAAGGCTCCTGACGTAGCCTCCGGACTTAAGCATGAAGGCTCCTGACGTAGCCTCCGGACTTAAGCATGAAGGCTCCTGACGTAGCCTCCGGACTTAAGCATGAAGGCTCCTGACGTAGCCTCCGGACTTAAGCATGAAGGCTCCTGACGTAGCCTCCGGACTTAAGCATAAGGCTCCTGACGTAGCCTCCGGACTTCTAGCATGAAGGCTCCTGACGTAGCCTCCGGACTTAAGCATAAGGCTCCTGACGTAGCCTCCGGACTTAAGCATAAGGCTCCTGACGTAGCCTCCGGACTTCTAGCATGAAGGCTCCTGACGTAGCCTCCGGACTTAAGCATGAAGGCTCCTGACGTAGCCTCCGGACTTAAGCATGAAGGCTCCTGACGTAGCCTCCGGACTTAAGCATGAAGGCTCCTGACGTAGCCTCCGGACTTAAGCATGAAGGCTCCTGACGTAGCCTCCGGACTTAAGCATGAAGGCTCCTGACGTAGCCTCCGGACTTAAGCATAAGGCTCCTGACGTAGCCTCCGGACTTCTAGCATGAAGGCTCCTGACGTAGCCTCCGGACTTAAGCATAAGGCTCCTGACGTAGCCTCCGGACTTAAGCATGAAGGCTCCGGACATAGTCTCCGGAATTATGCATGAAGGCTCCTGACGTAGCCTCCGGACTTGAGTATGGTTGCTCCTTAGAGGCTCCGGACATAGCCTCCGGACTTATGCATGAAGGCTCCTGACGTAGCCTCCGGACTTGAGTATGGTTGCTCCTTAGAGGCTCCGGACATAGCCTCCGGACTTATGCATGAAGGCTCCTGACGTAGCCTCCGGACTTGAGTATGGTTGCTCCTTAGAGGCTCCGGACATAGCCTCCGGACTTATGCATGAAGGCTCCTGACATAGGCTCCAGACCTTAACATGATCTCATCTAGGTTAAGTCATGGGCTTGGTTCAGGCCCAAGTATGTAAAGCCCATGAGCAAATACTTAAACCCTAGCAACTCCACCTCTATAAATAGAAGTTCAAGGCACCAACCAAGGGGGCTGGTCCTCTGACCTTCTCTCTACCTCCCTCCCTCACTCACTCTCTCTCTAGCCTACTTCGGTCCAGCTCTGGCTCGACTAGTGGCGTGACAAGTCAGCTTGTGGTCACCAATTGGGAATCGCCACCCGAAGTAGCAACAACATCATCTCCCCCATTACACCTTATAGATCCAGGATTAACCCCTAGTACATAAGTGTAACTTTATGCTTAAACATATCTTTTATTTTATGTTAACGAGGTAGTTAAATCGCTTTGCGAACTAACTAATTCCACGATGGCCACTCATTTTGCGGGTAGGTGGGTAGCACGGAGTTATCGTACGTGAACCTCCATGTCCATAAGGGGTAATTTGCATAGTTGTCGACTCGTAATTTTTGACTTGACTCAAAAACATGATTTTTTGACTCGTGACTCGACTCGTAAGAGTCATGACATTTTTAAGTACTACATAATATAGCATCTCTAAATATATATAAAAGAGAAACCTTAATTAATAATGGAGAAGTATGGACCCTTAGATAAAGTTCAACTTTTAATTAGAGTCATTAGATCAAATGATGATGTCATATACCTTATTTAACTTTTTTAGAATTAATTTTATTTTAATAAATTTAAATTGTTATTATTTCCTTATTTAAGTTTGTAGACATTAATAATTAATGTTTTTAATGATATAATTATGAAAACTAATATTTTTATATTTTACATCATTTTTTATCTTTAAAATTAATTTTTAATTTTTTTACAATAAAATTTCTTTTTTAATGTAATACGTTTTTATTAAATTATATTTTTGTATAGGATTTTTATCATATAACGAATAAAATTTGGTTATAAGGATTTTTGTATAGGACTTTTATCATATAACGTTTTTATTAAATCAATGTTTTAAAACTGTACCGGATGTCAAATCGGCCTTCTTAATAAAGAACTAAAAAACAAATATGGAGTCTATAGTAAGCTATCACAATTATATATCAGAAAAATAATTGTATGAAAATTGCAATGATATTATGCATAATTTGAAGTTAGATTAACACAACATGCGATATTAGATTGATAATTAAATTGCTTAGTAATTTTAGTGTATAACTAAGTTATTCGAGCAAAACGTTAGAGCACAAGTACAATGACAATGCAGACATATCCGGGATGAATGAAAGACATCCAAAGAAACGAAAACCTTACTTAGCGAGACCTCTAATAGATGATATATCCATTTTTCATCTGTCTGGTCACTATTAACCGGAATCTAAACGACCACTAATGTAACTTCATGTTTTTTAATGGCTTAATTCTTACTTGGTTAAATATTTGTCAACTTATGACATTATAAAAATTAACGTGTCATTAATTATATATGTTTGTAGCGTATTACGCGGGTAATAATCTAGTAATTATATATATGACATCTTTAGAAGCAAAATATAAGTTCGTTATCTTAATAAATTTACCAAAATATTACATATTCAATAGTTTTGAGACATAAACTTACAATTTATCTCCAAATTCGTAATAAAATGATCAAAACTACATAGATAACACATAAAATAATGTAGCAATTTAAGTATAATATATAATAATATATATAACCATAGTATCAAAATACAATAATTATAAGTTTGCAACTCGTGACTCGGTCTAAGTTCACACAACGACTCGTAAGAGTCTGGACAAAAACGAGTCACCTAACGAGTAGACTCGTTTTGGGTGTAAATCGAACTCGACTCGTAAGAGTTGAATCGTGACTCATAAGAGTTTAACAACTATGATAATTTATAAAAACTCCTAAGATTCAAAATTGATTTTTCGGTCCAAAAGTTTACAACTAGGCCACCAGGTTCAATGGTTCATTTGTATCAGTTTTTTTAATAACTAAGTAACAGAAAACTAATGTTATATTGTGCAAGACTTTGCAAGTAAATGAGTAAATGAAAGTGACATCATTCATCCAAACGATAAATTCATAATGCAATATAAGACTCTATATGACATATGTAAAATAACAAAATTACTAATATACTAATCTAATTTTGAATGACAAAAAAAAACATCGTTTTGAGCTCACATTTGCACCGTAGTAAATAGTATGAGCCAGTGAGCTACAATACAATGAAGAATAAATTCTTCGCTACTTCCTCTAATGTAATGATTGACTCGAGGTCTTATATGAAATTTTGTGTATATTCTTCTTGCCATTATATGAAAATTTTATAAGAATGACTCCATTTTTAAGTTAGAAGCTTTCTTTTATTTACTTTCCACTTTTTGGTTGCATACTTGCATCTATATCTAAATAGTGTAACAAAATTTTGACCAATCATTGCTAAGTCACGGGATGAATAAAACTAAAGATTAATATATTTAAAATAAAAAAAAACAATTTGGATTGTTTTTTTATATACTCTGAAGATCCTCTAAAGTTGGTTTCAACTTTACCAATAAAGTTGAAAACATTTTGACCATTGGATTAAAATCAATGGTCTAGATTCAAAAATCATCTTTAAATCTTGACAATTGATTTTAGTTTAATGGTCAAGATCCTCAACTTTACTAGTAAAGTTTGGATAACTTTAGAGGATTTCAATCCAAAGTTAAATATGATGCTATTACGCAAAACTTTTGTTTCTCTTTAGACTATCCGGAGTGGGGCGAGAGACCCCTAGTCGCCAAATCTCGCCGGCTACACCACCCCCCACCCCCAATCCGATTGCGCCCAAATCTCCTTCCAGGCGGAAAAAATATTTCGCCCAAAAATCCTTTGTGACCGTGCCTTGTTTTTCGGATTCCCCCTCCATTTCGCCCAAAAGTCGCCCACTACACCACTCCCCTCTTTCTCTAACAAATTCTTCTTGCTTACATGGCGCCACATGGCGGATATCCCCCACCCTCAATCTTGCCCCACTCTTTTTAGCCTTATTTGCTTTGAGATGCATATCGCTTCATCATATACGGGGTAATTCTTTATTGTACCATATTGATTTTTCACTTTCAAAGAAACATAAGTATTTGAGTTGTATTACTTTTTTTTCCATGTTGGTAGTAAAGTGTTCATAGTAGTAATCTGAAATATGACTTACAAAGGATATATGATTACACAAGTTTATTTCAACAAGGAACAATGTTATCTAGTTAGTATACTTAAGACGTTGTTGATATCTAGTTAGTATACTTACAATGTTAGTATACTTAAGATTTTCTAGAGCCTAATATAACGTATTCTTTGTGTCTGTCGTATTAAACTGGGGGCCTTGATAATGTAATTCACCTCTAGTACGAACCTATGCCTTTGGATACATGAAGACCTGCAGGACACAAATCCTTCGACACATGAAGGCTGCCTTAGGGCATTCTCAGTTTGACATTAGTAGCCTTGTCTTCGTAGTATTATCTAATTAAGTAAGTTATTATGGGACTAAATCTCTTCCGCCTAATGAAGGATTTATGCATATCGTTTCCATGCGGGTAATTAGGGATAATATTATATAATCATGCGACTAAATCACCTACAAACAGTTTGTACATTGATGATTGATGTCAAGTTAAAAACAACTTTTTTTTTTCCTACCAAATCTTGGATTTTTCCTTTTTGTACATAAATTGATTTGGTAAACAATGAATAATGGTGTCTATCTGCTTTTTTGTCATGAAAGACTTCTTCAAATTAAGCTATCTTTTGGTTTACGAATTGCTTTTAGAATTCTAAAGACCAACAATTTGTTTCTTAGTAAAGTTTCTTATTTCTTATACGGGTCCAATTGTACATGTTTGGTCCTGATGGATAACGGATAACCCATCAAAAGAGCAAAAGAGTTGACCCAAAAAGCTGTGTTTCGAAGCTTTTTAAAATTAAACTATAATTAAGTTTGTATACAAAAAGTTAGACTAAAGTTAATAAACAACTTTTTTTTTTCCTACCAAATCTTGGATTTTTCCTTTTTGTACATAAATTGATTTGGTAAACAATGAATAATGGTGTCTATCTGCTTTTTTGTCATGAAAGACTTCTTCAAATTAAGCTATCTTTTGGTTTACGAATTGCTTTTAGAATTCTAAAGACCAACAATTTGTTTCTTAGTAAAGTTTCTTATTTCTTATACGGGTCCAATTGTACATGTTTGGTCCTGATGGATAACGGATAACCCATCAAAAGAGCAAAAGAGTTGACCCAAAGTTAATTGATAAAAATTAAAAACTTTAAAACTAAACTATAATTAAGTTTGTATACAAAAAGTTAGACTAAAGTTAAAAAACAACTTTTTTTTTTCCTACCAAATCTTGGATTTTTCCTTTTTGTACATAAATTGATTTGGTAAACAATGAATAATGGTGTCTATCTGCTTTTTTGTCATGAAAGACTTCTTCAAATTAAGCTATCTTTTGGTTTACGAATTGCTTTTAGAATTCTAAAGACCAACAATTTGTTTCTTAGTAAAGTTTCTTATTTCTTATACGGGTCCAATTGTACATGTTTGGTCCTGATGGATAACGGATAACCCATCAAAAGAGCAAAAGAGTTGACCCAAAAAGCTGTGTTTCGAAGCTTTTTAAAATTAAACTATAATTAAGTTTGTATACAAAAAGTTAGACTAAAGTTAATAAACAACTTTTTTTTTTCCTACCAAATCTTGGATTTTTCCTTTTTGTACATAAATTGATTTGGTAAACAATGAATAATGGTGTCTATCTGCTTTTTTGTCATGAAAGACTTCTTCAAATTAAGCTATCTTTTGGTTTACGAATTGCTTTTAGAATTCTAAAGACCAACAATTTGTTTCTTAGTAAAGTTTCTTATTTCTTATACGGGTCCAATTGTACATGTTTGGTCCTGATGGATAACGGATAACCCATCAAAAGAGCAAAAGAGTTGACCCAAAGTTAATTGATAAAAATTAAAAACTTTAAAACTAAACTATAATTAAGTTTGTATACAAAAAGTTAGACTAAAGTTAAAAAACAACTTTTTTTTTTCCTACCAAATCTTGGATTTTTCCTTTTTGTACATAAATTGATTTGGTAAACAATGAATAATGGTGTCTATCTGCTTTTTTGTCATGAAAGACTTCTTCAAATTAAGCTATCTTTTGGTTTACGAATTGCTTTTAGAATTCTAAAGACCAACAATTTGTTTCTTAGTAAAGTTTCTTATTTCTTATACGGGTCCAATTGTACATGTTTGGTCCTGATGGATAACGGATAACCCATCAAAAGAGCAAAAGAGTTGACCCAAAAAGCTGTGTTTCGAAGCTTTTTAAAATTAAACTATAATTAAGTTTGTATACAAAAAGTTAGACTAAAGTTAATAAACAACTTTTTTTTTTCCTACCAAATCTTGGATTTTTCCTTTTTGTACATAAATTGATTTGGTAAACAATGAATAATGGTGTCTATCTGCTTTTTTGTCATGAAAGACTTCTTCAAATTAAGCTATCTTTTGGTTTACGAATTGCTTTTAGAATTCTAAAGACCAACAATTTGTTTCTTAGTAAAGTTTCTTATTTCTTATACGGGTCCAATTGTACATGTTTGGTCCTGATGGATAACGGATAACCCATCAAAAGAGCAAAAGAGTTGACCCAAAAAGTGTAAAAATTAAAAACTTTAAAACTAAACTATAATTAAGTTTGTATACAAAAAGTTAGACTAAAGTTAAAAAACCAATAAGTTAAGTGGTACAAATAAGTTAAAAGCGTTAAAATAAGAGATAGAAAGTAGAAAAAAAAATAAAAAAGATGATTAAAGTTAAAATCCAAAGTTAATTGATAAAAATTAAAAACTTTAAAACTAAACTATAATTAAGTTTGTATACAAAAAGTTAGACTAAAGTTAAAAAACCAATAAGTTAAGTGGTACAAATAAGTTAAAAGCGTTAAAATAAGAGATAGAAAGTAGAAAAAAAAATAAAAAAGATGATTAAAGTTAAAATCCAAAGTTAATTGATAAAAATTAAAAACTTTAAAACTAAACTATAATTAAGTTTGTATACAAAAAGTTAGACTAAAGTTAAAAAACCAATAAGTTAAGTGGTACAAATAAGTTAAAAGCGTTAAAATAAGAGATAGAAAGTAGAAAAAAAAAATAAAAAAAAATTGATGATTAAAGTTAAAATCCAAAGTTAATTGATAAAAATTAAAAACTTTAAAACTAAACTATAATTAAGTTTGTATACAAAAAGTTAGACTAAAGTTAAAAAACCAATAAGTTAAGTGGTACAAATAAGTTAAAAGCGTTAAAATAAGAGATAGAAAGTAGAAAAAAAAAATAAAAAAAATTGATGATTAAAGTTAAAAAACCAATAAGTTAAGTGGTACAAATAAGTTAAAAGCGTTAAAATAAGAGATAGAAAGTAGAAAAAAAAAATAAAAAAAAATTGATGATTAAAGAAAATAAAACAAAACAAAACAAAAAAATATTTTCAAATTCATACTCGTATTATAATAACAATCTAACTTATGGAATAAGATTATTAGAAGTGTAAAGGATTATACATATACCTTAAGTGACTTTTAACCTGTTCGGCTAATTGGACTCATTTCCTTTTTACACTACACTTTTATACTAATCTTTTTATTCCATATGTTTGACCCGGAGATAGAATATAACCCTTGGTGACCCATCTAACCGATTCATATATAACTTACAAGTACATGGATGAAAATTGCCACATCTAGAAACGACAAAGAAACTGTATTTTATAGTGGAGGTTAGATCACTTACATTTGTGTAACATTGGATAGCAGTACTGAAATCCTTGGCTCGAAAAGCATTATCCCCACGCTTCTTACCGTTTAAAGTATCCTGCAGTTGACTTGTCCACATTTGGAACGAAAGCTACAAAAAAAAAAAACATAACTGAATTAACGCCTTGTTTGTGATGACATGTCATGATCCATCCCACACTGACAGAAGAATGACAAGATTAGTATGAGATTTTTAACGATTCGTCCACATAGATAGAGAATGAAAACTTTGAGCCATTATATATTTGTATGTAAGTTGTTTGCGTCCAAGAGAATACCTCATCTGTAACCCCCTCATCACCACTATATCCGATCTTCTCTAGTATCTCGTGTATGGCAGTTAAATCCATTCTCGCGCAAGCGTCTCCAAGTGGTGACAGGTTTGATATTTGTGTTGTCGGTGCAGATTCCTTACTAATTCCCAACAAGACAAGGGATGAAACCTGTTAAACATTACCAAATCAGAACAAGAATAATGGATTATAATAAGGTTCAGGAGCCAACATTTAAAGAGAAATATTCTGATTTATCACGATTGTGCACGTTGGATAAACAAGTAGAGGTAGGTATTTCAACTCGTTTACCTATAACAGATCTATTTGGGTTATGTCCATCTCTGACAAGTCAAAAGGGTAAAATCAAAAAAATCAGGTTCGAAGGGACAAATGGGGTTAATGGGCCAACCCTCTAAAGTTTCAAAATGGTGACCAATATTTTACAAACTAACACTATATAAAAAGTTAATAATCGTTACAAAAAGTGTTTGGTCAACCTCAAACTGTAACAAATCAACACCCAACCCATATAGCCTTCCCTTTTTCGATCTCCTGTGGAATATTATTTGTCAATAATGCTGTAAAAATCTTTTTTTGTTACAATTCAATAGGAGGAACAAGAGAACTCACGTCTGTTTGCTTCTGAAGAATGGTAAGGGCAGCCACTACAGACTTGGCATTAGGCCTCTCTCGAGGTTCATACTGCAAACAACGTGATACTATCCTTACCAACTCCGTTCCATCATCATTAGAAAAATGACCCTCTAAACATGAATCCGTAAGCATTTGAAAATTCTTCCCTTTTATCAAATCAAGTGCCTGCGAACATAACATGTTCGAGGGTTCAACATTGAAATAGTAATGCAAGTTAATAAATACTCAAAACATGAAAGAACTTACGTGGCTTGGGGGAATATGTTTTCCACTCAAAAGATCAAGCAGGATGGTGCCGAAACTGTAAATTACACTTTCTGCTATTACTCTGCCTGCCATAAAAAAAATTAACATAAATTTAGTTTACCAACAAAATGCTGTTAGATTGTTTACTCTTTATGACCATTTGTTATACCTGTTCTCATATATTCTGGTGGGGTGAAAGCTAGGTTAGTGCTATAGCTTTTACCATCTCGACTATTCTTCATTAGGCCAAAGCACGAGAGTCTTGGATTGCAATCCTGCCAGCTACAATAATAAGAACACGGAAATGCAGGAACGCGGATAACACAGGTGGAAATGTCAACCGATTACTCATAAATGAGTTTGATTGGGTTATGGATTACCCGTAACCAGTCAAATGGGTATACCCACAAGTACAACATAACAAATAAAAGGAAAGCGGTTCAAGTAGATTGAAGAGGTTAGATGGGTTTGAAGTCATTCTAGATGCAATTTAAAGTTTAAACCACCCAGTTCCTATAATTTTATCATATATAATGTGGTAACTATATCTTAAGATAAAGGACAATGAAATGTATGTGGGTCACCCAGCCCGAACTCTTATGATCTGGCATTAAAAGCAAAAATTTTCAACCCAACCCAGCTTTGACCCATTATCCAACCCACTTGACCCGCCCATTTTGCACCTGCCACACCACACCTCCATGAGATATGATTTAAAAAACTATAGCCTTAGTTACCTGATCAAACAAGACTCTGTAAGCATTAAGGTCATGGTATAGAGACCGTCCTTTAATGCTGCAGTAGTCTAATGCTTGCGCCAAATACAGAGCTACCCGTAAACGCATGGCCCATTCTAATGGCTGGCTTTCCCCTAAAAGCGATTAAGTTTTACATTATAAGTTTACCTATTTAGAATTAAAATGATAATCCACAAATAACTCACAATGAAATAGATGCTTTGATAAAGTCTCATGAGGCATGAACTCTGCCACTAGCAATCTCTCATTTCCTTCATAGCAACATCCCAATAAATTCACTAATCTTTGGCTCCTAAGTTGCCCAACAGCTTTTGCTTCATCCTAAAAACCGAATAAACACACAACTGTTTCACTTTTCATATCAACAATATCAAATCCAACATATTATAGGATTTCATGGTTTCCTGCCATCCATACGCATTCAAACACAGCATACACAAAAAGATTTCAGTTTTGCATATCAAAAGTCCTGGCAAGCCAAACTAACCACCCAGATCAGCAAAAAAACATATCAGGGACCACCATGGTGCTAGTATCTTTACCAGATCTGAATCTAAGACCTCTATTGACCATGTCATACCATTGACCAAAGTTGTTGATTTCTGACAATCTGGCAACCCAATCCCAGGCCCCTCATATGACAGGTAAATAGGTAATCCGAGCTCACCCGGCCCGCTAAGATGATGATCAAACCAATTGATCCTATCTTACCAAAAAAAAAGAACTGATAAATCATTTCCTCCTTGGATCAGCCGGGATCAAACCTACGTCACACATCTCCGAAACCAATTGGGCTACAAGCCGAAAACTTAAAAACTCAACTTTCTATAACCCATAATAACAACTATGGCAAAAATGTAATAACTTGTGACAAGTAATCACCAACTCACCATCAATGTGGCCTAGTGTTCAGACGTCTTGATGTCGTCAAAAGAGGTCTCATGTTCGAACCTCCCTAAATAGGCTGCATATATCTAGACTAGTCCTAAATTCCTAACCAATTAACTTCATCTGAGATCACTGCCATAGCGCAGTGGTTTCATGGAAGTCCCTCTATGAGGCAGTCTCGAGTTCGAGTCCTGCTGAGGGGGCAGGGTTTACCCTAATTAATGTCGTGCCTTTGGGCGGTTAATTAGGGGTTTATCCCCCCATGTGGTGTATTGGAGGTATCGGAGTGGGTAGCATTCTGGCCTGGAAAACTCCTAGCTAAGGGCAACTCAACGATCGTTCAAAAAAAAAAATTAACTTCATCTATTTTTATCCAAAAAAGACAATTCATTCCAAAATTATATAAATTTTAATAAAACATAAAAATGGATATGAAGTGACAAACCAGAAACTGTTTAGTATCAGGCCAAGCTGACTTATTAAACCGTTTAACAGCAATCAATCTATCACCATCATCTTCAAGCTTTCCTTTATACACAACATTTGGAGCTTTTTCACCATGTTCAGATACAATATTCTCCACAGAAAACCCATCTGTTGCACTTTTTAGTTGATCCAACTTATACTCTTTAAAAACTGGCAACTTTAACTTATCAGTTTCACCACCATTTTTCTCTGCAACATTTCATCAAATACATTATATACACATATTTTTAGTTGACCCTTATTTTGAGAACCCAATTTTTTGTAAGAACCTTGAGAACTCTTAAATTATGTATTGGATCACATATTTTTTTTGTTCATTCACATGTGAAACGTTATAAAAATATATGTTGCAGAAGAAAGTTTTTTTCAAAACCTTATATATACCCATTTATTAACATTTATATATACCCATTTATTAACATGTGAACGAAAACGTGAACATATTCATTCACAAGTTCACAAAAGGCTATTTTGAAGGTTTTTTAAAAAAATTTCTTCTACAACATACTTTTTTATATCATTTCATATGTGAATGAACAAAAAAAACATGTGATCCAATACATAATTTGAGAATTCTCATGGTTCTTAAAAAAAAATGGTTTTCAAAATAAGGAAAGTCTATATATATATATATATATCTCATAACACCATGATCAAAAAAATAGTTGAAGGCCACAGTTGGACATTTTTTAAAAAATATCATGCATGTAAAATATAATATATTGGGTATACAATTAAAATGAAAATTTTGTTAAAATATTAGGCCTTAAACCTTAAAAAGAATCAAACTTTATTACATACCCAGATCAGAAGGATGTGTATCATTGGATTTAAGACTAGACCACCCACAAAATGAAAAGTAAAAACAACGAGCTGCCATTAATGGGGTTTCTTGAAAGAAAGAAAGAAAGAAATGGGCTTGTTTTTGAGGTGATGAAGGTTGAAAAGATGCAAGCTTTATAATGTTTTTGAGTAAGAAAGTTTGAAAGTTGTAAAGGGGTTTTTGTGAATTTTTTGAAGAATAAGAAATTATAAGAATAGAAATACTAGTGAGTATTATATATATATATATATATATATATATATATATATATATATATATATATATATATATATATATATATATATATATATATATATATATATATATATATATATATATATATATATATATATATATATATATATATATATATATATATATATATATATATATATATATATATATATATATATATATATATATATATATATATATATATATATATATATATATATATATATATATATATATATATATATATATATATATATATATATATATATATATATATATATATATATATATATATATATATATATATATATATATATATATATATATATATATATATATATATATATATATATATATATATATATATATATATATATATATATATATATATATATATATATATATATATATATATATATATATATATATATATATATATATATATATATATATATATATATATATATATATATATATATATATATATATATATATATATATATATATATATATATATATATATATATATATATATATATATATATATATATATATATATATATATATATATATATATATATATATATATATATATATATATATATATATATATATATATATATATATATATATATATATATATATATATATATATATATATATATATATATATATATATATATATATATATATATATATATATATATATATATATATATATATATATATATATATATATATATATATATATATATATATATATATATATATATATATATATATATATATATATATATATATATATATATATATATATATATATATATATATATATATATATATATATATATATATATATATATATATATATATATATATATATATATATATATATATATATATATATATATATATATATATATATATATATATATATATATATATATATATATATATATATATATATATATATATATATATATATATATATATATATATATATATATATATATATATATATATATATATATATATATATATATATATATATATATATATATATATATATATATATATATATATATATATATATATATATATATATATATATATATATATATATATATATATATATATATATATATATATATATATATATATATATATATATATATATATATATATATATATATATATATATATATATATATATATATATATATATATATATATATATATATATATATATATATATATATATATATATATATATATATATATATATATATATATATATATATATATATATATATATATATATATATATATATATATATATATATATATATATATATATATATATATATATATATATATATATATATATATATATATATATATATATATATATATATATATATATATATATATATATATATATATATATATATATATATATATATATATATATATATATATATATATATATATATATATATATATATATATATATATATATATATATATATATATATATATATATATATATATATATATATATATATATATATATATATATATATATATATATATATATATATATATATATATATATATATATATATATATATATATATATATATATATATATATATATATATATATATATATATATATATATATATATATATATATATATATATATATATATATATATATATATATATATATATATATATATATATATATATATATATATATATATATATATATATATATATATATATATATATATATATATATATATATATATATATATATATATATATATAATACTATATATATATATATATATATATATATATATATATATATATATATATATATTTCACTATAGTAACCAAATACGAGTGTGTATATTCACGCAAAAGATATATATATATATATATAGTGATATATATATATATATATACAGATTAATATATAACTATATATGTAGGCAAAAAAAGATATATTTAGCAATAGTTGAGGGTTTAAAATAAAAACTTATATTAAAATAATATAACTTTGCCCTCTTTCTCTTCCCTGCAATCTAAAAGGTTGATTTCTATTCAGCATATATCCATGACTGCAGCTTAACGAACCCCATTTAGATAAAAAATAAAAAATAAAAAAAGTCACAGTTTTTAAGAATATTCTTCAACATCTACTCTTATAATCATCATCATCACCCACCTTTCCATTTATTGCTTGACTTTCGGTTTATATCCTGCAATACCCACACACGCACACATCTGTATATATATACATGTAAGATTTGGGGGGTTGGCCATGACCACCCTTACCCCCCACACAGCTCCGCCCCTGTGGTGTTACCCACCCAGCCTCATTACGGAGCCTACACGCAGACTACCTTGGATCCGATAATTATGGAAAGGATATGCATTCTATCAATAACGAGATTTATACTTATCTCTAAGACAGTTGGCTACGCAGAAGATGGCTACGAATCTCCTCAAAGCAGGCAACAAATCTACTCCAATAGGGAAAAACCCTACTTGGAGGACACGATACATTTACCCTATAAAAGGGGACACAATACACACAATTCTGATAATCTTCAACTCACAATATACATACAACACATAGTTGGCGTACAAAAGGCTCCGCCTTACCAATAAGGGAATCGCCAACATACAACCATAAACCCCTCATCCTCTCCGTTCTAGGACCCCGGTTCGGTGTACAAACAATTGGCGCCATCCCCGGGACGCATTCTACTTGCAACCCATCAACCACCAAAAATCACAAAAAAAATAATTCACAAAACCCTGATCCTAGAACATGGATGATTCAAATGGAGCACCCGGGTTCAACGCAGCACAAATCGGCCCTGCCCAGACCAATGCAAGCATAGATCTGAACAGAACTGTTGGAGGAACACCCATAACACCTTCATCGGGTGAAACAACCATCGCCTCTACGTCAACACCTCTACTTGACGAAGCGTACATACGCCAAAACTATGAAAGCATTCTGAACACCCTACGCCACCTTCAAGAGTCTGGGCGATAAGGGGAAGAGCAATCAATTTGACGAGGCCTTTGACGATTATGACGCAGATACACCACCTAATGGAACACGAAGGCTACCAGTAGATCCTCGATCAAGGGTACAGAACGTCACACTAGGCAGCAACGCTACGATACCCCAGTCTAACCACAACAAAACACCCCAGTCTCTGAAGCACAAAATCAAGACGCCCCAGGTTTTCAGAACAACACCGAGGGTCAACAGCACCCATGATCTCACACCAATCCCCTGGGTATACAAACCCCAGGATCAACCAACACCCAGAGTCAACATAATAATTTCCAAAATGCGCCAACTTTCGATCACCAAAACAACCTACAAGGACAACAAAATACGCCAGGCACATACAACCAGTTTGCCCCAGGGTTTAATAACTACACCCAGGGTCTGTACACCCCAGCCTTTTACAACAATCAAACCCAGAGCGTTCCATTGGTCCCAAATGGACCCCAAGGTCACTATGTCCCAATCCCTCAAGCCTGGGGACAGGAGCAATACATGCAGAATAATCAAGCAAGCTCAGCATGGTACGTACCAAGGCAGCCACCCCCAGCATCTCAAGCATTCAACCAGGTCCCAAATTACCCAGGGACGCAGACATACCCAGGATTTCAGGCAGTAACCCCAGGGTATCAAGGCAGTTCCGGAGAAGCACACAACCAAGGTCATTCAAATACCCAGGGTCAATACCACCTAGGCCATCAACATGGGTTAATGCAACAACCACAATATTTTCAGCCCAATCAAAATACTGGACCACAACCCAACATTTACGCAACATATCCCTGGAATCAAAATCTGTACCCAGGACAGGTTATTATGCCAAGACCATTTACTTTGAGCAAAACTCTGCAAAAATCTTCATTCGCAGAGTGGATTAAAAGCTACCCATTACCAGCAAATATGAAGTATCCCCCCACTTAGGGACATACAACGGGAAGGACGATCCCGATGATTTCCTTCAAGCTTTTGAAGGGGCAGCAGAGATGCAGAATTGGATTGAGCCAGTGGCATGCAAGGCATTCAGAATGGGCCTCATGGGCGATGCAAGAGAATGGCTATCAAGCCTCCAAGAAGGATCCATAAACAGTTTTGATGATCTTAAGTCAAAATTTCAATCTCATTTCAGCCAACAAAAGAAGCATAAGAAGACACATGTCTCGGTCCACAACATCAAACAAAGGGAGAACGAAACAACAAGAGAGTTCATCCAGCGATACACGAATGAAACACAAGGAATTCCTGGCCTACCAGAATCCCAGAGAGTCTCAGGGTTAATACATGGATGTCGAAGCAGGGAGCTTGTTGAACGTTTGAACACAGATTTGGCTGAAACATACGAATAGGCACAGAAAAGGGCACATAGATTTTTAGATACAAAGGAAATTTCAACAAATGGTGAAGATTCATCAAGAAACAAAAAAGGCAAATGGAATGAAGGGAAAGACAACCAAGCCCGCTACACACCCTACAACAGAGAAGACAAAAGAAGAGAATACAACCCAATGACACTCCCAGAAATGACCAAGACACCAAGGGAGATTCTGCTAACAGAAACAGTGGGAAAGACATTTCCAGCACCACCCAAGATGCCTGACACAGGGCGTAGAGATAAAAGTAAGTACTGCGAGTTCCACAATGATATAAGACATGACACAAATTCATGCTATCAATTGAAAAAAGCAATAGATGAAGCAGTAAAGTCTGGAAAGCTGTCACATTTAGTCAAAGGAATTCGCCAGCAAGTAAAGAAAGAGGATCCCACACCCAACAACAAAGACAAAGCAATTGAAGCCATCTATACAATCAACTAGGGAAGCATCCTTTTGAAGAATAAGCGGAGGGAACACAACCTATCACACAAAACATCGGTGAAATTCATGTAACCCCTCCCCAGCTTTATTTTAATAAAAACATTCTGTTTTGCTTACATATTCTTGTTTTAAGTGAAGAGGATCGCAACCTCACACATACAAAACAAACATATTAAAGGTCGCTTAAACAAAAGCACCTACACATAATATTATAAGCATGCATACATTCATTAGACTGCAGTCACATAATGTCTTACACCCATATACAAATGGGTAATACACCTCACCCCCCCCCCCCCCCCCCCCCCCCCCCCCCCCCCCCCCCCCCCCCCCCCCCCCCCCCCCCCCCCCCCCCCCCCCCCCCCCCCCCCCCCCCCCCCCCCCCCCCCCCCCCCCCCCCCCCCCCCCCCCCCCCCCCCCCCCCCCCCCCCCCCCCCCCCCCCCCCCCCCCCCCCCCCCCCCCCCCCCCCCCCCCCCCCCCCCCCCCCCCCCCCCCCCCCCCCCCCCCCCCCCCCCCCCCCCCCCCCCCCCCCCCCCCCCCCCCCCCCCCCCCCCCCCCCCCCCCCCCCCCCCCCCCCCCCCCCCCCCCCCCCCCCCCCCCCCCCCCCCCCCCCCCCCCCCCCCCCCCCCCCCCCCCCCCCCCCCCCCCCCCCCCCCCCCCCCCCCCCCCCCCCCCCCCCCCCCCCCCCCCCCCCCCCCCCCCCCCCCCCCCCCCCCCCCCCCCCCCCCCCCCCCCCCCCCCCCCCCCCCCCCCCCCCCCCCCCCCCCCCCCCCCCCCCCCCCCCCCCCCCCCCCCCCCCCCCCCCCCCCCCCCCCCCCCCCCCCCCCCCCCCCCCCCCCCCCCCCCCCCCCCCCCCCCCCCCCCCCCCCCCCCCCCCCCCCCCCCCCCCCCCCCCCCCCCCCCCCCCCCCCCCCCCCCCCCCCCCCCCCCCCCCCCCCCCCCCCCCCCCCCCCCCCCCCCCCCCCCCCCCCCCCCCCCCCCCCCCCCCCCCCCCCCCCCCCCCCCCCCCCCCCCCCCCCCCCCCCCCCCCCCCCCCCCCCCCCCCCCCCCCCCCCCCCCCCCCCCCCCCCCCCCCCCCCCCCCCCCCCCCCCCCCCCCCCCCCCCCCCCCCCCCCCCCCCCCCCCCCCCCCCCCCCCCCCCCCCCCCCCCCCCCCCCCCCCCCCCCCCCCCCCCCCCCCCCCCCCCCCCCCCCCCCCCCCCCCCCCCCCCCCCCCCCCCCCCCCCCCCCCCCCCCCCCCCCCCCCCCCCCCCCCCCCCCCCCCCCCCCCCCCCCCCCCCCCCCCCCCCCCCCCCCCCCCCCCCCCCCCCCCCCCCCCCCCCCCCCCCCCCCCCCCCCCCCCCCCCCCCCCCCCCCCCCCCCCCCCCCCCCCCCCCCCCCCCCCCCCCCCCCCCCCCCCCCCCCCCCCCCCCCCCCCCCCCCCCCCCCCCCCCCCCCCCCCCCCCCCCCCCCCCCCCCCCCCCCCCCCCCCCCCCCCCCCCCCCCCCCCCCCCCCCCCCCCCCCCCCCCCCCCCCCCCCCCCCCCCCCCCCCCCCCCCCCCCCCCCCCCCCCCCCCCCCCCCCCCCCCCCCCCCCCCCCCCCCCCCCCCCCCCCCCCCCCCCCCCCCCCCCCCCCCCCCCCCCCCCCCCCCCCCCCCCCCCCCCCCCCCCCCCCCCCCCCCCCCCCCCCCCCCCCCCCCCCCCCCCCCCCCCCCCCCCCCCCCCCCCCCCCCCCCCCCCCCCCCCCCCCCCCCCCCCCCCCCCCCCCCCCCCCCCCCC
Organism: Erigeron breviscapus; assembly: GCA_034093135.1. Taxonomy (NCBI): domain Eukaryota; kingdom Viridiplantae; phylum Streptophyta; class Magnoliopsida; order Asterales; family Asteraceae; genus Erigeron; species Erigeron breviscapus. The sequence continues at coordinate 232,095,199 of CM067167.1, read as the reverse complement.
CCCCCCCCCCCCCCCCCCCCCCCCCCCCCCCCCCCCCCCCCCCCCCCCCCCCCCCCCCCCCCCCCCCCCCCCCCCCCCCCCCCCCCCCCCCCCCCCCCCCCCCCCCCCCCCCCCCCCCCCCCCCCCCCCCCCCCCCCCCCCCCCCCCCCCCCCCCCCCCCCCCCCCCCCCCCCCCCCCCCCCCCCCCCCCCCCCCCCCCCCCCCCCCCCCCCCCCCCCCCCCCCCCCCCCCCCCCCCCCCCCCCCCCCCCCCCCCCCCCCCCCCCCCCCCCCCCCCCCCCCCCCCCCCCCCCCCCCCCCCCCCCCCCCCCCCCCCCCCCCCCCCCCCCCCCCCCCCCCCCCCCCCCCCCCCCCCCCCCCCCCCCCCCCCCCCCCCCCCCCCCCCCCCCCCCCCCCCCCCCCCCCCCCCCCCCCCCCCCCCCCCCCCCCCCCCCCCCCCCCCCCCCCCCCCCCCCCCCCCCCCCCCCCCCCCCCCCCCCCCCCCCCCCCCCCCCCCCCCCCCCCCCCCCATGGAGCAAACCTGGTGATACAAAAGGATTCTGAAACCCCAGCTTACTCACATTCAGCAGCTGCCCAGACCTTGTAATGGCTTAACTACAAAGTCTGGGCAAACTTCGGGATAGGCTTAACATACGAAGTTGCTGATGTGAGTAGAAAGGGTTAGGAGTTCCATACACATATATAATAAAAACATTGTCTAAAAAGCGTACATACGCTTACACACATAACATGTTCTTCAAAAGCATAAAGCAAAGATACCTAAGGATGGAGTTGCAGAAGTTCATCAACTAAAGCATCATGATTAGAGCTCAAAACATTAATAAAAAGAAACGCAGCCTGCTCCCACTCTCTAGCAGCTGTGACAACCCTCTCAGAAGCATCAGGCTTATAATCTGCACGCCTGCTCAAGTCAACATGACCTTCAGCTTGAAACTCCTCCAATACCTTGGTCCTCTCTTCCTCACGATTGGCAGAGATACCATCACCAATGGACAGACACACTTCACGACTGCCCAACAAAGTTTTGCACGCATATGGAACAAGCTCAGTAATCAACCTCTTACGATCAAGCTTCAAAGATCCAACCTGGGTAGTCAACAGATCAACATTTGAACTCAAAGAAGACAACTGCTCAACAGATTCAGAAGTTTTGGATTGCAACTCAGCTTTCAGCTTGGCATTTTCCTCAACTTTGGAAGACAACTTGCAACCTTAAAGTTGTCTCAGCCTCACTCAGTTTACGCTTCAAGTCAGCCACGGTTTTTTAATCAGCAGATGAGAGCTTGGTCTCAAGCATCTGAGCCATTTTTTCGAGGCCTTCACTTCTAGACTTCTCAAAATCAAGATCTTTTAGAGCATCCCCATATCTCAACATAAGCTGCTCCACCATCAAGCTATGAACATCACGGTCTTCATTCATAGATTTCAGAAACTCTTGTGGATCTTGAGCACGAGCCTCATCAAATGTCTTTTTGGGAATTGAAGAACGAAAGATCCACTCCGACTCATAATATTCAGGGACTACAACAACAACAACAACAATGAGAAATTATCACTACAGCAAGAGAAGAAGATAGCGTCACAAAGGCATTAACAAACAAAGTAGGATATATTTACCCTTCGAAGAATCACTGGCAGTTGTACGAAGGTTTCTACGAACTGGCTTGCCCACAAGTTTTCCCCTCCTGGGAGCAACATCAACATCACGATTAGAAGGACTGTCAGTAAGCTTTTCAGCAGTAGCAGCAGCAATCCTTGCCCTTTTAAGACGCTCAGCAATAGTAGCAGCAGATGGGGCATCATTTCTCTTCTTGGAAGCATTCTCAGACAAGGCCTCAACATCAATGGTGTTTGGTGGAGAAGGACGTCGACTAGCAACCTCCCCACTGTCAGCAACAGTTTCAGCAGCACCACCAGCAACAAAAGGTTCAGCACGAGGGATTTCAGACACCTCTTTGGTACCCTTCCTCACAAATTGCAAGTAAGACATATCTGCAAACAACACATTTTAGTCTCAATGCAAGCAAAATGCAAAAATAAAAAAAATAAAAAAAACACCTACCATCAAACTCTTCCTCATCTTCAGCAATACTATCTACAACCTTAGCCTTCAATAAAATCCCTTCAGGATACAAATACACAGTCATCCCCTCCCTAAGCAACACCCTGAGTATATCCCCAAAATTCTTACGGGGAATGCCATCAGTAAACCACCCTTTCTTACGAACCACAAGGTTTTCCCGATCAACCAAAGACTGATAATCATTAGGAATCAAACTACTTTGCATATACACAAACTCATCCCTCCAATCACGAATGTCAACCCCACCTTTAACAATAAAGTCTACCCTGGGCCTATTAGCTATTGTTATCCAATCCCCAGCAGCGCACACATTACACAACCTCCTAAATAAAGACACAGTGGGAATACCACCATGGGCTCGACACACAATCTCAAAAGCCATAATACGAGCACACCCGAGTGGATGCATCATGGATATATGACAGCCATAATATCTCAAGACATCAAGAAAAATTTAGAGAATGGGTATCTAACACTCCCATGTGTGAACATCTTAATATACACACCTACATAGCCGGTAGGAGGATCCATCACTGTCTGATTCCGATCTGGCAACCGGAATGACTGACGGCGGCCGGGGAAAAACTTAGTAACAAATTCATCTAAAACATCATCATCTACTAGAGAATAAGTATTACGGATACCTCTCTTTGACATTTGGAGGGAAGAACAAATTAAGGTGTGAAGGGAAAAAGATTATTACCTTAATAACTGGCGACGATCTTCTATTAAATCGCTGCAGCAATAAGCAAGAAAGAAGGACGAAAAAGAAGAAAAAATGGCAGCTTTTTATGTGAAATGAAAGAAATAAAATGAATTTTGGGGTAATATGGATCGGTGGTAGATTTGAATCCTCGAGACACGCGCCCACTAATTGCAAACCTAACACATATTTGCAGAATTTACCCCCTACTTCAGAAAGCTTGCTACTTTGGATCAACAGTTGGAAACATTTTACAAACAGCCCCTGGACTTCAATCAATGTTACGAAGACTACAATATAATTTCTGAAACCTTTGTTCGCTTGCATCTCGACAGCTGATCGAATCTTGTAATGGCTTAAATAACAAGGCTCGGTCAACCTTCGTGATAGGCTTAACATACGAAGTTGTTGAGGTGTGAGAGGGCAGGGTGAAGAGTTATATAGACAACATGACGCTCTAGCGAGCAATTGCTATAGAAGCTTTTCGAGTTTAATACAACGACCTTCGCAACTCCTTATATTAAACTGGGGGGCTTGTTGGTGTTACCCACCCAGCCTCACTACGGAGCCTACACGCAAACTAACTTGGATCCGATAATTATGGAAAGGATATGCATTCTATCAATAACGAGATTTATACTTATCTCTAAGACAGTTGGCTACGCAGAAGATGGCTACAAATCTCCTCAAAGAAGGCAACAAATCTACTCCAATAGGGAAAAACCCTACTTGGAGGACACGATACATTTACCCTATAAAAGGGGACACAATACACACAATTCTGATCATCTTCAACTCACAATATACATACAACACATAGTTGGCGTACAAAAGGCTCCGCCTTGCCAATAAGGGAATCGCCAACATACAACCATAAACCCCTCATCCTCTCCGTTCTAGGACCCCGATTCGGTGTACAAACAATTATTATATTTTTCTCACAACTTACATACATTTGATTTAGAACAATATTAAAATGTCGTATAAATGTAACATATAAATAAATCATTTTTAACACAACTTTGTTTAATTTTGATTTAAAACATTATCAAGATATCGTAAATAGTAACTCCCTTTATTTGTTTACACGTGTGTAAAACATTGCATTTGATTTTTGAATAATAGTGTTTTTATAAATGTGCAAATTGTATATTTTCAAAAATATATAGGTGTGACTTAGACATCTATAAGACTTGTGAAAGTAAATAAATGAGTCAATATTTATAAAATGTCACCACGTCTATTACACATGTGTAAGTGTAATAAGAGAACGAGAAGAAAAATGTGTGTCTAAAAATTATTCCTTTGATCTTTTTGAAATATATATATATATATATATATATATATATATATATATATAGGTGAGTTAGATTGAGAACTCAATTATACTATTTCTTATATATGAGAAATTCATCAAATTTGGAACATGATACAATATATTATTTATTGTTTATGTTATGTTAAGATTCGGGGTGTTCAAAATTGGATATTCGAAATTCGGATATTTAAAATTTTAGATGGATTTTAATATCCGAAATATTCGAACTTTTAAATAAAAAGTATATATATTTTCGGATAATGAATATAGCTTTTACGATTTCAGATATTTTTGGATAGTTCCGGATAATTACGGATAGTTTCAGATATTTTCGATAATTTTGGATAGTTTCGAGTATTTTTGATATTAAAAAAAAATATTGAATTTTTTAAAAAAATAAGGTTTTTAGATATTTTCGAATATCTAAAATTTTCAAAAAACAATATCCGAATACAAATACGAAATTTTAGATATCCAAAGTTCGATATTCCAAATTGACTTTCCGGATTGAATTTTTAGATATTCAAATAAAGGGTTCAGATACAGATAGTTTTGAACCCCAATGCATCTAATTTGTGCAATTATGCTATGGTGCAAGAATCTTAGATTAAAATATATCATTTGAACTTTTCTAGTTTTCTAAGGTTGCCATTTAAGGACATTTTTTTATAATATTTTAATTTTAATTTCTTCATGTATATATGAAAATTGTCTATATGAAAATTTTGAAATGAGAATAGTATCTGGAGATGGCCACTAGACTCGTTGGGGAGACGTCAAACGTGACGTTATAGGCCGCACGATGTCTTCCTGGCTGCTTTGATAGGAAGACGAGATCGACGAAGTAGATTAGCTTGTTGTTCAGAAAAAATTATTCTTATTTATGCCATTGTTTAGGTGTAAGAAGTTTTGTATCCCTTGTAAAAGGGTACTGATAATCGTACCACAGAATTTGATAAATCTACCACATTGTCCATATATCACAAGTATGTAACGCATAATAGTGGTAGATTTATCAAATTCTATGGTACGATTATCATTTCCCTTCCAACAATGGATATAATATAGCTATAAGTTTTAATGTATTAGTCTGTATACATTTTCTTTTAATGGCTATTTTATTAATTATAAACAATCGAGAAGGAAGAAATATTACGTAAAAAAGTAGGTCCTGAATATGTTTTTACAAGGGAAGTTGTTATCCCCATGTATATCAACCAAGCGTTGTGATCATTTGAAAACTAAAATTTTCGTGAAAACTAAAATTTTCGTGAAAATTAAAACTTTTATCTTTTACATTTTAGCCCATCAACTTTTACCTCTTTACCTTTTAACCCCTCAAAGTTTTTACCTTTTACCTTTTAGCCCATCAACTTTTACGTCTTAACCTTTTAACCCCCTAAAATTTTTATCTTTTACATTTTAGCCCATCAACTTTTACCTCATTACCTTTTAACCCCCTAAAACTTTATCTTTTACATTTTAGCCCATCAACTTTTACCTCTTTACCTTTTAACCCCTAAAATTTTATCTTTTACATTTTAGCCCATCAACTTTTACGTCTTAACCTTTTAACCCCCTAAAATTTTATCTTTTACATTTTAGCCCATCAACTTTTACCTCTTTACCTTTTAACCCCTAAAATTTTATCTTTTACATTTTAGCCCATCAACTTTTACGTCTTAACCTTTTAACCCCCTAAAATTTTATCTTTTACATTTTAGCCCATCAACTTTTACGTCTTAACCTTTTAACCCCCTAAATTTTTACCTTTTACCTTTTAGCCCATCAACTTTTACGTCTTAACCTTTTAACCCCCTAAAACTTTTATCTTTTACATTTTAGCCCATCAACTTTTACGTCTTAACCTTTTAACCCCCTAAAATTTTATCTTTTACATTTTAGCCCATCAACTTTTACTCTTACCTTTTAACCCCCTAAAATTTTATCTTTTACATTTTAGCCCATCAACTTTTACGTCTTAACCTTTTAACCCCCTAAAATTTTATCTTTTACATTTTAGCCCATCAACTTTTACTCTTACCTTTTAACCCCCTAAAATTTTATCTTTTACATTTTAGCCCATCAACTTTTACTCTTACCTTTTAACCCCCTAAAATTTTTATCTTTTACATTTTAGCCCATCAACTTTTACTCTTACCTTTTAACCCCCTAAAATTTTATCTTTTACATTTTAGCCCATCAACTTTTACGTCTTACCTTTTAACCCCCTAAAATTTTTATCTTTTACATTTTAGCCCATCAACTTTTACGTCTTACCTTTTAACCCCCTAAATTTTTACCTTTTACCTTTTAGCCCATCAACTTTTACGTCTTAACCTTTTAACCCCCTAAAACTTTTATCTTTTACATTTTAGCCCATCAACTTTTACGTCTTAACCTTTTAACCCCCTAAAATTTTATCTTTTACATTTTAGCCCATCAACTTTTACGTCTTACCTTTTAACCCCCTAAAATTTTTATCTTTTACATTTTAGCCCATTAACTTTTACCTCATTACCTTTTAACCCCTTAAAACTTTTATCTTTTACATTTTAGCCCATCAACTTTTACGTCTTACCTTTTAACCCCCTAAAATTTTATCTTTTACATTTTAGCCCATCAACTTTTACCTCTTTACCTTTTAACCCTCTAAAATTTTATCTTTTACATTTTAGCCCATCAACTTTTACGTCTTAACCTTTTAACCCCCTAAAATTTTATCTTTTACATTTTAGCCCATCAACTTTTACGTCTTACCTTTTAACCCCCTAAAATTTTATCTTTTACATTTTAGCCCATCAACTTTTACGTCTTACCTTTTAACCCCCTAAAATTTTATCTTTTACATTTTAGCCCATCAACTTTTACTCTTACCTTTTAACCCCCTAAAATTTTATCTTTTACATTTTAGCCCATCAACTTTTACTCTTACCTTTTAACCCCCTAAAATTTTATCTTTTACATTTTAGCCCATCAACTTTTACTCTTACCTTTTAACCCCCTAAAATTTTATCTTTTACATTTTAGCCCATCAACTTTTACTCTTACCTTTTAACCCCCTAAAATTTTATCTTTTACATTTTAGCCCATCAACTTTTACTCTTACCTTTTAACCCCCTAAAATTTTATCTTTTACATTTTAGCCCATCAACTTTTACGTCTTAACCTTTTAACCCCCTAAAATTTTATCTTTTACATTTTAGCCCATCAACTTTTACTCTTACCTTTTAACCCCCTAAAATTTTTATCTTTTACATTTTAGCCCATCAACTTTTACGTCTTAACCTTTTAACCCCCTAAAATTTTTATCTTTTACATTTTAGCCCATCAACTTTTACCTCATTACCTTTTAACCCCCTAAAACTTTTATCTTTTACATTTTAGCCTTACAAAGTTTTTACCTTTTACCTTTTAGCCCATCAACTTTTACGTCTTAACCTTTTAACCCCCTAAAATTTTTATCTTTTACATTTTAGCCCATCAACTTTTACGTCTTACCTTTTAACCCCCTAAAATTTTTATCTTTTACATTTTAGCCCATCAACTTTTACCTCATTACCTTTTAACCCCCTAAAACTTTTATCTTTTACATTTTAGCCCATCAATAACATGTTTTGTATATACTAAAAACCAAAGTGGTCTCCCCTCACAAAAACATTGTAGTTAATAGTACAAGTATTAAAACATTAGGTACTCTTTTCTTATGCGTATTAATTAATTATCTATATACAAGTCTATAAACATGAGTTACAATAAAACTTTACTTTCTTTTTAATTTAAATTTTAACCCCTTAAAATTACTATGACTATCTTTTAATATTTATCATCCATCAAAGTTAGCGTTTTTAATTTTTTGACACCAAACTTTTAAGTTTTCATGTTTTAATCAAACAAATTTCACTTATTTATGTTTTTACCTTTAGGGTTATTCTTTAGTTTGCTTGCTTTTTTCTTACCTCTGAACTTTACAACTTTATGATAAGCCTCAAAATATTTTTAAACATTTGGTTTGTATTATTTTCATTCGTTCTGTTACAATAATGTTGATTATTTATATTGATTTTTTTTAGTATAACCATTTTCTACATGCTTTTTATTTATATTGACAATTTTTTTTGTTAATATAAACATTGTATTATTTGTCAACTATTTTTCTGGTCTTATTGTATCATTTCAGGACATTATGTCATATATTTGCTTCTTTTTTTTGTGTTTTCGTTTTGAGGAATTGTTTATTTTTCTTGCAAGTAATCATTAGTTGTTTTGTGTGTATGACAGCAATTCCAAATTAATGTTTGTTAGCGAATTTATCATGTTTGTATCTAAAAGCTAAAAGCGTTTTCCGCGGCAACGCGCGGGTAGAATTGCTAGTGCTAACTACTAATTACTAACTAATAACTCGCTATTAAAAAAAATTGTCTATTTATCTACCGACCTAAATAAACGTGTTTGGAAATTTTAAACGATATGAACTACGTTTTGTCATCATAATTATAGATTAGATCATATGATTACCAATATGAAAAGAAATTATAAATATTGAGCCTTACGTGTGTGAAAAATTTCTTTCGTTATTAGGTTACTATTAGAAATATCAAATGAATGTGATGTATCGTGTTCAGATATTATTTTCTTCTAAATATAAAAATTCGTATATCATATGAATATAAATACTAGTTCGGGATTAATCCGTCGTGAGAACAATAAGCCATCTGCAAACATGTATACAATGATCATGACTTGGCAATATACTAGTTTAACATATGTAAATGTAACTACTACTAATTAAACCCATTACTATTGGGAAAAGCCGAAAAGGTAGTTCATCTTTTTTAGATGAGATTCAAAAAGATGGAGAAAGTAAAATGTCATGATAATAAAGGGGTCCATTTTGTTATAAAAACATTTTTGATGGACCCATCTAACCGGTTTCATGCAAATCTCATTTTGTTCTGGCGTCCAATTGAGAATTTTGTTTAGCAAATTGGCTTATAAGTTACATAACTTTGTATCCGATTCTTTCATTAATATCTTCTAATTGGAGTTTTGTTTGTATAATCTTTCATTTATCTATCAATATATCTCTACATATATAAATCTTTATTTTTAACATGGGAAGTGATATAACTACAACAATTTTTAGCCATTCACAACAATGCATGTTTTATACAGTTGGACATTGTACATATTATGTACATTTGTTGTAAATAGCAAAAAACTATTGTAGATATATCACTCCCCATTTAAAATTTCTCATAAATTGTCACATAAAAAATCTTATGTGTTAGGAGGATCATATGAGTAAACAATTAAGCCCTTGCTATCTACTATGTTAAACTTAACACTACTAATTAAAGGGAAATGATAATTGTACAATAGATTTTGATTCATTTACCACACTGTACAAGTGTTACAACAGACTGTACAAGTAGATTAAGCATAAATGTGGTAGATCTATCAACATATATGGTACTAATATCATCTCCCCTAATTAAATATCAAACGTAGAACAAATGTAAACATTAAATCATTAATGTCAATAAGGATAGAAAAGTAACTCCCAAATGTTGTTTTTTATGGGTTTTGAGTTCTAATAATGTTTTCGACGGTGTATGGGGAGGTTGAGATGTAGACAGCCTTACCCCTACTAAAGGTAGAGAGACAGGTTCTACTGAAGGTAGAAAAGATCTCCGGCCTTGCTGATGAGGATTAAACCTTTTACCTCTGTTTCCTGAGGCAGGTGTTACAACCACCGATTCAACCCAATTAATGTCAATAAGGATAGAAAAGTAACTCCCAAATGTTGTTTTTTATGGGTTTTGAGTTCTAATAATGTTTTCGACGGTGTATGGGGAGGTTGAGATGTAGACAGCCTTACCCCTACTAAAGGTAGAGAGACAGGTTCTACTGAGGTAGAAAAGATCTCCGGCCTTGCTGATGAGGATTAAACTTTTTACCTCTGTTTCCTGAGGCAGGTGTTACAACCACCGATTCAACCCAATTAATGTCAATAAGGATGATTCAACTCTATTTAAATGATGATGATGATCTTTATACACAAACTTTTAAAAAGAAACAGGGACCCTTATTTTTGCCATCATTATAGGCATTAACCACAACATCTTCTTCTGGAAATTTTAAAGAATAAAGACCAAAATGACAACGTGAACTCTCTGGATTTGATCTCCCACATTCTGTATTGGTACCCCTTTTGTTTTAAATTCATTCTCTTTGAAAGTGTGGTTGTAGTCAAAATGACAAACATGTCGACAATATCAAATAGTTGGGAATCCGTCCAATATGCTCTAAGTTTATGGACAGAACCGGAACTACATAAATACAAGCAATTTCTTGTAAGGGTTAAAGGTTTAACGGGCCGTTTGATTCTTAGAATATATGAAAGGCACAGGGTATCCCCACCAGAAAACAGGGTACCCCCACCAGGGTATTAGCGGCGACGTCGCCGCTAATGGTGGGGCCCCGACCTAATTTGTTACCATGCCTGACCACGCTTGCCCGAGGTGCCACGTGCACTATATTAGCGGCGACGTCGCCGCTAATACTGGCTACGTGGCACCTCGGGAACAAGCGTCCAGGCACTGACGATGGCCGTCCCCGAGCGCCACGTGTCACGTATTAGCGGCGACGTCGCCGCTAATACGTGCTACGTGGCACCACACGTGGCACCTCGGCGAGTACCACGTGTCACGTATTAGCGGCGACGTCGCCGCTAATACGTGACACGTGGCACTGGTGATTTTTGGAGGTTTGTGTATGATAATTCTATATATTTAGTACGAATGGTATGATTGTTGTTCTGAATATTCAAAACTTTCAACTTACTCTTAACATTTGAACTTATATTGGTACTAGAATTATCTATATTTTGTTTTCAAACTGCAGGCTACCATTCTTTCGCACAAGTATATAATAAGACAACTCGTTTTCAAAGCTGCTCGCACAGGTATATTTCGAACGATACATGCATAAGTATATTATGAATATAGATATATATATATATAGTATGTATATCATAAATAGTTAATGAAGTACATGTTTACTTGTTTACTTGAATTGTTTAAGATGGATAGTTTTGAAGATATTTGGGCAGACCCAGAAAACGTACGTATTGAAGTTCCCGATGATGAGTTTGAGTCACCTGATGCAGACGGTCAATTTGACTGCGAACCTGGAGACTTAGAAACCGAGGAGGTGTTCGCTTCCGTCGAAGAATTGACGGAGTGGGCAAAAAGAACAGCACTGGAGTTTGGTTATGTTCTAGTCACACGGCGGTCGAACAAAAACTCGTTAAAGGTGGTCAATAAGGTGACACTAATATGTCACCACGGTGGACCACGCGATAAAAGGTTAACTGGGCCACCCAAACAGTCCAACAAGATAGGGTGTCCCTTTACTTTGGAAGGCCGCCCCGGGTATGATGGTGGTTGGAGGGTAACTATCAAGGACTGGAAACACAATCATGATCCAGCTACTGATCTGCACGGGAATGCATACGCGAGACGGATGACGGAGGAAGAAAAGCAATATGTGGGAAACCTATCGGATCGCGGTATGTTCCCACGCCAGATCCTGGTTAACCTGAAAAATGAATTTCCAGGAAACCTAACTCGAAGAGGAGACATTACCAACTTTCTGAAATCGAGACGGAGGGCGGGCCAAGCAGGACATACACCAATGCAGGTACAAACATCATATTAGTGATTACGTACTCCGTTGTTGGAAGTGACTTATTTACTATATCTTGTTCACATGTCGCAGGTTATGTTCTCACTGCTGCAAGAGAAAAACTACTTTTACCAGTTTACTACAAATAGTAAAAATGGACGGTTGGAAAACCTCTTTTTTCATGCATCCAACATCAATGACCCTATGGCGCGCATTTCCCTGGGTTATTGAAATAGACTCCACGTACAAAACCAACGTGTACAACATGCCGCTTGTTGAGATTGTCGGCGTCACTTCAACGGGCCGGACCTTCAGTTTAGCATATGCTTTTATCGTAAACGAGCAGGAGGCGAATTATAAATGGGTATTACAATGTCTGAAGTCCACCCTTGTTGAAGGCTTTACCGTTCGTGTGGTTTTAACTGACAGGGAGCTGGCCCTGATGAGAGCATTGAAGGTTGTTATGCCGCAAGCGAAACACCTGTTGTGTAGGTACCACATATGGCAAAACATAATCAAACACTGCGAACCGGCATTGCGGGTGAAGAAAGATGTTAACATCTTTGATTAACGTGTGGTGGAAAAGAGTCTATGAATCTCGGACTCTTGACGAGTTTAAAGCATACGAGAAGGAGTTAAAGAAAAAATTGGGAGCTTATCCAGGTGTCTACAAGTACCTCAACGATAATTGGTTGTCCCCGTACCGAGAGCAGTTTGTGTCATGTTGGGTGGATGAACATCTCAACTATCAGAACCACACCACAA
>CM067167.1:232047642-232077642 GCA_034093135.1 Erigeron breviscapus | reverse complement strand
ATACACCGCTACGGCCGGTGCCACGTCATCGGTGTCACAATAACGCGCCCATGGGACCTCCATGGATAGGTTACCCTTATATGCATATCTTAAGAAACCGTTTTGACCGACTTATATACTTAAATATATCGAATATATTTTGAAGAAACAGAATTAAATTTTAAGACTAATTAAAACATTTTAAATAATAACTTAAAAGCACATCTCCGTCCACCCAATTTATACAAAATGTTAGGACCAGTTTACTGATAAACTGGCCAGTCTCCAGTTGCATCTGGAGACCTGAAGAAATTGTCCAGAAATATATGAAGTCCAGTTGCAACGTACAGTTAACGCAACTGAAGACTTCCTCCAGTTGAGATCTGACCAGATATGAAGACATTCCAATTGAAGTCGAAGACAACAAATGGAAGATAGAGAATGACAATGGCAGCGAAGCCCAGTTGACATTCTATTCAGATAGAAACTAGAGAATATCAGTTTAAAGCCTTTACAAAGCTTTACACTGATTACGAGGAAGACCTTTATGCTTTATGTGCTATTAACCGGACAATAACAATTGTCTATGTTTAAAGTACAAAAGTACATAAAGCATGTTGAATAAAGTGACTTTATGTCATACTTTATACAACATTTAATTGGAAGTCGTATTGCTTCCTTAAATGCTCTCAACCATATTTGTACGATAAAGTTGGAATCCCAATGACAACTTTATCTATAAATAGAGGTCTTTGCACAACTAAGAAACAACTTTGCATATTCAGACATTTGCATTTCTTGGTGAACTTGTGCAATATTCTCTCAATCGCAAAAAGGAACATTTCACAACTTTAAGTTTCGATTGTTGAAGAGAATTTCCAAGTATTAGATCATTGTACTTCATAGGTTGTTAGGATATTTACATATTTGTATTATCTTGGTTCCGCAACAACCTTGTAATTTATTTAACGATAATAAATAAATTACACTTGAAAAATTACATATCGATCTCACCAGATTTACTTTACAAGTATTTATTTATTGCATTGTCTTTACTTATTACACTTTGTCACCTTAATAAGTAATCTAACCATTAACCTGGTATATACATACTGCAACTGGTCGTCTCCAGATCAGTGTGTATATTGCAAAGTAACCTCACCATCGACATAGAGGTGTCTTCAGGTAGTACCATCTATTGAGTTGGGACTTACACAAAAACTTAACGGAATCATCAGGACTTATAATTTGCGACTGTATTAATTTTCGAGGCCAATGAATATGATTCATAATATGCGACTGTATTATCTTTTGGGCCAACGAATATTTGAGGGTCATATATGAGGAAACACTTGTACGAATCACCGCATCAAATGTAACACCCAAACGCATCTTTTCGGGACTATATTCAAATCGGGTTTCAAGAGACGGTTTTGACACAACTATAGAGAATAAAATATTATAATTCCCCAATCAACAATTATGAAGGCAACCTCGTTAGTACATCAAAATGGAGAAATCACAATATTATACAAAGTCTAGCAAACAGATAATATTTCAAATAATATACTATATCCATAATATTTTACATACAAATCAAAAGAAGTTTTGAGAAGAAAGATTTTACCGGAAGGAATCTTAATAACATCTAAAATATCTGTACTATTATATATATAACAAATAAAGTTTTGAAGGAAAGAATTATACCGAAAAGATCCTAATAGCAACTAGAATATCCGTACCATAATATAATATATAACAAACGAAGTTTTGAGAGGAAGGATTGTACCGAAAGATCCTAACAAGATCTAGAATATCCGTACCTTATCGCCGATCACAAAAATTTCAAAAATGCAAGCGCCACCAACGAAACGCGGTCACCAAACCGAATCTAATCATATACAAAAGTATAAGCACAAAATATATTCAAATAGGAAGTATATAATACCCCTTTTATTTTTATGAGTTTATAATAGTTATATTAATATTGAACTATTTTGGATACGTATACTAAATTTAAGAGTATTAATTCACTCATTCACTCTAATGTTGGTACAATGTTCTAAAAGTTGCCTGAACTTGTGTCTATGCCAAGAAAAGAAAAACGACATGACGATTTGAATTTTCGAAAACAATGGCTTAACATTTTTATACGAGACATATACTATAAAGATTAAAAGAACATTACCTTAATATGCCATATAAAACTTTGAGTGTTTTTGTTAGTCTTCACAATTTATTATCTTTTCAGCAAAAGAGATTATTAATTCCATGACAAAACTCTATATAAAAACACAATTAAATCATTAATCATCAAATTAATTTTATTACAATTTTGATGACGACGAGATTGCTTGGCCATGTATAATTTAGATCAAAGATTATATATTCTTTATAATAAGCCATGGAATTTAAGTCAAGATTTTGAAAGCATATATGTATGCTAAAACGATTAGATTAAAATAGATTATGATAATTTGGTTCGATTAAAAGATTTGTTTGCTTAACCTAAAATAATAATCATGTGTTTAAACATCACAAAATTAATAGTATAAAATCAAATGAAAGACATACCACTAAAGATGATTCTTGAAGATTGGTACTTTGAAGATCATTAGACAATTCACCCAAATTTATAAATTTTTGTTTTCCTTTTCCTTCACCACCCCAATTGTTTGTTAAATCCCTGCTCTTATCTCTAATTTCGTTAGAAACAAAGCAATGAAATATATGAATCTAGTCTAGTGGTTTTAAAGATTTTGATGTTAATTACAAATGTTTAGCCTAACCTTTTATTTATCCCCTTTCTTATCCACCGTAACCTCCCTCCATCCAAAGGTCTTATTTTCAATGATCATTTATTTGTCATAATTTTTACTTTTATGATCCATAATTTAACTAGAACTTTCACCTGCTATATTTTTCTTAACCGATTACATGCCCCTTTCCATTTGTTTGTTTTATACTACCATTAATTATCTTATAATTGTTACTTAAAATAGCTAGGATATTATTACTTTAATTTCAATCACGTATATAACCACTAAACCATTCGATGAACAGTAGTTAGTTTATTTTAATTTAATTTTTATAGCTTAAGATAAAATTAATTATACAAAACTTAGGATAGATTATACCTTTTCATCTACAAATGGTGTCCCCATAAATATATGTCTTACATATAATCTTATTTATAGTGTTTTAATTTTGTGGGATATTACAATATTACCTCCTTAAAAAGAATTCGTCCTCGAATTCAATCGTACGAATAATATTACGACTAAACTACCATGTTTTCTATATAAATTTTGGAACATAGAAGGTATTTTATTTATAATGATTTTATTAGTATTATCATCATTTTTTTTTCGTTCAAACTCCGCTAAACTTATTTTATTTTTATTTTTTAATACAAACGACCACATTTTAGTTCATTGTTATGAATCATTAGTTTTTTTTTATTATTACTATTGGTTATAATTTAGATTAAATCTATTATATTAAACTTAGGATCAATTATATCTTTAAGTTTACTTTTTATCAAATTTACATTGATTTGAAATTTGGAGGATATTACACTCATCCACTAAACCACACATCTCACACTCCATCGAAAGGATGTGTACACGTCTCCTGACGAGATTATCTTTTGTAGGCAGCCTACCCAACCATAATCGCCATGCCAAAAAATTCACTTTTATCGATCGCCCACTTTAGCCATATAAACCTATTATCAATTTGCTCTTCACGAAAGCCCCGAATTTTGTTTCTAAGGGCCCTAACCGAATATCTACCAAAGTTACAAGCATCATTTGTCCAAGAGTCTCTATCCCCAGCCCAAATCAAAGTAGCTAGCATGTCTAGAAGTATACTCACCTCGTCATGCTCCACCTCATTAAGTTGTCGGATCCAATGAAATTGCACTAATTGACCCCCATTAACGACACATACCCTATCCCGGAGTAAACACATCTTAAAAGCCTCCACTTGAAACAACCTGGGGAACCGGCACCACAATGGCTCATCCATAATCCATGTGTCATACCAAAATGATAAATTGGAATTTGTACCCGGGACCACATGGAATGTTGCCTTTAGATCAAAACCGACGCCAACAAAATATTCTGAAATCTTGCAAATCTGTTTCCAAGGCCCCGTCAATGACATCCTCACGGGGATAAAATTCCATGATCTAGTTGTATTATGAAGACACCAAATGACTTTCCTCCACAGATTATCCGGTTCTATTTTAAATCTCCACCACCATTTTGAGAGCAACGCCATATTCATATCAGTAAGAGACCCAAGACCGATTCCACCACTTTTTTTAGAAGAGATGACCTGTTAGAAATATAAATGTAGTAGTTGATTTGTTTCCTTATTGTATATTTGTACTTAGAATGTAAATGTCTAAGTATGGAAGGGGGCTTAGTGTAAATTAGTCATATGTATATAAACCCCTTCCATTAAGCATTTTGTAACCTTTGAACCCATAATACAATCCAATCTTTCCCTGACATCTCTCTACTCTCTCTCTACTTTCTCTCTCTAGAAACCGCCATTAACACACACACTTACACACACAAAAGCTCGAATTCTACTGTTTACAATTGGTATCAGAGCACAATCAGCGTATCTGAGCGATCCAAAAGCTTATTACAAGCTTAATTTGTGCTTAATTTTAGAATTTAAGTTGTTTTTCTGAAAGGTTCATTTGCAGAGCTCACTGTTTCAGTGATTCCTGCAAATTAAGTGTGTTTTTGTTCTAATTTTGTTCACCGATCGATTTTATATCTGTATATCTTCCTTCACTATCAATTTCAGAAGCTAATTTCATCATTTGAGTCGTTTTCGTTCGAGCTCTACAAATCGCATGTTCGTGTGGGTTTGAATTTCAGTTGAAATTAGCATCTAATTTGTTCGAGGATTTGTGCGCATTGGTTTTTCTGATCATTTTGATATAAAATACGAGTTTTAATTCTCAAAAATGAAGAAGATATCGAAGATTTACAGTCTTCTCTGCAAATAAGGGTTTGGCTGAACGAAGAAGATAACCAGTAACCGACTATTTTGTCGTGTATTGGTTACTCGTATTTGCAGAAGTCGTTGGCTAAAGTGTTGTTCTTACTTGTACTATTTGCAGAGGTTTAAGCTCGGCATTCAGTTGTTTTTGATTGTTGATCAGAGTACTTGGGTTGCGACTTGGTCACTTACACCATTTGCAGAGGATTAAGCTCGGCACTTAGTTGTTTTTAAGATTCTCAAATCAAAATTTTCAAAATTTTCAATATTCTTACTTGTTCTGTTTGCAGAGGTTTAAGCTCGGCATTCAGTTGTTTTTGATTGTTGATCAGAGTACTTGGGTTGCGACTTGGTCACTTACACCATTTGCAGAGGATTAAGCTCGGCACTTAGTTGTTTTTAAGATTCTCAAATCAAAATTTTTAAAATTTTTAATATTCTTACTTGTACTATTTGCAGAGCTATTGCTCGGCAAATACGTGTTTCAGAAATTTTGGCTAAGTACTGGATCTTCACTTGTTCTATTTGCAGAGCTTATTGCTCGGCAAATAGTTATTTCAAGAAATTTGGTTAAGTGTTGTGGTTACTTGTTCTATTTGCAGAGCTTATTGCTCGGCAAATAGTTATTTCAAGAAATTTGGTTAAGTGTTGTGGTTACTTGTTCTATTTGCAGAGCTTATTGCTCGGCAAATAGTTGTTTTTGAGAATTCTTGATTCGAGACTGGTGCCACTTGCATTGTTTGCAGAGGTTTAAGCTCGGCAATTAGTTGTTTTTAAGATTCTAAAAAAATTTTCAAAATTTTTAATATTCTTACTTGTTCTATTTGCAGAGATATTTGCTCGGCAAATAGTTGAATTTGATTCTTCGACCAAGTGACTTTCTAAATTGTGCTGTTTGCAGAGGTTTAAGCTCGGCATTCAGTTGTTTTTGATTGTTGATCAGAGTACTTGGGTTGCGACTTGGTCACTTACACCATTTGCAGAGGATTAAGCTCGGCACTTAGTTGTTTTTAAGATTCTCAAATCAAAATTTTTCAAGAAAATTTCTCAAAACCATTTTTCATCAATATTCTTCGCGTGGGTAGGAAAACCAAAATTTTCAAAATTTTTAATATTCTTACTTGTTCTATTTGCAGAGGTTTAAGCTCTGCATTTAGTTGAAATTGAAAATTCTCAAATTTTTCTAAGTCTTTTAATCACTTGAAATGGCTTCAAGGGAAGCTTTAGCACTTGGTTCTGAAGGAAGACCACCTGTCTTGTTTAGAGGATCTTATCCTCAATGGAAGAAAAGGTTTCTGAACTGGATAGACAGGCAGAAGAATGGAAAACTGCTAAGGAAATCATACAAAGATGGTCCTGAAATTCCAAAGAACCCAGTTAATGGAGAAGTTTTACCTGAAGAGAGTTGGAACACAGATCAGAGAAACAGAGTTGAGGCTGACCAAAGTGCAACTGCCTTTCTTTACCAAGCACTTCCTGATGACATTTACTGCAATGTGGACTCCTATGAAACAGGAAAAGATATATGGGATGAAGTGGAGAAGCAGATGGAAGGATCTGATGTGTCAAACACCATAAGGTTGTCGACTGTTCTGAACATGTATGAAACATTCAAACAACAAAAAGGTGAACCATTGAATGAGGTATACATCAGATTCTGCAATGTCATCAATGAGCTTAGAAAGAATGATGTGAAGAGAACCAATATGGAACTGAACATCAAATTCATCAAAAATCTGGAAGAGGAATGGCAAGTGTATGGAACCCAACTCAACCAACAATCAGACTTTGGAAAACTTACCATTCACACCTTGTATGAGAAGCTGAAGCTGAATGTTGAGGATGTTCAGAGGATCCAGAAGAGGAAAGAAGAAAGTTCTCACTCCGATCCATTAGCCTTGGTAGCTGAGAAGAAGACTTCAAAAGTGTCAAGACAAAGTTTTGTTGAATATGACACTGATTCTGATTCAAGTGAAATGAGTGATTGTGATCTTGATGAGAAACAAAAAGAGATGTACAAAGAACTCGCTTATTTCACAAAGGCTTTCAAGAAGAAATTCTTCAAGAAGAAA
Source organism: Erigeron breviscapus (assembly GCA_034093135.1). NCBI lineage: Eukaryota > Viridiplantae > Streptophyta > Magnoliopsida > Asterales > Asteraceae > Erigeron > Erigeron breviscapus. Next base: position 232,070,569 of record CM067167.1, on the reverse strand, counting down.
CCAACAAATAATCAGCTTAGGACTTCATCAGTCTCTTCGTATGCCAAAAATGCGAATGCTCCTAAGTTTGATCAGAAGAAAGAGTTTGTTGGTGGTGAGAAGAAGTATGAAAATCAGAAGAAGTTTGAGAAGAAGGTAATGGAAGAAGAAGTTTGAGAAGAAGGTAATGGAGAGAAGGAATGAAGACAAGAAGTGCTACAACTGTGGTCTTACTGGACATTTTGCTATAAATTGTACTAAACCTCGACAAAAGAACTCCGAGTACTATAAGTACAAACTTTTGCTAGCAAGACAAGAGGAAAGTGGAATTGCTCTGCTCGCTGAAGATGACAAGTGGTTACATCTTTCTGATGAGGAGACAGACGAACTTGCAGCAAATGTGTGCTTCATGACAAAGATCAAGAAATCAAAGGAGTTGGATGATGTTGAGGAAAGTTCTTCAGAAGATGATCAGGTACTAACTCTTCCCAAATCTGTGTTAAAACACTACATGGACATGAGTGAAACAACAAGAAAAGATTGGAGGGAGTTGAGTAAAAAGAATTTAATATTAAAGAAAGATTTGGAAGACAAAGAGAAAGATTTTCAAAATAAATTTGATTTGCTTAAAAAGGAATTTGAGATTTTGAAATCTGAAAAAGCAGCAGTCACTTTTACTCCCAACTCTAAACTGCATCTTGAACAACAAGAACTTGAGACCAAAGTTCTTGAACTGAGCAAGACCGTCAGACAACTTCAAATTGAAAAGACCAATGAGATGTTTCGAGCAAATGCATTGGCTGAGGACATTGAGTCTTTGAATGTGAAATTGAAAGAATCTATCCCTGATTTGACGGAATTTGAAAACAAAATTTCTGACCTAAAATATGAGTGTTGTATAAAAGATTCTCTTAAACAAAAGTTTGAAAAAGAAAGGGAACAGAGGATAAATGTGCTAAAGGAACTCAATGATCTAAAAGTTGAATTCCAATTTCAGAAAATAGCACTTCAATTTCATAAAGAAAAAGAAAACCAATGTGTTTGAAGAGAATCATCCAATTCATGTTCAAAATGTGAATGTAGACATAAAGAATGTTGTTCATGTGTCTGTTCAAACTGATGGTGATTTAGATGATGTTCATGATATTGATGATTATTTCTTCCCGATTGCTTCTGAAACTCAATCATTTACCAAGTTTTCTGAGGGAACTCAATCGTACTTGACTGAAATTGATGCTTTCAAACAAAAGTTTGAAAAAGAAAGGGAACAGAGGATAAATGTGCTAAAGGAACTCAATGATCTAAAAGTTGAATTCCAATTTCAGAAAATAGCACTTCAATTTCATAAAGAAAAAGAAAACCAATGTGTTTGAAGAGAATCATCCAATTCATGTTCAAAATGTGAATGTAGACATAAAGAATGTTGTTCATGTGTCTGTTCAAACTGATGGTGATTTAGATGATGTTCATGATATTGATGATTATTTCTTCCCGATTGCTTCTGAAACTCAATCATTTACCAAGTTTTCTGAGGGAACTCAATCGTACTTGACTGAAATTGATGCTTTCAAACAAAAGTTTGAAAAAGAAAGGGAACAGAGGATAAATGTGCTAAAGGAACTCAATGATCTAAAAGTTGAATTCCAATTTCAGAAAATAGCACTTCAATTTCATAAAGAAAAAGAAAACCAATGTGTTTGAAGAGAATCATCCAATTCATGTTCAAAATGTGAATGTAGACATAAAGAATGTTGTTCATGTGTCTGTTCAAACTGATGGTGATTTAGATGATGTTCATGATATTGATGATTATTTCTTCCCGATTGCTTCTGAAACTCAATCATTTACCAAGTTTTCTGAGGGAACTCAATCGTACTTGACTGAAATTGATGCTTTCAAACAAAAGTTTGAAAAAGAAAGGGAACAGAGGATAAATGTGCTAAAGGAACTCAATGATCTAAAAGTTGAATTCCAATTTCAGAAAATAGCACTTCAATTTCATAAAGAAAAAGAAAACCAATGTGTTTGAAGAGAATCATCCAATTCATGTTCAAAATGTGAATGTAGACATAAAGAATGTTGTTCATGTGTCTGTTCAAACTGATGGTGATTTAGATGATGTTCATGATATTGATGATTATTTCTTCCCGATTGCTTCTGAAACTCAATCATTTACCAAGTTTTCTGAGGGAACTCAATCGTACTTGACTGAAATTGATGCTTTCAAACAAAAGTTTGAAAAAGAAAGGGAACAGAGGATAAATGTGCTAAAGGAACTCAATGATCTAAAAGTTGAATTCCAATTTCAGAAAATAGCACTTCAATTTCATAAAGAAAAAGAAAAAGCATCAATTCCACTCAAGCGAAGTCCATGTCCGATAAAGAAAAGTGAAGTTAGTGTGAAGTTGGAAACTGAAGATATGACAAAATTTTTGGAAGAAAATCATGTTTTTGATCCTGAATTTGAAAAACATTTTGTTCAAAAGGAGGAAAAACTTGATTTTAAACTAAAGAAGATTCCAAAGTCACACTCTTCACAATCTTCATCAATCAATAAGTTTCAAAGACCAAAGACCACCCAACAATCAAAGACCAACCCATCACCCAAGACTGATTCAAAATCAAAGACCAAACCATCACCAAAGAATGTTTCAAAACCGAAGTTCAATAAATCACGAACGAAGGATTCAAGTCATAATTCAAAGAAAGGTCCCACAGTTCAAAAGACTTCTAGGCAACCAAAGATGTACAAGGTCAAATCTGAACCTAAGTCTCAAAAAGAAGTCAAAACAAGCAATGGTCCGAAGATTATTAAGAATGCAAATCTCTCATTAGGTAACAAACAACCTCAGCAGGTTAGGTATTCTAGTTTTCCTAGGTATTCTCAGAAGAATCCTAAGTGCACTTTACAGAGGGTTAGAGATACTTTTACAGGCATGACTAAATACAAAGACCAGTATGGTTGGCTGTCACCTAATAACATAAAGAAAGTGAATAGGACCACAGAAACCATCAAGAAGAAACTGTTCAGAACATAGATGCTAAATTGATTTCTAACTCTAAGAATGTTCGTGTTTCAGGTGACTTGTGCTTGAATAGTAGCAGTAAATGGATTCCGAAAGATAGATTTTTGCATGCTACTAGAAAAGTCAAAATTGATGGAAACACTACCCATGTCAAACAAGTGTGGATTGTCTGTAGATCAAATTCATTAGATAATTCTAATACATCTAGGACTAGTCCTGCTTGTATCAAAACTTGTGTATAAACAATTACATTTCTGTGCTTGTAATTTGTATTTGTGTTTATGAACAATTCTGTGTGTTTGTTTGTTATTTGAATAAATAGTTTCTTTGTGTGTCATTTTGCTTGTTGTTTAATTTTAATGTGTACTTGCATGTTATCCCTCTAACCTGCAAGGACCCAATCAACATGGGTACCTAAAACATATTTCTTGTCCTTGCAGGAATACCTCATTTGTGTTTGGTATGTTGACTCGGGATGTTCTCGTCATATGACTGGAAACAAGTCCATTCTTTCGAACTTTGTTGAAAAGTTTATGGGAACCGTCAGATTCGGAAATGATCATATTGCTCCTATTCTCGGTTATGGAGACATTGTTAAAAATGGTGTCACTATCAAGAAAGTTTCTTATGTTGAAGGCCTAGGACACAATCTTTTTAGTGTTGGACAATTTTGTGACAATGATCTTCAAGTATTATTCAGGAGATATGAATGCAAAGTGCAGACTGAAGATGGTGTGGATATTCTTACTGGAACAAGAGACAATAATTTGTTCACTATTGATCTCAACAACATTCCATCTAATTCTTCAGAGATTTGTCTACTTTCAAAAGCAACTGCACAAAACTCTTGGTTATGGCATCGCCGTCTTTCTCATCTGAATTTTCAAACAATTAATGCTCTAGTGGATAAACAACTTGTTGAAGGACTTCCTGATTACAAGTATGAAAGTGAACATGTTTGTCCAGCTTGTGCAATTGGTAAGATGAAGAAAGCTTCACACAAACCAAAGAAGCATCTGAGTACTGAAGGTTCTTTGCACCTTCTACATATGGATTTGTGTGGCCCAATGAAAGTTCAAAGTATCCATGGCAAGCGATACATTCTTGTGATTGTCGATGATTATTCTTGTTACACTTGGGTATTCTTTCTTCATGCAAAGAGTGACACTCCGACTGCAATTATTGATTTCATAAAGAAGACCCAAGTAAATCTTAAATCGTCAGTTAGAATTGTTCGCTCAGACAATGGAACTGAATTCAAGAATTCAACGATTGATTCTTTATTCAAGTCCATGGGTATTACTCATCAATTTTCCGCTGCCAGGACACCTCAACAGAATGGAGTAGTTGAACGTCGAAATCAAACTCTTGTTGAAGCAGCTAGAACAATGCTTGCTTATTCAAAGTTGCCTCCGAATCTATGGGCAGAAGCTGTTGCTACTGCCTGCTTCACTCAAAATAGATCAATCATCAACAAGAGGTTTGATAAAACTCCGTATGAGGTGATCAACAAAAGAAAGCCCAATGTAAACTTCTTGCACATTTTTGGATGTGTGTGTTATGTTCTCAATGATCGAGACAATCTGGGCAAATTTGAACCAAAAGGCGATGAGGCATATTTCATCGGTTATTCAAGAGAATCCATTTCATATCGTGTATATAACCGAAGAACCAAGAGAATCGAAGAGAGTATGAATGTCAAATTTGATGAACTCTAATGGTTCTTGAACAACACAGTTCAAGACCCGAACTTCAAAGTCCACAAGCTTCCGCAACAAAGACTGCTTCAAATGTCAAATCATCATTCTCTACTCCAACAACACAAGATTTGGATATCTTGTTCGAAGAATTTTTCCAAGTTTCGAAGAAAGTTCCTGAATCTGATGGAAATGCTAATGAACCATCCAGTTCAAATTCAAAAGAGATGGATCCCAATGAGTCTTCACCATCACCATCATCAGATGTTAATTCATCATCTGATTCTCCTCCTACTGATATTTCAGAGGTGCATTCTCAACCTCATAATATCACACAAGTGACAAATCCTACAACCAATCCTGAAGAATATGATCATGACGACTTTGTTGAACCAATTGCAACTTCGTTTGAACAATTAACAGAACAACATTCTCCTGATTTTGTTGATTCTGAAGAATCTGGTGATCCACTTGTTCCAATTCCTCACACAACCAAGTGGACAAGAGCTCATCCTATTTCTCAAGTCATTGGTAATCCAACAACTGGAGTTCAGACAAGATCCGCATCCGCGAATGAATGTCTGTTTGTGAATTTTCTGAGTATTGTTGAACCAAAGACAGTGAATGAAGCTCTAAGTTGTCTAGATTGGGTGAAAGCAATGCAAGAAGAACTTAATCAGTTCGAACATCTTGAGGTGTGGAAATTGGTTCCCAATCCTTACAAGAACAAGGAGCCAATTAAGACCAAATGGATCTTCAAGAACAAAAAGGATGAAACTGGAGTTGTTGTACGTAACAAAGCACGATTGGTTGCGAAGGGATACTGCCAACAAGATGGAATTGATTACGATGAGACATTCGCACCAGTTGCACGAATTGAGGCTATTCGGATGTTTCTTGCCTATGCTGCCTACAAGAACTTCACAGTCTACCAGATGGATGTTAAAACTGCCTTCTTGAATGGAATTCTCAAAGAAGAAGTGTACGTTGAACAACCAGAAGGTTTTGTGAGTTCCAAACATCCAGACTACGTTTACAGGTTAGACAAGGCATTATATGGTCTGAAACAAGCGCCTCATGCATGGTATGATGCTCTATCCTCTTATCTTGTGAAATCTGGCTTTAGCAAAGGTTTGATTGACACTAACTTGTTTATCAAACGACAAGGGAGTGATATCATTCTAATCCAGATTTATGTTGACGACATAATTTTCGGGTCAACTAATCCTAAATACTGCAAGAATTTTTCAGCCTTAATGATCAAGAAATTTGAAATGAGCATGATGGGTGAATTAAACTTTTTCCTTGGTCTTCAAGTAAAACAGTTGTCAAATGGTACTTTTATCTGTCAATCTAAGTACATTCTTGACATGTTGAAAAAGTTTGATATGATGGATTGTCAAACAATTGGGACACCCATGGAAGCTCGAACAAAGATTAATGCTGACTTAAATGGAAAATCTTTTGATCAAAATTAGAAAATTATAAAAATGATAAAAAGATTTTATTTTTTTTTGTTTTGTTATTTTGTTATTTTTTATTTTATTTCTATGTTTAATTTTGTTATTTTTTATTTTATTTTATTTTATTTTTTATTTTTTATTTTATTTTATTTTATTTTGTTATTTTTTTTTTATTTTTTTTAATTTTGTTATTTTTTATTTTATTTTATTTTAATTTTGTTATTTTTTTTTTATTTTTGTTTAATTTTGTTATTTTTTATTTTATTTTATTTTAATTTTGTTATTTTTTATTTTATTTTATGTTTATTTTGTTATTTTTTATTTTTTTTATTTTAATTTTGTTATTTTTTTTTTGTTTTGTTATTTTGTTATTTTTTATTTTATTTCTATGTTTAATTTTGTTATTTTTTTAAAGCCCAAAATCAAAATGAGCCCAAATGAATTGTCAGCCCAAGACTTGTTTGAAAACGGGTTGACACGCGGGTCACACCCATACCCGCGACCCGAACTTGAGTTTAAATAGAAAATGGGCGGGCCAATTTAATCACTTTCAATTTTTAAAATCAAAATATCTTAGTTTTCTCTCAAACTGATCAAATCTTTCACATCAATCAATCACTAATCTTCATCTAAGTCATAATAATCAAAGTGGGATTAACAAGTGAATAATTTTCTGGGTATATTTCATCAGTTCATCGATCATAGTAACAGTTTTGAGGTAATGATTCTTGTTTAATTTGTGCACTTCAACTGTTTGATTAAATGTCTCAAAGAACTGCCATGATTGTTATGCATTTTAATTTTCTGAAAACCAAGTTGGGAATGCTTGATTTACAAACTTAAATGCTTTCATGCCATGTATTCTATGTTCATTTTATGTTTCAAACATTGATGTGTTTTACTTGTTATTACATGCAATGTTTGAGGGGGAGAAAAAAGGTAGAATGCATGATTTTAGGGGGAGTTTGTAAATTTAGTATAGTCATATATGCTTTATTTGAGGGGGAGTGTGCAATGCATGAAAATATTTGTTTATTTTTCTAGTATGTTTAAAGTTTTTTTTTCCTTGATTAAAAGTTTTTTTTGTAATGTGTGTTTGTTTTAAAATTTGAAAAACCAAATACAAAATTAGAAAATTATAAAAATGATAAAAAGATTTTATTTTTTTTGTTTTGTTATTTTGTTATTTTTTATTTTATTTCTATGTTTAATTTTGTTATTTTTTTTAAAGCCCAAAATCAAAATGAGCCCAAATGAATTGTCAGCCCAAGACTTGTTTGAAAACGGGTTGACACGCGGGTCACACCCATACCCGCGACCCGAACTTGAGTTTAAATAGAAAATGGGCGGGCCAATTTAATCACTTTCAATTTTTAAAATCAAAATATCTTAGTTTTCTCTCAAACTGATCAAATCTTTCACATCAATCAATCACTAATCTTCATCTAAGTCATAATAATCAAAGTGGGATTAACAAGTGAATAATTTTCTGGGTATATTTCATCAAGTTTCATAATAATCAAAGTGGGATTAACAAGTGAATAATTTTCTGGGTATATTTCATCAGTTCATCTAAGTCATAATAATCAAAGTGGGATTAACAAGTGAATAATTTTCTGGGTATATTTCATCAGTTCATCGATCATAGTAACAGTTTTGAGGTAATGATTCTTGTTTAATTTGTGCACTTCAACTGTTTGATTAAATGTCTCAAAGAACTGCCATGATTGTTATGCATTTTAATGATGATTGATTGTGTATATATGATGTTTTAGTTGCATGATTAGGGCTTTTGCTTGTTGTTTATCTAAATTTTATGCCTTAATCTGCTCGTGTTTGAGTTTTATGGGTATGATTTGATGATGGGCTGGGTAATAACTTGTGTTTTTGATGAAATGTACCATTTGCAGAGCATTTTGCTCGGCAAACAGTTCAAATTGGAATTTCAATGACAAGACTTCAACTAATTTTTCAAATCAACTGTTTGCAGAGCATTTTGCTCGGCAAACAGTTCAAATTGGAATTTCAATGACAAGACTTCAACTAATTTTTCAAATCAACTGTTTGCAGAGCATTTTGCTCGGCAAACAGTTCAAATTGGAATTTCAATGACAAGACTTCAACTAATTTTTCAAATCAACTGTTTGCAGAGCATTTTGCTCGGCAAACAGTTCAAATTGGAATTTCAATGACAAGACTTCAACTAATTTTTCAAATCAACTGTTTGCAGAGCATTTTGCTCGGCAAACAGTTCAAATTGGAATTTCAATGACAAGACTTCAACTAATTTTTCAAATCAACTGTTTGCAGAGCATTTTGCTCGGCAAACAGTTCAAATTGGAATTTCAATGACAAGACTTCAACTAATTTTTCAAATCAACTGTTTGCAGAGCATTTTGCTCGGCAAACAGTACAATGAAAATTTTTCAAAACAACTGTTTGCAGAGCATTTTGCTCGGCAAACAGTACAATTTGAAATTTTTCAAATTGAAATTGTTTTTTGTTTTTTTTTTTTTTTTTTTTTTTTTTTTTTTTTTTTTTTTTTTTTTTTTTTTTTTTTTTTTTTTTTTTTTTTTTTTTTTTTTTTTTTTTTTTTTTTTTTTTTTTTTTTTTTTTTTTTTTTTTTTTTTTTTTTTTTTTTTTTTTTTTTTTTTTTTTTTTTTTTTTTTTTTTTTTTTTTTTTTTTTTTTTTTTTTTTTTTTTTTTTTTTTTTTTTTTTTTTTTTTTTTTTTTTTTTTTTTTTTTTTTTTTTTTTTTTTTTTTTTTTTTTTTTTTTTTTTTTTTTTTTTTTTTTTTTTTTTTTTTTTTTTTTTTTTTTTTTTTTTTTTTTTTTTTTTTTTTTTTTTTTTTTTTTTTTTTTTTTTTTTTTTTTTTTTTTTTTTTTTTTTTTTTTTTTTTTTTTTTTTTTTTTTTTTTTTTTTTTTTTTTTTTTTTTTTTTTTTTTTTTTTTTTTTTTTTTTTTTTTTTTTTTTTTTTTTTTTTTTTTTTTTTTTTTTTTTTTTTTTTTTTTTTTTTTTTTTTTTTTTTTTTTTTTTTTTTTTTTTTTTTTTTTTTTTTTTTTTTTTTTTTTTTTTTTTTTTTTTTTTTTTTTTTTTTTTTTTTTTTTTTTTTTTTTTTTTTTTTTTTTTTTTTTTTTTTTTTTTTTTTTTTTTTTTTTTTTTTTTTTTTTTTTTTTTTTTTTTTTTTTTTTTTTTTTTTTTTTTTTTTTTTTTTTTTTTTTTTTTTTTTTTTTTTTTTTTTTTTTTTTTTTTTTTTTTTTTTTTTTTTTTTTTTTTTTTTTTTTTTTTTTTTTTTTTTTTTTTTTTTTTTTTTTTTTTTTTTTTTTTTTTTTTTTTTTTTTTTTTTTTTTTTTTTTTTTTTTTTTTTTTTTTTTTTTTTTTTTTTTTTTTTTTTTTTTTTTTTTTTTTTTTTTTTTTTTTTTTTTTTTTTTTTTTTTTTTTTTTTTTTTTTTTTTTTTTTTTTTTTTTTTTTTTTTTTTTTTTTTTTTTTTTTTTTTTTTTTTTTTTTTTTTTTTTTTTTTTTTTTTTTTTTTTTTTTTTTTTTTTTTTTTTTTTTTTTTTTTTTTTTTTTTTTTTTTTTTTTTTTTTTTTTTTTTTTTTTTTTTTTTTTTTTTTTTTTTTTTTTTTTTTTTTTTTTTTTTTTTTTTTTTTTTTTTTTTTTTTTTTTTTTTTTTTTTTTTTTTTTTTTTTTTTTTTTTTTTTTTTTTTTTTTTTTTTTTTTTTTTTTTTTTTTTTTTTTTTTTTTTTTTTTTTTTTTTTTTTTTTTTTTTTTTTTTTTTTTTTTTTTTTTTTTTTTTTTTTTTTTTTTTTTTTTTTTTTTTTTTTTTTTTTTTTTTTGTTTTTTTTTTTTTTTTTTTTTTTTTTTTTTTTTTTTTTTTTTTTTTTTTTTTTTTTTTTTTTTTGCAAATAGTTTAGAATTTCAAAATATTTTTTTTTTTTTTTTTTTTATTCTTTCTTTTATATTTGTGTTGTGTTTTGTTTTATGTAAATGAATTTGTGTATTGTGTTGGTAAATATATAGTATTTCATAAGTGTTTGGGGTGAGATGCAAGGTATCGAACGCCTTTGTGTACTACCTTGTTTTCTTATCTTTTAATACTTATGTGATTCTATATATTGTCATGTTTTGTATATATATTTGGGTGAGATGCAAGGTATCGAACGCCTTTGTGTACTACTTTGTTTTCTCATTTCTAATATATATGCAAAACATTGTCTTTGTGTAATAAATGTGTTTCTTAAATGTTGGTATGTGTTATTATTTTTCTGTGATTAAATTGTATTTTCTGGTCAAAACTTTGGTCAGTTTGTCTTAAACAGAAAATAATAAACTATCAAGATGGCTATGTTTAAAGAAGGAGATTCAATGAAGATGCAAGCCAATCAAGCACTTCACATTCCATTTGCTTGCAAATTCCCGATCATTCCAGAGATTCTTAGCTATCATCCATTGAATAATGCTTTGACTGGAGGTGCAATTGTACCTGAGAAGTATGTCTTTGAGCTGTGGCAATCAATTGAATATATACGAGGAAGTAAAAGGCATAACACAGCAGACTACTTCAAATTTTCTCTAGAGTCAGAAGATGAACTGTTTAATTGTCGATTCACTTTGGATGAGTTTAGAACAACAATTGGATTTCCTGTACTTGAAGAATACGAAGAACTCCCATCAGTTGAAGAAATGTTGGCTGGAGTTCATTCGTTGGGTTTTGAAGGAGAGTTGGCAACGATGAGAGATTTTAGAAGGAGTAATGTAGCAACTCTCTGGCATACGATGTACAATGTTTTAACCACCTGTTTGATGCCATCACAGAAAGGAATTGATCTCATGACGAAGGATTCCTTATCAATTTACTATGCAGTCACTCACAATGTGCAGTGTGACTTTGCGGCGATTATATGGAAAAAGATGATTCAAGTTGTCAAGGGAAAGGATAAACAAGACAGAAAATATATTCCCTTTATCAGATTCTTCACACTGATTATCGAAGATGTTCTTGATAATGCAGAAGAAATTCCAAAATTGGAGAACAGCTTCAAGTGTGTGATTGCGATGTATAAATCCAACTTGAGAGGCACAAGTTGTGAAACTGTAAGACCTTTTCCAATTCCACCATTCCTGATAAATCTGGTTCCTGCTCAGAGTCCTCATCTTAGGGCTTATCTCGAGTGGTTAGTCTCAGCAATGGGGTCTGAAAGCCGACAGACTCCTACCCAAGCTGAGCATAGGTCGCCAAGTGAGGGTCCTAGGTCACATAAAAGAAAAAGAGGGGATAGTGGTGAGGGGACTTCTGGGCAGAGGAAAAGAAAATCAAAACGAGTTATGTTTGAACAAGATGTTGTAACACCTGAACCTGTTTCTTCACCTATTTCTCAACCTACACCATCAACACAATCTACACCAACCGTTCACTTTTCACAATCTTCACCTTCACAATCTACACCTTTACCATCCGTTGTTTCACCAAACCCACCAACTTTTACACCACCTCGCTCATCACCTGTACTTAATCCAACACCGCTTGCTTCAGCACTACCTAATGAACCAACTCCACCACCAGGGAGAAGACTTAAAATGGCTGCTCGTAGGTCACCAAAGAAATCAAAGAAGAAGAAATCCAAACGAAAGCATACGTCTGCTGGATCTGAAAATATTGGTGCCTCGACAGAATTAGATGCTGAACAAGTAATTCATAATGTTGTATCTGAGGTTGAAACTGAGCATGTTAGCACTGGAGATGATGTTGTGCTGGAGGAACAAGGCGGATTTGAGGGAGGAGTTGAAAATACCAGAGAGGATGTGCGGTCCGGGTTAGGACAAGGGCATAAAGAAAACGTTGGCCCTCCGTTAGTTCAAACCAATGTGTCTAGCCGGGTTGTTTACCCTAGGGTAGAAGTCGGGAACTGCCCATTCTCGCTTGCACCAAACTCTCCCAGCCATTCTGACTCCTCACAACAGGAGTTAGTCTCACAAATGCACGGGGATCAGCCACGCTCACCACACTCTCCTCATTTGGAGGATGAGAGTGTTGAAATAAGAGAGGACCAGCCTCACCTCTCGCCTTCATTTCGTGCACAAGAGTCTAGATCTCCTAGGTACATGGATTCACAAGCACAGTTGAGTACTGATGCCGGAACAAGCGGAGAGGGACCCACTTTGTGTGACCCTCAAGGACAGCTTGGAAATCCTGCCTTAGCTAACATCACGCCAGCTTTAGCCGCAGGTAACAGTCCTCAGACCGAGACTGGGGAACAGTATGAACGCCGTAGTGACACTGCTGTTCCTCAGGATCAACCTGAGACTGTATTAACAGGCATTCTCAGTGACCCCGGTGTTGTTAGAGGTGTTACACAACAACAAGTCCCGGACAGTGATTTATCACAGTCTAGGACACAACCCGATTCTGGTTGCAAAGCCACTGAATCTCCAACTGCTGGTGAGGGTATAACCCAAGGATCCGCAGGAAATCCTGAATCAGCTTCGCTGAATTTAGGTCACACCACAAGTGTGCAAACAACCCCTGGGTTGGTTACTCCACCTCCTACCCAAACACAAAGAACACCAACACCAAATCAAATTCCATCAACATCAACAAATCAACCTACCAAAGATTCTGCTTGTGAAGTTTTGTTGAATATATTACTATCTGAGGGTGATTTGTTGACTGTAACTGAAAGAGGAGTGTTGAATGCTCTTGAGGTGAGAGAAAGAGAACTTGCTACTGAAAGAAGAGTAAAAGCTTTACAAGATCAGGTTGAAAGACAAAAGGCTGAATATGATGCAAAGCTTGCTGCATTTGAGCTTAGATTGTTAGCATTAGAATCTTGCCGACCGGCCTTGGTTGCTTCTAGACGGGATGATCCTGATTCTGATGATCACCCCGAGGGGGAGAACCAAGGAGAGGGTCAAGCCAACATTGAAAATACTTCGGCAAGAGTTGATGTGAATGCTGAGAATGTGGTAATGGAAGAAAGAGCAGAGGGTGTGAATGTTGAGAATGTTGAGAACGATACTTTAGATGATGAGATTAGAAGAAGATTAGTTGAAGTTTTTGGTGTTGATTCTGATGTAGAAAGTGAAGAAGTAGTTGAAAAAATTGATGTAGAAGGTTTTGTTATTGAAGAGGATTTAGTTGAATATGCTGAAGGAGAAGCTGATCTAGAGGCCATAAAAGATAATGTTATATTGGATGAGCCAGAGATAGTTGAGACTCCTGTGAACGTAGAAGCTGCAGAGGAACCTATGTTTGAAGAATTTGCAGATCTTGATTACTTTGAAACAGGTCCTTCAAGCAGAGTTGAAGTTGGAGAATCATCTGCTCGTGCTAGCTCAGCTCCACAGCAGTATAATTTTAATGAATTCAACAATTTTGATGATCTTAGAAAGACTCCAGAAGCTGCAGTTCAGAACTTTCAGAAATCTACTTACAAACAGGTTTTGAGAGAGGCAATCATATCCGAGGAAGTTCTTCCTGATTACTTTCCAACTGATTTAACTGAAGAACAATTAAGATTTATTAATCGGGGATACTTCTTGAGGGATAGAGAAAGAATGGTTGCTCTTGGCATCAAACCTAAAGAAGCAGCTAAGAAATCAAGATATCTGGAGGAGAGGGCTTACCCTATATTTTGTGGAGCAACTAAGGTCACTAAAACCAAGAGACCAGAGTTAGACTCAATGTACAAGTTTAAGGAAGCTAGGCAAATAGAAGAATACACAGAGCTTCTTAAACTTACAAAACAATACAATCCAAAGTTGCTGGAAGAACAGAGAAACCACAAGATATTGGTGCTGATCAGGGTGATTTTGATCAAAAGAGTTACTATCTCTATTCCATGTTTTCACGTCAAAAGAGATAATAACAAGATCTACAGATTTACAGAAGCCCAATTCAAACTTTTGCCAGTTGATGACATTATCTTCCTCTACAACCATTTCCTGAATGCAATGCAAAGATACCGTGAAGATGTAATTGCTTTTGATGCTGTAAAAAGATACATGTCAAGTTGCATTCAATATGCTTCATTGGAAGATTTTCAAATAGGGTTTGAAGTTGTGAAGAGGAAGATAAATGTACCATATCCAGATCAGAGTCTTTACACTGAAGACATTGAAAAGCTCAGTATTGGTCATGTCATTGAAGAACCATCTTTTGGGGTTGTCTTTCTAAATAGCCGAAAGAAGAAGATTTTCATTCGTATGGATGAACTTGCTTCCTATTCTGATGGAACATTGGAGTTTTGTAAAAATGTGTTGCTGTGTTTGAAGGAAGATGAGCAAGATGAAAAGAAAAAGGAAGTGTTTGATAAAGTGATCTCCAAAATCAATCAAAGGCTTGAATACCGAGACAGCATTCGAATGATGAGAGAAGCAAAGAATGTTCAGAAGTCGAAGTATGTTGTTCGTCGGAAAGGAGGTTGCTGGATCAAGTACGAGCCTAGTCATCTTCCAGGGCCACATAACATTCCTCCAAGAAATTTTGAAGCTAATATGATTGTTCCAGATGACAGACCCGAAGGAGAAAACTGGTTCTGGCATCCAAACAAAGACAGACCAAATACGAGAGCTTGAAGATAAACAAAGACTGGATATTTTTGACAAATCACTACTAAGGGGGAGATTGTTAGAAATATAAATGTAGTAGTTGATTTGTTTCCTTATTGTATATTTGTACTTAGAATGTAAATGTCTAAGTATGGAAGGGGGCTTAGTGTAAATTAGTCATATGTATATAAACCCCTTCCATTAAGCATTTTGTAACCTTTGAACCCATAATACAATCCAATCTTTCCCTGACATCTCTCTACTCTCTCTCTACTTTCTCTCTCTAGAAACCGCCATTAACACACACACTTACACACACAAAAGCTCGAATTCTACTGTTTACATGACCTTAGACTAGGATACCCAATTTATCTTCCTCGTGTTTTCATCTTTACCCCACAAAAAATCCCTTCTGATCCGTTCCAGAATCTCAATGACCCCGACAGAGACTTTATATAGCGAAAAATAATATGTCGGTGATGCATTTAATACTGACTTAATCAATGTGAGGCGGCCTCCAAATGAGAGTGTTTTTGCTTTCCATGAAGATAGCCTAGTCATAAAGATATCCACAATCGGTTTCCAATTACGAACCAAATTCATGTTTCCCCCAACATTTAAGTGCTGAAAAGGGAATGTACCCACTTTACATAACAAAACCTCTTCCAATGATTCTACTTCTAAATTGTCCACACCAATTCCATACAAAAAGCTTTTATCCAGATTAATACTTAACCCATATGCCATTTAGAAACACCTTAGCAACCTCTTTAGGTTCAACAGGCTAACTCGTGACCAATCCCCCAAAAAAACCACATCATCAGCATACATAAAGTGTGACAGAATCAAACCAGATTGAGAGAGTTTGAGACCCTGGAGAGCCCCGATGTCACACGCTCTCTTAATGATCTGTATTAATGACTCCATAGCTAGAATGAACAAAAAAGGAGATAGTGGATCCCCTTGCCTTAGGCCTCTGTGACACTGAAACTCAGCGGTTGGAGACCCATTTATGAGAACCGATGCCCTTCCCGATGAGAGAATAGCATAAATCCATCTCCTCCACTTGCCCGGAAAACCCATTTGTGCCATTATAGAATCAAGAAAACCCCAGTTCAAAGAGTCATGTGCTTTTTTAATATCGACTTTAAATAAGAAGCCTGCTTTTTTGGATTTTTTCAACCAACCAATCACCTCGTTGAGCATTAAAGGACCATCCATGAACCCATTAACCACGGGAACACATCCATGAACCCATTAACCACGGGCACGACTTTCAATTTGACTTTTGTGACGTTGACATTATATATTTTTCCCTCCCACGGCTCGGTCGTCTCGCCTTGAACCACTAACTCTTCACCATTTTCTAACGGAATCCTCACTACCCTACTACCACAATCTATAACCGCATTCATTGCCGACATCCAATCCATACCCACAATCACATCAAAACTACCGATATCGAAAGGAACCAAATCTATAAGGAATGGGTAGTCACATAACTCTAAGGTACAATCACGAACAACTTGATCAATTTTAGTTAACCCGCCATTTACCATTTCAAGTTCAAAGTAATAAGATAACGGACTAAGGCTAGCATCAATCAACGGTATGAAATCATTGGAGACAAGACTAAAATCGGCCCCGGAATCAAATAATACGGTGGCATATTGATTGTTGAGGAGAAATGTACCTGCAACGACGTTAGGATCAACACGAGCCTCGGCCGCATTCACGGCAAAAGCTCTTCCACGGGGAGCAAGTTGTTGTTGAGCTTGTTGTTGTTGTTGGCCTTGATTTCCCCGGTTTTGATTTGGACCGGCAATTTGCAATTGATTAGGATGCACGGTCACTTGAACTTGTTGGCCAATGAGATTAGGGCACCGGTTACGATAGTGATCTTGGCCACCACATTCATAACAAGTACCCGGAGCTATCGAGGGACGTCTCATATTAAGAGGAGCAACATTCAATGGAGCGACTCGACGATTGTTGGGACAAAATTTGGAGGTGTGACCCGGTTTTGATTTGGACCGGCAATTTGCAATTGATTAGGATGCACGGTCACTTGAACTTGTTGGCCAATGAGATTAGGGCACCGGTTACGATAGTGATCTTGGCCACCACATTCATAACAAGTACCCGGAGCTATCGAGGGACGTCTCATATTAAGAGGAGCAACATTCAATGGAGCGACTCGACGATTGTTGGGACAAAATTTGGAGGTGTGACCCGGTTGATTACAATGGAAGCAAACGTCACATCTCACATTAGCCCAATGATGACGGTTACACCTAGGACATAAAGGACTAGTCCTGGCATAACCACCTTTTGGGGGCTCCACCGCCGGCACAACCGCCGCATACACCTTTCCACCACGATTATGGCGCTTATGGTCACGCCTCTCATCTTTCTTGGTGTCACTTGACTCGGCCACCTCTTTCCTCTTGCCATCATTTTTGTTCAACTTACCACCCCTCACGAGCTCCATTGTCACACTAGCGGTGCGGTTGATTGCCTCTTTGATTGTCAACGGCATGGTGGGGTGAGCAACAAGCACTCTCACCTCATGAGGCAATCCTACAACATATTTCTCCACCTTTACATCTTCGGGCCTTACGAGATGGGGAATGAGCCTAGAGAGTTGGCCAAAACGGCGAGTGTAACCCTCATAGTCTCCTCCCTTCATGGTGAGACTAGTGAATTCTTTTTGTAGCTTTCTCATCTCGTGTGTCGGGCAATACTTAGCAATTATCATCTTTTTGAAGTCTCCCCAAAGTAGGTTGTTATCCCCATCAATCCCCAATTCATCCACCTCCAAGTTCCACCATTCAAGGGCATCACCCTTCAACATACCGGTGGCATAAGTAATTCGTTGCCCAAATGTGCAACCACTCCGAGCAATGATCGATTCAATTCTCTCTAGCCACTCTAAACAACCCGTGGCACCACCTTCTCCACCAAACTCCGGAGCTCCACAAGCTTTGAAGTCTTTAAACAAACACCCTTGGCGGTAAGCATCATAACCTCTTGGTTGAACAAAAGCTCCTCCATTCTCACTGCCATTCACATTCACATTTTCATTTTCATTTTCATCGTGAACCGCTTCATCTTCCGGTTCTTCTTGTCCACCCCTAGCTTCCATGGCCGCCGAGATTCGGGCCACAAGATCCGGCATGAGGTCATTTAATGCTTGTGTGATAACCTCGGTTGACACCGGGGGATTTGCACCACCCCGAACACCTCGGCCACCACGACCTCCTCGACCTCCACGACCTCCACGGCCTCCTCTACCACCGCGACCACCTCTACCACCACGTCCACCTACAACTTCTTCTTGTTCATCTTGATTTTGGTGATTTCTCACGACTCTCCTTGGCCTAACCATTATCCTGAGCACACGTGTTAGGTTAGCAAGTTAGTTCTCACAATTCACACACGAGATAGCCAAAATCAATCATTACATATCAAGCATTTCATATCTAGGGTTTTCTCTAGACCGTCTAACATGCATATCTCTACGGGGATTTTATCATGGCAATAAATCTAAGGCTTCATCGATCATACGATTCACAATCAACAACACAATCACAAGCCATTTAACACAATATAAAAGGGGTCAAGTCATAACAAGGCGGGTAAAGCATAGTCCGAATCTAACTTCAACATTCAATACATTAAAGGTGTTTGTATACAGGTGATACCAGTGGATTTTCCTCCACACCGTTAATATGTTGAATGGATGTCGGGACTCGGTTCCGTTATGCCCTCTAAGTATTGGTCGGGTATGTATACAGGGTGTACCAGCGGCTAACCCTCCACTCAACCAACACTCATCAAACATACCGGGTTACCTACTACACCTTATCCACAATGCGCAATCCACAAGATCATTAACTTTCATATGACATAGGGTAACCATAGATTTGTTGATCAGGCTCCTCTAGGGTTACCGAATGTCATACTCCGCTAATGCCATCATTTCAGTTTACTAGGGTCAAACAATTCAAAGAAATTTCAAGAACATACGTCAACGTCAATTCGATAAGTCACGGTGATATCCCGACACAATTACATACGTCAATCAAGTCATCACATAATCAATCAAGTCAACAAGTCATGAGAAACCTACGAACTCCATTAAGTTTCATGCGTCATAGAATTCACGTTGCACACATAATTTCCTATCATGCATGCTAATATGAAATGTGGGTGCAATGGCTATAGGCTAGGTCAATCCACCTAATTCTCTACAACCACGGCTCTGATACCATTCTGTAACACCCCAACAAGGCGGAATCATGAGGGTTACATACTAAGCACAACACGACATGGAAATTAAGTAGAGACAATCTAAATGCATTAAAAGGATTGAACAATCCATACAATTCATTCAAATACAAGTGCCGGAATCATACAAAAATGCATAAGGAGCACGCCCATCAAACGTTTACAAAAGAATAGTTCAAAAGATGGTAAATGATCCTAAGCATAACCCATAAGCGGGAACTATGAATCACGGATCCAAGAATAGTCCAAGTCCAATCCTAGCATGCAACAAATCAATCAATCATCCAACACGTCTCTGGTTAACCTGTTCACCTGAAAAGTGTACTAAAACGTGTCAACATAAAGTTGGTGAGTTCGTAGGTTTAAGTAATGAAAATCAAGTGTCGGGATATCAACCGTTATCGATAAGTGAGGATTAGAATACCTAATCACGTCAAAGTTAATACAATGAACGTCAACATCTCAATAATCGTCAATACATATAATAACGTCATAATATGGGTTAAACAACCTGTATCCCGAGTATGATCATGCCGGGTGTGGATTCGTCAATCCACCGTCACGTCTTACATAATAATATATAATATACGTCATACGTCATAAGTATAATATCGTCATAAAGTGGCCATGATCATACCGGGTGTGGATTCGTCAATCCACCGTCACGTCTTACAATAAATATAATATACGTCTTACGTCACATACAAACGTTTAATAACACGTACCACAAGCAATCAATTAGATATCTAACGTCTCATTTCATATCACAACAAATTGTATCAACCGACAAGCGTTTAAACGGCAAGTACACTTTTCACCCCAAATAAAGTAAGCGTAGGGGCTACGAAACTCACCTTGATCGGCAAAAGAAAAGTTTATAATCAATTAATATCGTCCAATGATCGTCACACGTGTCCACCTATCAATATGTATACACGTTTTATATTACAAGTCTTTACTTGACGTTTAAAAATGACTTATAACTTTAGACGACTCTTAGGTCTCATATCCAACACAAAAGTGGGTCGAGTTATAAGTATTTAACGAGCTACTAACGTCCGGAAGTCCTTAATGCTCACGACTTATCGTTATGTTTATACGACTTGCATATTAATGTAAGTATGCATATATACATATATATATGACACACTTTTCTTTTATTGTGCTTTGGCATTCAGCTTTGAATACACTAGACAACCCGAATTGGACACCATAGGGGCTGAGGGACGACCCAAAAAGGAAGCCCGACCCAATCCTAGAGAGATTGGCCCACAACTAGAAAACAGAATATATCAACACAGCAAGCAGCGTAAGAGATGGTGGTTCAACCCAGGATAGAGTCCCAGACGGCAAATGCCACCGTCCGAGACGGTGGCTCCCAATTCGTTTTTCTGGCGTCTACTCAGCGTTTTG
This sequence comes from Erigeron breviscapus, assembly GCA_034093135.1. Taxonomy (NCBI): domain Eukaryota; kingdom Viridiplantae; phylum Streptophyta; class Magnoliopsida; order Asterales; family Asteraceae; genus Erigeron; species Erigeron breviscapus. Next base: position 232,050,154 of record CM067167.1, on the reverse strand, counting down.
CCACCGTAAACCAGGAGGTGGGGGTTCGAAATTGGAAACTGGAGATAGGGGCCACCGTCTCATACGGTAGAGAGACCGTATGAGACACTGAAACAAGCCAGCCAGCGTCTTGGACGCCATCCACAGCGTGGCAGACTGTGGTGCAGGGGAACAAGGAATCTGGGCAGATTCAAGTGAAGAAGACAGTTGACTTTTAAAAGTCAAAATTGACCATGAACCTCAAAACCCTAGTTTTCGCATAGGAATTGATTTGTGAAGATCCAAGACATGTTTTAAGCTTTGATGACCTAGGTGGACATTAACAAATCCAAACCCCTATCAGAATCAGTCCAATTATCATTAAATTTCAAGAATTTGGTTTTTGACCTAATTTAAAAGTCAAGAACCCTAATTTTCGGTTCCTATGGATTTTAACCCGAATTTCGACCCGGAATTGTTTGTGTCAAACTAGAAACGTGATTTCAAACGTAACCCATTCAAGAATTTGGTTCATAACATACCCTAATTCGAATTTTTGGTTTTTGACCCATTTAACAACTAAAAACTCTAATTTTGACTAAAAACGGGTTTGACCCACATTTGACTCAAAAATTACTTTGTTGTGACTAGAGACACAATAATAAACATAGATTCATGATATTGAGATAAGCTTACTTACCAAATCTTCCTCAAATGCCTTAAATCCGAATTTTTAGCTATAAAACAAGATTTCTTGCACTTATGGTTCCAACTTTTTGAGATGATGATTCAATGATGATGGAGATGATTAAACTAGCATTAATCTATCTTGAAACACAATAAATGAAGTAGAACTTTAGTGAGAGAGGGAAAGAGATGTCTTGCATTGAATATAGAGAGAGAAAGGAAAGAGATAGAATGAGATGGATGGATAGGATGGGTGGAAGACTTGGGTTGGGTGATTGGATAGGGTTGGGTCACTAGTGGTGGTTCATGGGTCATGGGTCGACCCATGGATCACCCGGTTACGTTTCCGACTAAAATAGACGTCATCTTGCGTTACAAAACTGACTAACATGTCATTGCAAACCCAACTAACATTACAATGTCATAAAGATTATCAACAAGCATTAAATTATTCTAACTAATTAAATTAGCTAGTCACATTGCACATTTAAGCCAACAGGCCGAAAATAAATAAGTTACGTTTAACCATGTTAATTACAAGTCAAGCTAGTCAAAATTCACAAATGTTACAGATAAAGATTTAGTTTTTCTTGAAAGACCACAGTTTTTGGAGAATATGAGTTGGAGTGTGCGCATATACAAGCGTCTTTGTATGACCTACCGATACAGGCGCTAGCCATGTGAGAAGTATGACGAATACCAGCCATATGAGCAGGAGTATTCGTAGCCTTGTTAGGTCCAGCCAAACTGACTGATATCCTTGCACCATAATGTATTGGTTGGCGGTTACGATCAAAACGGGCTAGATTTACATACATTGACTTCTTTTGGTGAAAAGAAAAAACATATTGATTGGGATCTCAAAAAGAAATTAGTGATAATTTGAAGAGAAAGATGTCTTCCCCTAAACAATCAAAATAGTAAAAGCTACATGCTCAATACATGCTTCGTAAGACTTGTTTCAATGAAGCCTTGAACTTGAACTATCTTGAACAAATGATATATTGAGAAAGGATCCCCTCAAGTTGTTTTTAACTTGACGGGTCAAGTTAAGAACATCTCAACCTTCGGATTAAATCCAAGGCTCAAGATTCAAATATCATCTTTAAATCTTGTTTGATCCGAGAATCGTTCAATGGCTCCGACCTGGGGGTCTGAGAATGTTTGGGGTGTTTGGTAGGCGATTCCCTTCCGGTCAAAGGGCGAAGTGGTCGCTTTACGCCTTAAGGTGTTGGGTTTTTCTCAAGAGGTGAATGAATCCTCTTGGATGTAGATCCGTCCCTATATATAGGGGTTAGGAGACTTGGAGAGGAGGAAAAGGAGTTAGGGTAAATCTTTTCCTTCTTAAAGATATCTTTTATCTTTTTAAGAGATTCGTGATAATCTCTAACTAGATCGTGTCTGGAATAACCGGACTTAGATATATACTTTCTTTATAGAGAATATGATGTGTATTTTCCTCCGGAGCTAGGTGATTTAACCCAGATGCTCCGGGATTATTTCTCTTTACGGAGGCAGTGCTTCGTATGGGTGTTTTATTCTTTCCCGGAGGTACCTTCTCTGGATACGGAGGTAGAGCTCCGTATAGGGTATATCATCAAGCCCCCCAGTCTAAGGAGATAGACGGCTACGATCATTTCCCCAATCTCTTCATTCGCTCTTCCCTAATTTTCTTCTTCTTCAGGTCAGTTATTTTCTTGTGATTTCTTCCCTTCCTTTTAAATTTTGTAAAAATGGCTAAAGTAGGTCGTAGCGATCTTTCTTCCGTTGTCACACCCGAGGGATTGGGGTGGTTTTGCTCTACCTACCTGTCATCCCTGGACAAGGCGGTTCGCTTACCGTCCCCTGAGGAAACCGTTGCTAATCC